>CM065724.1:77230852-77233352 GCA_033310375.1 Conus canariensis
CACACACACACACAACACACACACACAACACAGTATACTTGTGGGAGATCGTCTTTTCCCTATGCCTATGCAAACACACACACACACACACACACACACACACACACACACACACACACACACAACCACAAATGCTTGCTTGCTTGCCTGTGCACACAACCGCACATATAGATATATGCATATGCAAAACTTGAAGATGTTTCCTTTCATGGTGCATTCACTACCTATCCTTTCCTCATTTTAAGGCATGTTTACTATTGAGTCGAAAAGAGGGACAGTGACATACATACATACATCTGTTTCAGCATTTACACACACACACACACGCACGTACACACATACACACGCGCGCGCGCGCGCACGCACGCACGCACGCACACACCACACACACACACACACACACACACACACACACACACACACACACACACACACACCCTCTTCTTCAATAACTTTTTTCATTCAGAAAGCGCATGTCAAGCAAGTTTTACTTACATTAGATGAAAACACACATTTATTTTAAGACAATGCCATTCATTCATACCTGTGCTGGCATTAGAACATGGCAAAACATGAACCCATCTACCTTTGTGTAGGTCTTTGAGGGACTGGGGAAAAAAAGACCGACAGTATCCTGTGACGCCAGAAAAGGAAGAAGCCTCTGTCTGGAAACCTGTGTCCAGAACCCTGACTGTGGCTGTTCCTTCTGTTTGCATTGTACTCCCCCCCCCCCCCCCCCCCCCCGCCATCCCTGCCTCATAGAACTCTGACTGGGCTGTTCCTTCTGTCTGCACTGCACCCCCCCCCCCCCATCCCTGCCTCATAGAACTCTGACTGTGGCTGTTCCTTCTGTCTGCACTGCACTCCCCCCCCCCCCCATCCCCTGCCTCATAGAACTCTGACTGTGGCTGTTCCTTCTGTCTGCACTGCACTCCCCCCCCCCCCACCATCCCTGCCTCATAGAACTCTGACTTTGGCTGTTCCTTCTGTTTGCACTGCACTCCCCCCCCCCCCCCCCCCCCCCCATTCACCTGCCTCATAGAACTCTGACTGTGGCTGTTCCTTCTGTCTGCACTGCACTCCCCCCCCCCCCCCCATCCCCTGCCTCATAGAACTCTGACTGTGGCTGTTCCTTCTGTCTGCACTGCACTCCCCCCCCCCCCCCCATCCCCTGCCTCATAGAACTCTGACTGTGGCTGTTCCTTCTGTCTGCACTGCACTCCCCCCCCCCCCCCCCCCCATCACCTGCCTCATAGAACTCTGACTTTGGCTGTTCCTTCTGTTTGCACTGCACTCCACCTCCCCCCCCCCCCCCCTTACCTGCCTCATAGAACTCTGACTTTGGCTGTTCCTTCTGTTTGCACTGCCCATCCCCCCCCCCATCACCCCTCATAACCACTTGGCTGTTCCTTCGTTGCCACCCCCCCCCCCCCCCCAATCACCTGCCTCATAGAACTCTGACTTTGGCTGTTCCTTCTGTTTGCACTGCACTCCCCCCCCCCCCCCCCCCATACCTGCCTCATAGAACTCTGACTTTGGCTGTTCCTTCTGTTTGCACTGCACTCCCCCCCCCCCCCCCCTTACCTGCCTCATAGAACTCTGACTTTGGCTGTTCCTTCTGTTTGCACTGCACCCCCTCCCCCCCCCCCCCCCCTTACCTGCCTCATAGAACTGACTTTGGCTGTTCCTTCTGTTTGCAGTGCACTCCCTCCCCCCCCCCCCCCCCTTACCTGCCTCATAGAACTGACTTTGGCTGTTCCTTCTGTTTGCAGTGCACTCCCCCTTCCCCCCCCCCCCCCCTTACCTGCCTCATAGAACTCTGACTTTGGCTGTTCCTTCTGTTTGCAGTGCACTCCCCCTCCCCCCCCCCCCTTACCTGCCTCATAGAACTTGACTTTGGCTGTTCCTTCTGTTTGCACTGCACTCTCCCCCTCCCCCCCCCCCTTACCTGCCTCATAGAACTCTGACTTTGGCTGTTCCTTCTGTTTGCATGCACTCCCCCTCCCCCCCCCCCCCCTTACCTGCCTCATAGAACTCTGACTTTGGCTGTTCCTTCTGTTTGCACTGCACTCCCCCTCCCCCCCCCCCCCCTTACCTGCCTCATAGAACTCTGACTTTGGCTGTTCCTTCTGTTTGCACTGCACTCCCCCCCCCCCCCCCTGCCTCATAGAACTCTGACTTTGGCTGTTCCTTCTGTTTGCACTGCACCTCCCCCCCCCCCCCCCCATCCTGCCTCATAGAACTCTGACTTTGGCTGTTCCTTCTGTTTGCACTGCACTCCCCCCCCCCCCCCCCCATCACCTGCCTCATAGAACTCTGACTTTGGCTGTTCCTTCTGTTTGCACTGCACTCCCCCCCCCCCCCCCCCTTCACCTGCCTCATAGAACTCTGACTTTGGCTGTTCCTTCTGTTTGCACTGCACTCCCCCTCCCCCCCCCCTTACCTGCCTCATAGAACTCTGACTTTGGCTGTTCCTTCTGTTTGCACTGCACTCCCCCCC
>CM065724.1:77238352-77243352 GCA_033310375.1 Conus canariensis
TTGTTATCTTGCATCTGTATATATAATTTTTAGCCAAAAGAATTATCAGATCAACCACAGTATCGCTGTTGAAGTTAAAGTCTGTACCAAATAGTACTATACTTTCTGTGAAATATAAGTTATCTACATTTGAACATTTCTCTTTCAGCAGATTTTCTAGTGTTTTCCAAAATTCATGAACATATTTGCATCTCCAGAAGACATGCTCTATAGTATCTTTCTCATTACTGCAGAAATTGCAGTTTTGATTTTGTACAACTCCTATTTCTTTCAACACCACATTAGTTCCTATTATTCTATGTACTATTCTTATCTGTAACCATTTAAGTTTTATATCTTTAATCTGCTGAATCTTTGAGAAACAACGTTTCCAAGGTATGTCTTGGTTGAGCTTTTCAGACCATTTTGTGATGCATTTTGGTTTCCGGTTATCCTTGATTAATGTTTTATAATATATCTGGGTGCCTTTTGATATAGAGCATATCCTTCCCAAAGCTGCGTTGTGCTCTGCCATATTGCGATCTTGAATAGTAAGTCCAACTTTTCTTAAATAATTCTTTATTGATGCTATACATCCCATGTATGATAGAAAGTTAATCTGTATGTTGTATCTTGATCTGAATTCATTAAATGTGAGTATTTCTCCATTATTCTTTATTAAATCAGAAATTCTGTTTACTTTTTTTTCATGCCACCCTTTAAACTTAACAGTTTTATTCCCTATTCTAATGTTATCATTATAAAGAATTGGTTCGGCTAGTACTTCCTGAGTGGTTTCTGGTTTTACTTTATAAAAAAATTGTCTATAGGAGGTGAATACATGTTGCCAAAACATATTTTCTTTATTTCTTATACACAGATAGTTTGGAGAGTACTCTTCAATGTGTTCAATAAACGAGCAATTATGCACCAACAATTCTTTCCATCTGTGTGTAGTATTTTTAATTCGTCTTACCCATGTTAGTTTTAGTGATGTGATAAATGCTTGTACATCTGGTATGTTCAGTCCTCCATCTCTTATATCCTTTACAGCTGTTTTACGGCTAATCTTGTCTTGCTTCTTGTTCCACACAAACCAAAAACATAGTCTTTGTAATTCTTTTATATATGCATCCGGAGGGTTTGGCAAAAGAAGCCAGAGATGTGTTAATTTGGACAAGATTAGCGATTTGAGTACTGCGATTCTCCCGAGAGGGGTGATAATTCTTTTTAGCCAGGTTTTGAATAATGCTTTCACTTCAATCATCTTTTCTTTGTAGTTTCTTTTTTCTATGTCTTTTAGATCATTAGTAAACCATATTCCTAGTATTTTGAATTCTTTAGGATTCCATATCATGTTTAGGTGTTGCATATATTTTATTGTGCTATTTTTATTACTCCCCAACCATATGATCTGCGTTTTTTCTTTATTCAGAAACAGTCCAGACGTTTTACCAAACTTTTCTAAAATTTGAGTTGACTTTTCAAAGGATATTCTGTCTCCACTATTCATTAGTTGAGTGTCATCTGCAAACTGTGATATTTTATATTCACTCTCACCTATTTGGATTCCTTTTATGTTTTTTTCTTCTTTGATCATAATAGATAATATTTCTGCACATAGTACAAAAATGTATGGTGACATTGGGTCGCCTTGACGACACCCTCTCTCTATATAAAACCATGGTGTGCTTTGTCCATTGGCAAAAACTATTGATTTAATATTTTTATAAAAAACACTAATCCATCTGCACATATCCTTGCCAAGTCCAAAGGCTTTTAATACTTTGAACATAAAATTCCAATCTAATGAGTCAAACGCTTTTTCAAAATCTAGATTTATCAACATTCCTGGTTTGTGTTGTGTGTTCAGTTGATTGATTATATCATAAATGAGTCTGATATTGTTTCCCATGTATCTGTTTGGAATAAATCCGGTCTGATCTTCGCTAATTACAGTTGGGAGTATTCTTTTTAATCTATTTGCTATGCATGTTGATCCTATTTTATAGATAACATTTAACAAGGAAATAGGTCTCCAGTTCTTAATGTGTTCTTTGGGTTTACCTGGTTTTGGTATACAGATAATTATACCTTCTTTCTGTACATTAGAAAGCTCTCCCTCTTTAAAACTCTCATTCAAGGCTCTTACAACTAGAAAGCCAATCTGTTTCCAAAAGAACTTAAAAAACTCAGCTCCAAACCCATCTGTTCCTGGGCTTTTTCCATCCTTCATGTTTTTCAATGCCGTGCCTGCTTCCTCCAGTGTTATTTTACCTTCTAAAGATCTACTTTCTTCCATTGTTATTTTTGGTACCTCTTTAACTAAATCTTCAATATTGAGTTGTTCCAAATCTCTTTTTTTATATAATTTTTCATAGAAGTCTTTAACTTCTTCTTTTATTCCATCTGTATGTTCTATTATTTTCCCTTGACTGTTTATCAGTTTTGTTATTTGCTTGCTAACAAAGTTACGTTTTTCAAGATTACAGAAATACTTTGTAATTTTTTCTCCTTCTGCTACCCATCTTGCTTTAGATCTTAGTAGTACCCCATTCATGATTTTTTCTCTTAACAAAGTCAACTCCTGATTGTATTCTTCAAGTACCTTCCTGTCTTGTTCTGTTTTGTGTTCTTTTTTCTCAATTTCTTTTATGTCATGTGTCAATTTTTCTTCTTTCTGCTTTGATTCTCTTTTTTTCATTGTTGCATATGAAATTGTTTTTGTTCTAATTTTCATCAGCAAAAAGTCCAGAAAGGTCCTATCAGATACTTTAAATTTTATTTCTGAGTTACCTTCATCTTTAGTTTGGTTGGGTTCTTCATGGGTTTCTGTATATTCTTTTATTACGTTTTGTATTTCTTCATTAATTTCATCAACATATTTTTTATCTTTAAGTAGGGAGGTATTAAACTTCCAAAAAGTATTTTGTTTGACATCTTTTCCAAATTTAAGTTTTAGAGTTATTAATGAATGATCAGTTCTATAGCCTGGAATTATATCTGTATCATCAAAGTACCATATCAGGTAATCCGATAGTAGAAAGAAATCTATTCTACTTTGCTGAAAGGGGGTTGGTCTTCTCCATGTATATCTCCTACTGTCTGGATTGTTCTCTCTCCATATATCTGTTAAAACAAGCTCTGACATCATTTCTTCTACTGCTTTCTTAGCTTTGGGGTTATTAACATGTTTATAGTTAAAACAATCTATTTCCTGTTCTAAGGCAATATTAAAGTCTCCAACTATTATAACATTGTTGTTTTTGTATCTTTTTATTCTCTGTATTAGATCTTCATAAAACATAGGGTCATCTTTATTGGGACCATATACACTTACTAATAATAGTTCTTTTTCCATAGCTGTAAAGGATATAATAATGAAATTACCATTTATATCTGATTCAACTTTATTGATCTTAAATTCAAGGTTATTATTAAATAGCACTGCTATTCCCCTGGCATTTGAAGTAAGTGAAGAAAAGACACAAGTATATCCCCATTCTGATTGTATATAGTTTTCCATTTGTTTTTCAAAATGTGTGTCTTGTAGACAGTAGATAGAATATTTTTTTTTCCTCAAATAGTGAAAGACATCTCTCCTTTTCTGTTTATTTCCAAGCCCCTGACAGTTTAATGAAGAAATTGTTATTATATTGTTACTACTTGTTTTTTGTTCCATTATGTTGTATTGTTAGTCTGCTTACTAATCAAATGTTCCTTTAGACTCGCTAAGAACATTTTAAACTTCTGGCTATTTTCATTATATTTAAGAACTGAACATTCATAACAGTGTAACACCCATGTTGGTCTCTTATAACATCATGTATCTTATACTCAAAGCTATTATTAAGAAGAACAGCCACACCATTTTTGATAGTTTCCGTACCACACAGCCATACATTATATCCCCAGCTGGCTCGGGTAAAATTCTCAGAGCCTTCAGAAGCTACCTCAGCCTCAACCTTCCAATGTAATAATAAGCAAGTTTTCACACCCATCATTAATATCAACATCTTATAAATGCACAAATAAAGTGTACATGACCCAGTTACAATCTCACTCTCACACACACACCCACCACCTTGATATGAAGAAAATGAAAAGGTAATGTACAACATAAAGACCAACTTACAAAGCAATGACATAAAACTAAACACACACACACACACACACACCAACCTGTTATATAAGGGTCCACCACCCTACTCCAAACGAGCATGGAAGCCTACTACTACTACAACTACAATATCTAGCGCGATGGGGAAAAAAAAAAAAAAAAAACAACAAAAAAAACCCGCCGTCGAACAACATGTTATAGTCATCTTGTATGACTAACACGTGATCAAATACTTACTATCCCGTGATCAAATACTTACTATCCCTTCGTACAATCACATTATCTGTGAGCAAAGACCTAATACTAACATATGGAAGGAAAGAAAAAAAAAACAAAAAAAACAACAACAAAAAAGTACCACAAGACTGCGTTTTCTTTCCTTACTTTTGCCCCCAAACTACCCTTAACGCAAGGACTGCTCCCTCGACTTGCCAATCTCAAAAGACCTTCACCCCCAGATGTAAACAAACAAAGTCAAGTGGGGGAAAAACAAAACAAAACAAAAAACCGCCAAGGTCATTACAAGAAAGGCTCACAGATACAGAAATTACATCAAGTGGCTTCTAAATTACAAACCTTTAAGAATTCTCAACCCTTCACACTTACGATTTTGAACAGAAAACAATCGCACGCTGGTTAAATTAATTTGGTCTACTTACAGTTCGAGCAGGCGACACAATGACAAAGCAAAGGTGAAAGTGACGGCGTGACACACAAAAGAAGAAAGAAACAAATCTAACGCAGTTCCCTAAATTCGGCAAGAGATTTCACAGTCGAGATTCGTCCGGTCACCGTCTTCACCACCACTGCACCGTTCTTCGTCCACGCCTGCTGGCAAATGTCCCTCTCGTTCCGCACTGAACATAGCAGCTGATAGGCGCGTGGGGTCAGATCTTCCACC
>CM065724.1:77248352-77253352 GCA_033310375.1 Conus canariensis
ACACACACACACACACACACACACACACACACACACACATACACACACTCGCATACACTGGTACACACACACACACACACACACACACACACACACACACACACACACTCGCATACACTAGTACACACACACACACACACACACACACACACACACACACACACACACACCCCACACACACACCACACACACACACCACACACACACACACACACACACACACACACACACTTATTTCCTTACTTAAACATGAAGATTACACAGGTTTGTTGCTTATTTCATCTCACACTCTGCAGGCCCTTCCTTTGTGCCTTTGGTGCAAAGGCATTCGAATCATGCTCTGTCAGAAATTGTTGGTTTAACGTGTGAGGCATTTTGTTACTTAACATACATCATATATTATTTTTCGTGCATACATTTTTTTTTCTATTTTCCCACAAGGTTTCACACATTGTCTGTCATTTTGGAAACAATTTAAACTTTGCTATATATTTTGTATGCCTTTGTGTAGAGGTTTCTTAGTGTTGAAACGAGTAAGATTGTTTTATTTGCAGCTTTAATACGACTTCACTTCACTTGCTTGATACACAATGAAACCACTCTGACTTGGCTATTGGCAGGATGTAACTATGAATGGTTTACCTTAGTTCTTTATACACCAATATATCGGCTCCTCTGTTCTGTATAAATTGCATGCATTAAATGATCTGAACTTCTTAAAATGCAATGTGATTTAATCTACAATTTGTGTACAGAGTAACATTTGACATGTCTCTTATCAGTATATAAAGCAGAAGTTTTGACTGAGTGCACTTCATAAGAAAGGTCTTTTTTCTTCTTCTTTTTTTTGTATTGAAATATTGTTGAAAACCTAAATTGCAGATTTTTTCATTTGGTGACATATGCGCGTAGGGGATCAACACGTTACACTACGTGTTGGTCATGCTGTTTATAAACGGTAACGCACAACTAGCGTGTGCGCGCAAACACACACACACACACACACACACACACACACACACACACACACACACACACAGAGGGAAAAATGTACCTTGCAACGAAGTCGAAAGAAACAAATCAAAACAATTACGAAGACACCACCGAAAAAGACAAAACAAAAAAATAAAACCAGGGGTAAGCTCTGGTCACGATCGAGGAGAGTCACGCTTTCTGGAGCTGCAACATTAATTAACTCTTTTGTGTTAATTAACACCCGATCAAGCTTCAGAATGGAGCTAAGTTGACCGAGCACCTGTTGCCTGCCTCCACACGAATTTTGGATGACATTTTTCATGCATCAACGGCCCCGTGAAAAGGAAAATGTGGGACTCGTACTGTGAAAGTTATGGGTGGCAGTAATGGCGGAACTCGTAAAAGAAAACAACGTAAAACAACAGAATCCAACACTAGTTCAGCTCGTCTGACACTTCAGTGACAAAGAATACTGAAGTAAAGTGTACCCCAAAGAAGCAGAAGACCCTAGCCACCAGCGCTCCAGCACCATTCAAGGAGA
Source organism: Conus canariensis (assembly GCA_033310375.1). Classification (NCBI taxonomy): domain Eukaryota; kingdom Metazoa; phylum Mollusca; class Gastropoda; order Neogastropoda; family Conidae; genus Conus; species Conus canariensis. The sequence continues at coordinate 77,249,869 of CM065724.1, forward strand.
AACTGTCTCGGTTTGTTTACCAGACGAGAGATACGATGGCGGACAAAGGGGACGAACGCCCAACAGCAGCTTCAGCAGACTACCACGTTGTTTTCTCCCCTGACTTGTCTCCATCAAAACAGCAACAAAGTGAGATACCAATGAACAGTTGATGATGAAGTTGTGTGCCAATGGAGCAGAAATCTCGAAACTGACCCAAATGGTGGTTGAGTTGAAGGCAACCGTTTTTACGGTGCAGGCGGACAACGACAGACTGAAGAATGAGGTGGCTGACGCCAGGAAGAGAGAGGACCAGATGAAAACGCAAATCGCCGAAGCCAAGCATCGAGCGGAACTTGCTGACAGTCGTGTTGAAGACCTGTCCGCGTATGTACGCAGAAACAACTTGCGTATATACGGCATCAAGGAAGAGCAGACGTCCGGAGCCAGAGAAACACCCGACCAGTGCGAGGAGAAAGTGCTTGCTCTTTTCAATGACAAACTCAAAATTCCAGTGGAAAAGGGCGATATTGAGGCTGTACATCGAGTGGGCACTGAGCAGGAACGTCGGTCTGACGATTCTATCGTCTCCAGGGATAGGCCTACTGGACGGGGCATCATTGTCAGGTTCGTGTCGCGGCGCATTCGGGACAGCGTGTTGTACGCTCGACGCACTCTAAAAGGCACGAGGATTACTTTAGTTGAGGACTTAACCCCCAGAGCCTACACATTGTTGTGTTCAGTGAAGAACGAAAACACTCTCTGTCAACAAGCCTGGTCAAAGAACGGGAACATTTTTGTGAAGACGGTTAGCGGGAAGATAGGGAGTGTGAAGTCTCTAGCCGACCTGAGACAATCGTGTTGATGGATATGATGATGTGTTGTCTGTTACAGAAGGTCAGTAAGTTTGTTGTTTTTTTCCTTCGTGTATGTGCTTAAAAGTTTCGCTATAATAACCTTCCTGTGTAAAGGGATTTTGAGATTTTCCCCTTATTCCACAGTTTTACAATGTTCACCCTTTTCAGCTATTTCACTGGTCAATGTTTTGGGTCAAGGCAATTCAACACCCGTGTGATAAGCGGGATGAGGAACCAGTGGATCTTTCGTTTTTTGAATTTGTTATCCTTGCTACATAATGGCGATCGTTGTTTCTCTGATAATCAAATAACTACCCGGCTGCGGGGATCTGCTTGTCTTTTTGGTCTTACTGTCGGAAGCACGTGGGGCTTTTGTTTTTGTCACGTGATAGGTGTTCATGATGGCCGCTAACGAATTAGGCCTATACGACTGTGGAAAGGGCCTGTATACTTTTTCCTTATGTATTCTTTTTGCACTGTGTATGGCAGAATACGCTTGTTAAAGCCAGTTGGTGTGGAGTGGGGCAGTGGGCCTACGGATGAAACCGTTTTGTAGTTGTAAATTTTACATGTTGTGTGCCTGTCTTGTTTTGTTGTCGTTTGTGTGTGCTGATACTGTTAACTTACATTGTGTGCATGTGGATGAGAGTGTAAACATTGAAACTGGGTCAGGTTGGATTTTTCAAATTGTCCTTATGATACTAGTTTTCCAGAAGACAAGTTTGTCTTTAATTCAGTAGATTTCTGGATTGATTGAGGTTTTTTTTTTTTTTTTTTTTTTTTAGTATGTGGAGACAGAAACAGAAAATGTGCTTATTTCATTTGATTTTACTATATGTTGTGGGAATAAGATATGTTTTGTACTCTGTTTATACCACTCCTTCTTCTCTTTCAAACTTACCAAATGGCGGGTGATAACTCCTTTAAAATATGCTCATTTAACTGTAATGGCTTAAACAACTCCAGTAAGAGGAAGGATGTATTTGATTTCCTTAGGAAAAAAGAAGCCAACATATACTGTCTTCAAGAGACACATTTGAAAACAGAATCAGAAAATTTCATAAGAGCAAGTTGGGGTTATAATGTCTGGCTCTGCGGTTCTTAGACAAATAAAAACGGGGTTGCCATTCTTTTTAGCAATAGTTTTGAATATAAATTGTTCGATGTCATTAGAGATCCTCATGGTTGTTATATTGTAATGAAGCTGGAAATTCTAAATAAAAAACTTACCTTAGTCAACCTATATGGGCCAAGTAATAACGATACACCTGAATTTTTTTTATGGTGTCTGCGAACAAATTGAACGCATTGCCAATGAACATGTGATTATCGCTGGTGACTGGAATTGTGCCCTGGACATGAATATAGATGTCAGAAACTATGCAAGTGTGAAGCCTAGGACCAGGAAAAGTGTTACTGACATGATGGTAAAATTCAATCTTTTTGATGTTTTTAGGTAAATGTATCCTGAAAAAAGATCATATACTTGGCGTAAATTTAATTCATTTAAACAAGGAAGACTTGATTATTTTCTAATTACTGAAGAATTATTGGTCGAAACAAATGACATTTTTACTGACCTGGGATACAGATAAGATCATTCTTTAGTTACTATACTTTTTTTTTAAAGAGCAGCTTAAACGTGATAGGCCTTTCTGGAAATTTAATAATAGTTTGCTTAAAGATAAAAAATATATTTCAGAAATAAAAAGAATCATCAATGAGGTGAAAAACAGAATGCACTATTACCTTACAATTTAGACAACATCGATAACATTCCTACCGAAAATATCTCCTTTGAGATCAATGATCAACTTTTTTTTGAAACCCTGTTATTAGAAATAAGGGGGAAAACAATATCTTATAGCACTTACAAAAAAAGGATGGAAACCCAACAAGAACTCAACCTTGAAAAAAAGAATAAGTAATCTTGAACGTGATTTGCATGACGAAGATATTCCAGTTTTAGAAAACTTAAAAAAAACACAGTTACAGGAAATTAGAGATCACAGGATTCAAGGTATGGCAATGCGTTCGAGGGTTCGCTGGATCCATCAGGGTGAAAAGGTTAATAAATATTTCTGTAATCTTGAAAACCGTAACTACTTAGACAAGTCTATACCCATTCTTGAAAAGGAAAATGGAACAATAATTCCAGATCAAAAAAATATTCTTAATGAAACAAAATGCTTTTATGAAAATTTATATTGCTTTAGAGAGGTAAACGATGTTAACATTACTGATGAACTCCCTGATGTACCAATTTTAACTAATGAGGAGAGTGAATCTATCGAAGGCTTAATAACATTTCAGTAAGCTGCTTGTGCTTTGAAAAATATGAAAAAATTTAAAAGTCCAGGACCTGATGGCTTTACCGTAGAATTTTTTAAGTTTTTCTTTATTGATATTGGCTCTTTCCTTGTGCGTTCTATCAACGAAAGTTTTGACAAAGGTCAAATGTCAATAACCCAGCGGCAAGGAACTGTAGTATGTATCCATAAAGAAGGGAAACCTAAACGGTTTATTAAAAATTGGCGCCCTATTTCCCTTTTGAATACTACATACAAAATCGCTTCAGCTTGTATTGCTAACCGTCTCAAGAGAGTTTTACCAAGTGTTATTCATGAAAGCCAAAAAAGTTTTCTAAA
>CM065724.1:77260852-77278352 GCA_033310375.1 Conus canariensis
AGGTTCTGTACACAGGTAACTTGGTGTTTTGATACAGGAAAAGGAAAAGTGTGGATGAGCTAGAGGTTCTGTACACAGGTAACTTGGTGTTTTCATACAGGAAAAGGAAAAGTGTGGATGAGCTAGAGGTTCTGTACACAGGTAACTTGGTGTTTTGATACAGGAAAAGTGTGGATGAGCTAGAGGTTCTGTACACAGGTAACTTGGTGTTTTGATACAGGAAAAGGAAAAGTGTGGATGAGCTAGAGGTTCTGTACACAGGTAACTTGGTGTTTTGAGACAGTAAAAGGAAAAGTGTGGATGAGCTAGAGGTTCTGTACACAGGTAACTTGGTGTTTTGATACAGGAAAAGGGAAAGTGTGGATGAGCTAGAGGTTCTGTACACAGGTAACTTGGTGTTTTGATACAGGAAAAGGAAACGTGTGGATGAGCTAGAGGTTCTGTACACAGGTAACTTGGTGTTTTGATACAGGAAAATGAAAAGTGTGGATGAGCTAGAGGTTCTGTACACAGGTAACTTGGTGTTTTGTTACAGTAAAGGTGAAAGTGTGGATGAGCTAGAGGTTCTGTACACAGGTAACTTGGTGTTTTGATACAGGAAAAGGAAAAGTGTGGATGAGCTAGAGGTTCTGTACACAGGTAAACGGTATGGATCAAGGTCTGACAAGAGGTGAAGTGAACCAGGGAGGGGATGGAGACATGGGGGAAGGGGGGGGTGGCAAGGAAACACAGGTGGTAGGATGGATGTGTGGGACGGGGGGGAGGGGGTTGGGGGGGGGTTGGGAGAGCGGTGAGGGAGAAATTAGAAATGGACTGAACAAGCTGCGGAAGAAAGACAATTAAGCGGAGGAGACAAACGAAAAGAAAACGTACAATGCACCAGCAGGTCACCACGAGGGCGCGGGGGGGGGGGGGGGGGGGGGACAGGGGGAAATGAACGGACTGAAAAGGATTTAGAGTTTGAAGAATGGACGGAAATATAGCCAAAGAAAGAGGGCAGTGTAAACATGCCGATAAAGCAGAGAGAGAGAGAGAGAGAGAGAGAGAGAGAGAGAGAGAGAGAGAGAGAGAGAGAGAGAACGCATGAAATGTTGTTTAATGAGGGAAAGGAATAAGCACAAATCAGCGGCTTTTTTTCATCCAGCCCTCAAACAAGGAAAAGGTATCTAAATATATGGAAGAAAACATTGCATAGAACTGCATATAAACACATAAACGACAATGAATACATAGCAATTTGGAATAATAGAATGCATTATGTAACTAGAGGAAGAGAGTGTGGGAAGGAGGGAGGGACGGACGGAGAGCGACAGAGAGAGAGAGGTGGGTGGGGAAGTGGAGACGGAATAAAGACACGGAGTCTCTGACACAAGGGGAGAGAGAGAGAGAGAGAGAGAGAGAGAGAGAGAGAGAGAGAGAGAGAGAGAGAGAGAGAGAGAGAGAGAATGAATAAGAAAATATACAGACAGGCACCCAAAGAGCGACAGCTGGACTGGCTTGGAAACAACAAGAACCACAACACCACCACCAAGACTAGTAGCACGGGTCAGACGACCACATGACACAGACTGAGCTCAAAAGACGGTAAGAAGACGCCATGACAATGGGAAACGAGCGAGAAAAAGAATTAAAGAGGAAGGCAGGAAAAGAGCCTGCAGAGACAAGATTCGAGAAAAAGAATTAAAGAGGAAGGCAGGAAAAGAGCCTGCAGAGACAAGATTCGAGAAAAAGAATTAAAGAGGAAGGCAGGAAAAGAGCCTGCAGAGACAAGATTCGAGAAAAAGAATTGAAGAGGAAGGCAGGAAAAGAGCCTGCAGAGACAAGATTCGAGAAAAAGAATTAAAGAGGAAGGCAGGAAAAGAGCCTGCAGAGACAAGATTCGAGAAAAAGAATTAAAGAGGAAGGCAGGAAAAGAGCCTGCAGAGACAAGATTCGAGAAAAAGAATTGAAGAGGAAGGCAGGAAAAGAGCCTGCAGAGACAAGATTCGAGAAAAAGAATTAAAGAGGAAGGCAGGAAAAGAGCCTGCAGAGACAAGATTCGAGAAAAAGAATTAAAGAGGAAGGCAGGAAAAGAGCCTGCAGAGACAAGATTCGAGAAAAAGAATTAAAGAGGAAGGCAGGAAAAGAGCCTGCAGAGACAAGATTCGAGAAAAAGAATTAAAGAGGAAGGCAGGAAAAGAGCCTGCAGAGACAAGATTCGAGAAAAAGAATTAAAGAGGAAGGCAGGAAAAGAGCCTGCAGAGACAAGATTCGAGAAAAAGAATTAAAGAGGAAGGCAGGAAAAGAGCCTGCAGAGACAAGATTCGAGAAAAAGAATTAAAGAGGAAGGCAGGAAAAGAGCTACAGAGACAAGATTCGAGAAGAAACAGTTACGAAGTCAACAAAATCGAAGGCAAAGAAAACAATCAACAACAACAAAACTATTTTTAACAAATCCACCTTTCTTAAAAAAAATAAAAATAAAAAGAAGAATCCGAAGCAGAAGAAATCAATAAATAACTGTTCCGGTTTTTTTTTCCAACCGTGCCTTACGTCTCTTTTGACGCAGTACTTGAGGAGGACGAATAGGGAAGGGAAGATCAATTTACGTCAAATTGTTTGAAACCGAAGGAGATGGAACTAGAAAACAAACAAACAACCGTCAAGCCCATCTCGGCATCTTAGAGCGGAACATCCCAAGATGTTCTTGTTGAAAAGGAGGTCAGATAAGTGACTGGGAAAATACCACGCCTCAACAAGACTGGTTTTGAGAGAGAGAGACAGACAGACAGACAGACAGACAGAGAGAACACAGCTGTAATCTATACGCCATCGGCCTTTAGAAAGGGTCAAATAGCATAAACTATATGTATATACAAAAACATATTGGTGTGTGTGTGTGTGTGTGTGTGTGTGTGTGTGTGTGTGTGTGTGTGTGTGTACGCAAAATGTGGTCATGGCTTGACAGAGATCCTTTGTTTTAAGCCTGATACGTTTGTGAATGTTAAGATTGAAATTGGAGGCATCTATTTTCATACAGACACGAGACCAAATTTGCTGTCATTCGTGTTTGTATTAGAAGTTTATGATTAAACGTTCCGAACTTTGAAAAGAAGATTACCAGTGCTTACTTTGAAAAGTTTCTGATTGATGGAGGTGGATTTTGAAAACCATGATTGAAAACCATTGGTAAATGCCTTGATGGTTCATATTCAATATGGAGAGAGAGAGAGAGAGAGAGAGGAGAGAGAGAGAGAGAGAGAGAGAGAGAGAGGAGAGAGAGAGAGAGAGAGAGAGAGAGAGAGTGGTGACATGCACAGTCAAGCATATAAAGACTGACAGTAGATCAGACTTGGAAACAACAACAATAACAACTACAACAACAACAACAGCAACAGGGACAGCAACACCAAAAAAATGTTGACAACAGACAAACAACTGTGACTAGACCGTGATCAAATTGCAATCTAAAGATGAAATGAACACGATGGAAATGCAGAATCCGCAAATCATTATCGTAGAAAGACAGACAAAGAACAACAAAAAGATCTGAAAGAGAGAAGAAATGAAGAGAAACATCTATTAGTGCCACAAAAATTGAAAAAGGACAAAAGCAGCAAAATAAAACAAACAAACAAACAAACCCACCAAAAAACTCTACCCTTAAAACAACAACAACAACATCATCAACCAACAACATCAACAACAACAACAACAACAATAAGCATATAAAACCCTACAATAACGTGTGCCGTTTTTATCCGAGCAGATTTAAATTCGCTTTGGTTCTTATTTGATACAATACTTGAGGAGGAGATTAAAAAAGAAAGGAAGACCAAATTACACTAACTTGTATTAAACCGGATAGGATGGAACTGAAAAACAAACAAATAAACTTCAAGCCCCTTTAACATTTAAGAGGAGATATTGCTAAATCTAGAGTCGTTTTTGATGAGAATGAGGTCAGATAATTATTGCAAAAATAGAATGAGGTCAGATGATTATTGCAAAAATAGAATGAGGTCAGATAATTATTGCAAAAATAGAATGAGGTCTGATAATTATTGCAAAAATAGAATGAGGTCAGATAATTATTGCAAAAATATCACTTTTCCACAAGATCGGTTCGTTCAGAGAGAGAGAGACAGGCAGACAGACAGACAGACAGACAGAGACAAGGACAGAGGCAGAGACAGAGAGACAGACATTCAGATGGATAGACAGACAGATGAATAGAAACAGACAGAGACGGGGAGACAGAGACAGAAAGAGAGAGAGAGAGAGAGGGAAAGAGAGACGAGGGGATGGGGGTTCAGGCAGACAGACATAAGATAAAGAGACAAACATAGACAGACAGAAACCGTGGGAGAGAGAGAGAGAGAGAGAGAGAGAGAGAGGAGAGAGAGAGAGAGAGACAGAGACAGAGACAGAGACAGACCGACATACAGACAGACGGACAGACTGATAGACAGACAGACAGAGATAGAGTCAGAGAGACAAAGAGACAGAAAGACAGGGAGACGGACAGAGACACAGTGAGAGAAAAAAAAAGACAGAGAAACAGGGATCCAGAGAACGAAAGAGATACAAAGAGGCAGAAAAAGAAGAAGAAAAAGAGAAGGAGGAGGAGGTGGAGGAGGAGGAGGAGGAGGAGGAGGAGGAGGGGAGGAGGAGGAGGAGGAGAAGGAGGAGGAGGCGGATCAAGAACAAGAACAAGAATAAGAACAAGAACAAGAACAAAAACAAAAAGAAGAAAGAAAGAATAAAAGAAAGAAACAAAGAAAGAAAAAATACTATTTCCTTGTATACACCCAAATACAAAAACCATCTCAGTGCCCAGTATATAAGCCAAAAAAAAAAAAAGAAAAAGGGTGAACAAAAAAAAGGAAAGAGACGGAGGAAAGAGCGAAAAAAAAAGGAAAGGAAAAAGGAGACAAACAAGCAGAACCAGAAAACTGCTTTCTAACAGGCATCAACATGGCTAACAGAGGCTGACCAAGCAAAACAGCTCTCCCAAAGGACCGCGTCTGTACAGTCTGGAGGCGAAACCAAAGCGTTGGTGGAGATGACAGCTTTAAAGCTCAGGAGAGTAGATGAAGACTTCTATTTTGTAAGAGTACATACAGACTCAGCATGGTGTCTAAGAGACTGGTTGTTTAAAAAAAAAAAAAAAAAGAAAGAAAAGAAAAAAAAAAAAAGAAAAAAGGACAGAAAAAAAAAAGATACAGATTAAGACTTCCATTTATCTGAAGCGCTGACCAAAATGGAGACAGCGCCGCCGCCGCCGCCGCCGCCGCCGCCGGCAGCCAAGAACGACAACTTGAAAGATGAAAAAAGTGCTTATGTCTGTGCGGACACGAAACCAAGACATGTGTTCATCTCTACACATTGCTCCATGACTGAAATCAGCTTGGGGTGTTCTGCTGCCTGAAAAACGAAACTTCAAAGTAGAAGAGTTTGACAGAAACAGGTTTCTCTCCCTTGACGTGATTTGTTGACTTGACAATAGAGAGTTGTAGATTCCACGTGACGTATCGCCATATACGTACACGCATCGAGATGCGTACGTATGACGTACGTGAGTTTAGGTTTAGATTACACGTGCCTCCGGCTCACGTCCCCCAAGCCCCCCAGACAAGGGAAGTATGCTCTTCATCTGCGGGTTGAGCAATCAGCTTGCTGATTTGTTTGCTGCTGTGTTCTTTTATCTAAACACAGTGCCAGCAGGAAGCCCGCTGACCTCGCGGGTCAGACCTTTTTTTCTTCTTTTTCTTTTTAATTGAGCAGGGGAGAAACGTGTGGGGAAGGATTAGACTGAAACTTGCTATCGTTTTGCCACAGGCACATGATTTTCATGCTGAGATAGTGGAGGAGGGGGGGGGGGGTGTATTCTTTTCTTTTGTACGTCTGAATATGTCTTCGTAAATATGCTTGTTAGATTAGATTTGTATTGTGCATTAGATAAATGTTATTTTACTTGTTGGTTTTGTGTGTAAATCACTATTTGCGTTTGTAAGTAACCCTGCAGGCTGTGTCAGTCTTCGTGCATGATTTAAGCATACAATCTGGTGAAATTCTACATGGTTTCATGTTTTAGCGATTACATACACATATAAGATCCCCCCCCCCCCCCCCCCCACCCCTCCTTATGTGCACACCCACCTACACATACAAATGCACGCATGCGCGCATACATGAGACTTATTTGCAGCGATCTCAGTACCTTTTCTGACAGCACGACTTTCATACAGTTTATGTAGTTGTTCTTGTTTTTTTACCTGTAATCTTTCCACACGTACTCACTACTCTGCTTAAGACAGATCTATGATAACTGACTGCATATTTAACTAAAAACGTTCATCAGATTAAAAAAAAAAATCTCCGAAGCTGGTGGAATCAAAACAGATGTTGTCTATATATCGCCCATGTGTGCATATTCTTTTCTGATGAAATTATAATTTGTAAACAAAAAAAAAGAAAAAAAAAAAAAAGAAAAGAGAATAAAGACGGCAAACGCCTCTTCCTGCTGTGTGTCGTCTGCTTCTGCCGCTCTGTAGCGGGGCCAGTTGACCCAGTTCCACAAAAATATGGAATACATGCTTTCAAAACAAAATGATAGCAGCAAGTGATCAAAAACTCTTTAACATATCACGATTCGTGTATATTTATTGCTTTTTTAGTCACAACTGAGCTGATTTAAGAATGAATAGAACTGAAGTGGAACCGCGATCTCAAATCTCGTTCACATGAGGAGGAGGCTCACTGGCGATGCGTGTTGCCGGGTCGCCTGACTTTCGCCTGTGAGTGGGTGGTATCTTTGAAAGTGTTTTGCACAAACTGTTCATAAGTCAGTGAATGAAAACATACAGATTAAGTTGAGAAAAGGTTTAAAACAAACAACCAAAATGTTACTTACCCTGACACTTGACTTGTACTCTTGTAAAACAAATACGGGAAAGGCCACGTATAGCTCGCTTGCGATACGTCAACACGTACCTATCGAAGCCGCACGGTGTGATGAAATCGCGCGATACTTTGCGATACGGGGTCGACACGCTACCTATCTATCCCCTATCGGATACGTGACGTCTAATCTAAAGGTCCCTAATGTCACTTCCAAAACATTGGCAGCAGAGAGTGCAACAGGATTTGGTTTTTTTTTGTTTTGTTTTGGTTTTTTTTTCGTGTTCACCTCAGCTTCCTCGTTCTCTTTGTTCTTCTGTCTTCTCCTGTTCTTTTCAATTTTGCATTGATTTCAGAGGGGGGGGGGGTGTAAATTGACTAGTCTGCCCCCTCCTCTCCTTCATTAGCACCCCCCCCCCCTCCCTATCTATCCCTACGCCACTTCTGAGTTGATCTAGATATTGTTGGTGTATGGCAAGGAAACGACACGTAAAATGCTGTATGTTTTGTATGTGTCCAACTTGCTTTTTGCGGATTATAAGTTTTTAGTTGTTTTGTCCGTATGGACTTGAGGAACTGAAAAGATTGAATTAAGCTATAATTGTTGCTTTTAACGTTTTGCGTACACACACACACACACACACACACACACACACACACACACACACACACACACACACACACACATGAGCAGGCTTAAACAGAAACAAACACACACACATTTGCATAAACTCACACGCGCGTGCGCGCGCGCGCACACACGCACACACGCACACGCACACACACACACACATACACACACACACACGCACACACACACACACACACACACACACACACACACGCACGCACGCACGCACGTACACACACACACACACACACACACACACACACACACACACACACACACACACTTCTGTCTGTTAGTTTTCTCCTCTATGGCTGAAACCTAAATGTTAAATGTTAGGCTTAACTTAAGTTATTTGACATCTAGCGAAATAGAAGTAAGCGGCAAAAGGTAAAGGTGAATTTCTTCTTGAAGTATATTAAAGCAAAACATTTTCAACTACTAATCATGTAACAAACTATGGTTTGGAATCGATCTGTCTCTCTGTCTTTCTGTTTCTCCGTCTGTCTGTCTCTCTGTCTGTCTTACAGTCTGTCTGTCTGTCTGTCTGTCTGTCTGTCTCTGTCTCTGTCTCTCTCTCTCTCTCTCTCTCTCTCTCTCTCTCTCTCTCTCTTACCTAACCTCATTATCCCTTTTGCTATCTGTCTCTATTCAGCATAAAAGTGTGTCCAAGCACGAAAAAAAACACACACACGCACGCACGCACACACACACACACACACACACACACACACACACACACAATATATATATATATATATATTTGTTACGGATGGTGTGCGATGCGTGTTTTGCTGTCTGACTCTCGCTCTCAAAAGTTTGGATGCGTGTAATAATTATTCCCTACGCACACCCACACCAAACGCACATGGATAGCCAGGCAACACACGAGTTAGATTTTTTTTTCTTTATAATTATGCTGCCTGAACCATCAAACATACATTCATGTGAATTGGTACAAATCAATACATGTCACTACATAGCATATAGATCAAGATATCAATACATAGGAACTTCAATCATCAGATATCAGCATATCATATTACATATCTTGATATCACTCACAGATCTCGCCGGCGCCGTCCATAGTGTCTCACATATGCAGTCAACACACTCGGTTCCACAGTACCCAAGCCACAGTCTACAACACTAAAAGAAGACAAATAAGGATAACCAAGGTCCCCACATGATAAGCACAGCCGTTCACAAACACAAGCGATGAAGAAGAAGAAACAGGGTCTCCACACAACAAGCACATAATAAATCACGTCAAACTATCAGAAGAAGAACCGCAAATTCACAAGGCACAGTAATCCATAGCAGAAGAACCGCAGATACACAAAGCACAGCAATCCACAGAAGAAGAACCGCAGATTCATAAAGCACAGTAATCCACAGAAGAACCGCAGATTCATAAAGCACAGCAATCCATAGAAGAAGAACCGCAGATTCATAAAGCACAGTAAACCATAGAAGAACTGCAGATTCACAAGGCACAGCAACCAATATTGAATCCCCGGAGAACACGATTTCAGCAAAGTCCCATGGAACACAATAAACTTCGATTCCACGTATTGTTGATCTAAAACAAAAATTAATTAGCTTCTCCGTGTATTGATATTACAATGTTCACATCAATAAATTCAGCCCACCGACACACATGAGGTGGTACAATTAGAGCACATAAATATTCTTGCAGGAGTTTTAAGTCACTCTCGGCGACACAGCATTCACAACATTTCTATAACAAATAAATTTCCTGGTACATATTTCGCTGGTACCGTCATCAGAAGTATCGCACATACACAGTGAACATCAACGTACTACTGACTTGAAAGTCAGCCTCTCCACATAGTAACACTACGGAGAAAACGACGATTAAAACAAAATAAAGTAGGCTGGACACCAAAGCCTCGGCCGTTAGTTCTTGCTCTCCTCTTCCGTCAAAATTTTGTTTATTATTTTCATCATGTTCTTATGTCATTTCAAGTTGACGTCATAATTTACGTTGACGTCACAATACTCCCCCTCCTCAAAAAAAAACAAAAACAATGACCGAATTGTTTTTTTGAAGAAGTAAACAAACAGCAGAATACACAAACCCAGAAATCATACATCAAAACAGCTTCATAAAACTACAGTTCACACAAGGAACCTCACTTCCTAAGGGATCAATTGATTTTCACATGAACGGGAGAGAAGGTCAGCGAAAACATTCCCCGAACCAGGAACTGGCTGGACTTCAAACGAGAATTCCTGCAACGACAACGCCCATCTCATAATTCTTGAGTTCTTAAAGTTTGACGTTCGCAGGTACCTCAAGGGACGATGATCCGTCTGCAGGATAAATCTGACTCCCCAAAGGAACCTGACAAACTTCTGCACAGCCCAGACAATGGCTAAACATTCCCGCTCAATAGTACTGTACGCCTTCTCACGATCCAGTAACTTTCGATTAGCGAACACGACTGGGTGAAGGACATCATCACTCTCCTGAAGCAATACAGCACCCAAACCAACAGAACTAGCATCAGTCCTGAGAACAAAAGGACTACCCAACCTAGGTAACAACAACACAGGTGCAGAAGACAAGACACCCTGAATCTTCTTCAAAGCTTCAGCACACTCAGGAGTCCAAGAAATAGACCTTCCAGCACGATCAGCATCTTTGATCAAATCCGACAGTGGAGCACTCAAAGTAGCGAACCCAGGAACATATCTCCTGTAAAAACTGAGCAACCCCAACAAAGACCTGACCTGTTTCCTGGTAGTAGGAGTGGATATATTCAAAATCTTATCAACCTTCTTACCTTCAGGATGCATAGTACCACCTCCAACAACATGACCAAGGAACTCAAGTGAACGAAAGCCTGCCTCGATCTTCGAAGGACGAGCTGTGAGGTTGAAAGACCTCAGACGAGAGAGCACACCCTTCACATGTTTAAGGTGAGCATCCCATGACATATTGTACACAAGAATATCGTCAAAAAAATTGATGGCAGAAAACTGATCTAATGCCAGCATACGCATCATACGTGCAAACACTGCAGGAGCCGATATAAGTCCAAAAGGCATCCTGACAAACTGGAATAGACCCATGTGTGTTGTAAAAGCCGTCTTCGGACGATCCTCGGGCTTAACCACGATCTGCCAATATCCTTTTGCAAGATCTATCTTTGTGAAAAACTGAGCATCAGCCAGCCTTGCAAAAAGACTCTCAACATCAGGAATAGGTTCGGCATCAAAGACGGTAATCTTGTTCAAAGATCTGAAATCAACGCAAAATCGACATGTACCATCTTTCTTCCTGACCAACACAACTGGAGAGGCATACGGACTATTTGATGGCTCAATGATACCAAGATCTAACATGATACCAATCTCTCTCTCGACAACCTCTTTGGCAAAAAAAGGGATATCATAACGCTTCTTTCTAACAGGTACATCTGAAGTAAGAGGGATCTCTAATAGTACATCACCTGAGAAAGAACCTGGTTTAGGAGTCAAAATGTCCTGAAAATCATCAAAGACTGCACGCAACTCCCTGGAACTGCTGTCAGACAAAGCACAATCAAACTGTACAGAACGAACATCTTCATCTGGCATAGAAGACGCCATCAGAACAGTTAAAGTGGGAATGGGTAAAGCGTCATCACAGTCCTGGACGACACCAACTGTACAAACTACTTCATGAACAGTACAAACGGACTCCAGAGAGGGATCCACAGAAAGACCAACTCCTGGAGAACACTCAAGAGAAACCTGTTCCTGCTCACACGCCAAAGGTGCTATCTCTGACCAAGGCACTGAAGCACCTAGTGAAAGAACAACTGTAGGTACAACAACATCAGAAGTAGATACAACAGCACGACGAATATACTTTTTGAGCATATTCGCATGAAAGATCTTTTCCTTGCCCTTAACAAAAACCTTGTAATCTGGATGCAAGACTTTGACTACTGGGAAAGGCCCTGACCAACTGGCTAACAACTTGTTAGAATCAGTCGGTAACAAAACTAAAACTTCATCATCAACTTTGAAACGGCGTTCCCTGGCCTTCTTGTCAAAGTACTTTTTACCCTTCAAAGCGGAATCAGCAGAATTCTCCATGGCTAACTTACATGAGTCAGCAATGACATTCTTGAGCTCAAACAAGTACGAATAGAGAGGTTTTCCTTCAACATCCTGAGCATCTGACTGAGTCCACGACTCCTGTAGTAAAGCAATAGGACCACGAACCTGCCGACCAAACAGCAACTGAAAGGGAGAGAAACCTGTACTCTCAGAGGGCAACTCTCTGCACGCAAACAACAGTGCAGGCAAATAACGATGCCACGCCCTTGGGTGAGTGCGGACAATCTTTTTCAACATGGACTTCAAAGTCCCATGAAACCTCTCAACATGACCATTTGCCTGGGATGATATGGCGATGTACGTATGCCCTTTGCACCACACAAAGCATGAAACTGCTTCATAAGCTCAGAGTTGAACTGTGTACCCTGATCAGATAGAATCTCCTTGGGAAAACCTAAACGAGAAAAGATTCCCAACAATGCTTCTGCCACAGCAACAGAGGAGATATCCTTCAACGGAACAGCCTCCGGAAAACGGGTAGTAATGTCAATCATGGTCAAGATGTAGCGATGACCTTGTTCCGAGGGAGGAGACAGTGGACCAACAAGATCAACAGCCACACGATCAAATGGAGTACTGATGATTGGAACAGACGCAAGGGGTACTGGACAAACTCTACCCTTTGATACCGTCTTCTGACACACATCACAGGAAGCAACATACTTCGCTACATCCACAGTCACTCCAGGCCAAAAGAACTTGTTAAGGATTCTAAACAGAGTACGCCGAGAACCACAATGACCCGACAAAATCAGATCATGCGCCACAGATAACACTGTAGGTCGAAGTTCAAGAGGAACAACAACCTGATCAAAAGAGATATCATTTTGGACAAAATGTCTGTACAGAACACCATCAGACAAGAAGTAATAAAAGGTAGTTGTACCTGACTTCTTCACCTCACCAGAAGACGCTGACTGGAAGCACGACTTCAATGACGCGTCATCTTTCTGTTTCTGAACAAGGTCAGAACGGGAAATGTTCAGATCATCAGGAATCTGACACAAAGGCTTTTTTTCCACAACATGCTTAGCTCTAGCCCTCGTAACGGCGGCTAAAGAGAAAGGTTCACCAGATACATCACTAAACTCATCGCTCACAGAAACTCCAGGTACATTACCCACAATGAGATCTGCGACAGGGCTATCAAAGACACAACAAGTCAAATCACCCACAAAATAAGGACAACTGACTGAAACTGTAGCCAGTGGAAACTCATCCACACGACCACCAAAAGAAACACACTTCACTGTGGTTCCTAACATCTGACTGTCAGAAACTAACCGTTTGCGAACGCCACAAATAGTAGCACCAGTATCACGCAGAACAGAACTCAAAGTGCCATTCACAGAACCAGACTCCAAATGTAATTTGCCTGTGAACTCACCAGCAGCAAGACAAGCAAAAGGAGTATCAAGAACAGAGCAACAAGCACTGGACTGTTTGCTGTCAGCTGAGTTCTCGACAAAAGTAGAGTTACCAACCACAAAAGGACACGTGTCTGGGTGGCTAAGGGTGCAAACTCTACAAGGGTTTCTACCTGACTTCCATGGACACCTAGCAGCTACATGTCCTGTCTTTTTACACAAAAAACACACAACACTTGCAAACTGATCAGAAGCACTTTCTGATGAACTCTTACTGCCAGAGATATAACGGGCGCCACGACCACGATAACGGCTACCGCCAAAGTTATTTCCACGACCAGCTGAGTAACCAGAGCTCTGATGACCACAATAACAGCTACCACCGAAGTTACTTCCACAATCAGCTGAGGAACCAGAGTAGTGGCCACTGTTTTGAAAAGTACAGTATCTGTTTCCTCTGTCAGACTGACCACAGTACGGAGTTCTATCAGACTGACCGGGATACGGATTTCTATCAAATTGACCAGGAGTTTTGTATCCAACAGAAGCAAAAATGTTTACATCAGCTTTCCTAGAAAGCACCTTAGTGGGATGAGCATGTCTGTATGACTCTGCAGACTTGATCATTTCATCAAAAGTTTTCACATCTTTTTCACACAAAAAAGTAGCCAAGTCCTTAGAGACACACTCCAAAAACTGCTCACGCAAGATAAGATCCACCAGACCTTCAAAAGACTTATCATTTTTTGACAAAGAGACCCAACGGTCAAACAAACGTCTAAGTTCAACTGCAAAGGTCTCGAAAGGTTCATCTGAGCTAGGTTTAGCCTCACGAAAACGCTTACGAAAACCATCTGGAGTACATTGAAATTTTTTCAGCAAGCTCTCTTTCAAAAGCTCGTAAGACACAACATTATTTTCAGCGAGACTGTGATAGAGAGTTAAAGCGGAACCCTCAAGTAGTGCAGACAGGTATGTAACCCACAAACTCTCAGACCATCCTAAGGACCGAGCATGGGTTTCAAAACGAAACAAGTAACTGTCTATATCATCAGTTCTTTCCTTGAAAGGGGGCAACTTAGGAAAAGTAGGACGAGGGGCGTTAAACCTGGGAAAACCAGAACCCTGACTCTCACTGTCCTGTCCTGAGACCGCACTCTGCTGAGAAGTTATTTGTAACTGTATTCTTTTAGTTTCCTCTATCTCTCTTTGCTGAATTCTTTTAGTTTCCTCTTCCTCTTGCATTCTTTTTGTTTCCTCTTCCTCTTGCATTCTTTTTGTTTCCTCTTCAATTCTTTTTGTTTCCTCTTCCTCTTGCATTCTTTTTGTTTCCTCTTGCATTCTTTTCATTTTGATTCTTTCCTCTCTTTCCATATCTTGAGCAATGCATTTATCCACATAGGCCAACAGATCTTCTCCCTCCAGAGCACATACTTTACCTCGTTGTAAATATTTAGCGAAAACTTTGTCCTCGTCCATAGAGGACACAACAGGACTTTCTTCCTTAGCCTTTTGTGCCATAATGAAAATATGAAATAATGTCCTGTCAAACCCGAGACACACACTAGTGGATCAAATACAAACAATTGCTATCACAAGCAAAAAAGGTTTGAAACCCCTGTCCACTAAAATATATATATGAATTCCAAAGAGGATTTTTTTTTCAAACAAACATTAACGACAATCACTCTTAAAAAGACTAAGTATTATCAAACCCAACCAACAAAAAGATAGAGATAAACAATGAAACAGGATTTCAGGGATATGGGGAGAAAGAAAAACACAATCGATAATCAATACCAAATTTTCAGCAACAAGTATAAATCAAGCAATGACATGAGAGTATAAACGAATATAATCAATGTATTGTTGTTGTTATTTTATTTTTTTTAACACACTAAGCATTCAAAATGAAAATAACTAATAACTTTTTTTAATTGGTTCAGGGCAGCCACTCACACACTCATTCATTCAAGAAAAAAGAACCCTAAGAATGCTGAAGAAGCAACACAATCCCCAAGTAAAGATAGAAACAGAAATAATCAAAGAGATAACTGAAGATAATGAAAATAAAGCCCACAAAGGAAGGAAGAACTAGGAACTAGGCCCTCGTATCTCCAGAAACTATACAGAAGGAGATACCCCGTTACGCTGGAGACGGGAAAGAAAGTAGACAAAAATAGTCATAAAACAAAACAATAAAACACAACTCAATTGTTCAAAAGAAAAGTCTGTGAACGTGACCTATTACTTCTAATTGGGCAATTATAGGTGTACAAAAACAAATCCTACCACTAAGGCGATTTTTAATTCAATAGCAAAAGAAATTTACCTACGGGGTCACCAGATGTTACGGATGGTTTGCGTTGCGTGTTTTGCTGTCTGACTCTCGCTCTCAAAAGTTTGGATGCGTGTAATAATTATTCCCTACGCACACCCACACCAAACGCACATGGATAGCCAGGCAACACACGAGTTAGATTTTTTTTTCTTTATAATTATGCTGCCTGAACCATCAAACATACATTCATGTGAATTGGTACAAATCAATACATGTCACTACATAGCATATAGATCAAGATATCAATACATAGGAACTTCAATCATCAGATATCAGCATATCATATTACATATCTTGATATCACTCACAGATCTCGCCGGCGCCGTCCATAGTGTCTCACATATGCAGTCAACACACTCGGTTCCACAGTACCCAAGCCACAGTCTACAACACTAAAAGAAGACAAATAAGGATAACCAAGGTCCCCACATGATAAGCACAGCCGTTCACAAACACAAGCGATGAAGAAGAAGAAACAGGGTCTCCACACAACAAGCACATAATAAATCACGTCAAACTATCAGAAGAAGAACCGCAAATTCACAAGGCACAGTAATCCATAGCAGAAGAACCGCAGATACACAAAGCACAGCAATCCACAGAAGAAGAACCGCAGATTCATAAAGCACAGTAATCCACAGAAGAACCGCAGATTCATAAAGCACAGCAATCCATAGAAGAAGAACCGCAGATTCATAAAGCACAGTAAACCATAGAAGAACTGCAGATTCACAAGGCACAGCAACCAATATTGAATCCCCGGAGAACACGATTTCAGCAAAGTCCCATGGAACACAATAAACTTCGATTCCACGTATTGTTGATCTAAAACAAAAATTAATTAGCTTCTCCGTGTATTGATATTACAATGTTCACATCAATAAATTCAGCCCACCGACACACATGAGGTGGTACAATTAGAGCACATAAATATTCTTGCAGGAGTTTTAAGTCACTCTCGGCGACACAGCATTCACAACATTTCTATAACAAATAAATTTCCTGTACATATTTCGCTGGTACCGTCATCAGAAGTATCGCACATACACAGTGAACATCAACGTACTACTGACTTGAAAGTCAGCCTCTCCACATAGTAACACTACGGAGAAAACGACGATTAAAACAAAATAAAGTAGGCTGGACACCAAAGCCTCGGCCGTTAGTTCTTGCTCTCCTCTTCCGTCAAAATTTTGTTTATTATTTTCATCATGTTCTTATGTCATTTCAAGTTGACGTCATAATTTACGTTGACGTCATATATATATATATATATATATATATATATATATATATATATATATATATAATACGCAAATTTCATTTTAATATGGAACAAAGTAACATACAATAGAAAAAAATCTGGTAGTTCTTTAAAAAAAAAAAAAAAAAAAAAAAGCAAACAAACAGAACGTTGGTCCGTGTGACATTGTGATGCTAAACCACAATGAACAAGAAATGTGTGTCGAAAATTTCATAAGTGACACTCCATATTTACGATTCAAGTCATTTCTTGCCATGAAAATCGCAAAGGCCATTCCAGGGCTACTGAAACATAGTTTCTGGTATTACAAGAGGGCTTATTTTAAAGATTTCATTTACATAAAACACATTTAACTATGTCATCCCAGGGGGTAATCTTTAATTAAACGGGCTGATTCTAAGACCAATGTCCCTCTGTTTTGTTTTCCTACACAAGTAAAGGACACTGAACAGCTCAGACGCAAATTCTAAGATAACATTACAGCATGCTGTGATTTGTGATGAGTTTGCGTTAGTACTGTGAAAGGAAACAAGATACAAAGCATATGAACGTACTCCCAGTTTATCTTGAATACGTGTGAGATATTCCATAAAGAGGAAAAACCGTTTTGAGCCGTTATAGCCGTTAGTGACTGCTGTTCTGGTAAACATCGGCCATCATCTGTGACCCATAATGAACATATCTACAAATTTTCAGAAAGATCGGCCAAGTACTTTCTGAGGTATTCCATGATGAAGAAAAACCGTTATGGGCCGTTATAGCCGTTAGTAACGGCTATAACGGTAAAACAGAACATCGGACATCATCCGTGACCCATAATGAACATACCTACAAATTTTCAGAAAGATCGGCCCAGTAGTTTTGTCTAGAGCGAGTGGAACACA
>CM065724.1:77285852-77288352 GCA_033310375.1 Conus canariensis
GTCTGTCTGTTCGAATGTGTCTCCCGTCTCTCTGTCTTCTTGTCTGTCTGTCTGTCTGTCCGTCTGTCTGTCTGTCTGTCTGTCTGTCTGTCCTCTCTCTCTCTCTCTCTCTCTCTCTCTCTCTCTCTCTCTCTCTCTCTCTCTCTCAATGTTGATAATCTTTAATTCATTGCATTTTTCGGTTTTCTCGCTTGTTTGTCAGTCGTGTTTGTCACAGCTTGTTCATGATATAAAGGGTAAGCTTTTGATACTTACAGGCTCTTGTTAGTCATAGCTACGTTCGATCTATTTATTTATTTATTCATTCATTCATTCATTCATTTGCTCTATTTTTTCCATTCATTTACTTAGTTATTTTCTTTATTCTTTTATGTATTTATTTCATTTATTTGTTTATTCGTTAATATTGTTTACCTTTTTTTCATGTAATTGTGTACTCATTTGTTCCTTACCCCCTCAGTACACGTTATGTTTTCTCCCACAACTGTTGGCTTGTCTGTTTGTTTGTCTGTCCACCTGTTAACGAGATGATGCAACAGAAGTTGGAGCTTGGTGGACAGGTGTAGTGTGGCGAATTCTGATGTACGTGCTGTCCAGCAAGATTACAGAAAAAAACCTACAGAAACATTTGTAACGAAACTTAGTCAAGAGACAGAAACAGTTGTGACGAAACAAAGGGAAAACACAGAAACAATTGTAACAAAACTTAGTAAAAAAAAAAAATAAAATAAAATAAAAATACAGAACCAATTGTGACGAAACGTAGTAAAAAGACAGAACCAGTTTTAACGAAACTTATTGGATCTAGGACTGGTGTGAAGTGGAGGTGTTTGTTCTCCCGGCAATCTTCTCAATTACCTCCCTTTTCATTTTTCCCCAGGGCTGATTGAAAAGAAAACTGCGTTTGTCAACCGTCTCATTCATCTCTCTCCTGTGCTTAGATACAATAAGGAAATGTGACACTCACGAAATCATAGGGAGACGGAAGAATGTGTTGCTTATACAATCTAAGGAATAATACCGTGCTTACACAATCAAAGGATGAATGTGTTGCTTACGCAATCAAAGCAATTAATGCAGTGTTCGCACAATGGATGGAAAATTATGGAACTCGGACAGTCGAAGGAAGAAAGTGAAGTTTACACAATTAAAAGCAGTATGCTGTGTTCACACAATTAAAGGCAGTATGTTGTGTTTACACAGTTAAAGGCAGTATGCTGTGCTCACACAATTAAAGGCAGTATGCTGTGCTCACACAATTAAAGGCAGTATGCTGTGCTCACACAATTAAAGGCAGTATGCTGTGCTCACACAATTAAAGGCAGTATGCTGTGTTCACACAAGTAAAGGCAGCATGCTGTGCTCACACAATTAAAGGCAGTATGTTGTGCTTACACAATTAAAGGCAGTATGCTGTGTTTACACAATTAAAGGCAGTATGCTGTGTTTACACAATTAAAGGCAGCATGCTGTGTTTACACAATTAAAGGCAGTATGCTGTGTTTACACAATTAAAGGCAGCATGCTGTGTTTACACAATTAAAGGCAATATGCTGTGTTTACACAATTAAAGGCAGCATGCTGTGTTTACACAATTAAAGGCAGTATGCTGTGTTTACACAATTAAAGGCAGTATGTTGTGCTTACACAATTAAAGGCAGTATGCTGTGTTTACACAATTAAAGGCAGTATGCTGTGTTTACACAATTAAAGGCAGTATGCTGTGCTTACACAATTAAAGGCAGTATGCTGTGTTTACACAATTAAAGGCAGTATGCTGTGCTCACATAATTAAAAGCAGTATGCTGTGCTCACACAATTAATGGCAGTATGCAGTGCTCACACAATTAAAGACCGTTTTTTTTTTGTTTGTTTGTTTGTTTTTCTGCGCCACCTCAGAGGCAGTGGACCCACGCCGCTCATTCCGACACCCCGTCCACAGCCACAGCCCGGTCGGCCCCGCCGCAGCCCCGGCACCGGCAATCCACAAGGAGCAGTCAATGTCAAGTCGTCAAGAGGCAACCCACCGGAGGAGACACTGCACTGCTGCCGAGTCACTTCGGTGGTATTCAGTGGCGCCTGTTCTGAGCTAACATATGCAGGACACCACCTACTAAGCCCCCTACTGGCGACAATAATTGCTTAGACGCGGAGCCGGCGTGAGTGAGTTCTCCCTCTGGAGGGCGCCACCACGTCCGTCCAACGACAGCCCCTATGGACTCGCCGATACCGGTAACCCCGACGGAACCAAACCAAGGCCATAGACGTGGAGAGGACATCGATATTGTGGTCACCATGAGAGCAGGACATGAAGGACCACAGAATTTGAAACATTTTTTATGCTGATCGATGAGAATGAGGATGATTAAGATGATGCCACGGATTTCCCTTTCGGTCTGAGACTACATGACAGGGCTGTACTCTACGCTTCCTTTCATAATATATCCCGACGTCAACAAGGCCCGAGAGATACAGGCATCTGCAGTGTTGGTCAGGAAAT
>CM065724.1:77300852-77303352 GCA_033310375.1 Conus canariensis
ATGGGAGGGGAGAGGGGGTTGAAGATGAAGAAAATGGGAACATGAACTTAAGAAAACATATTAGAGATATGAAAACACTTCATTACCTGCAAGAGGGATCCATCGTATTCCGTTTCAAAGGCAGATCTATTTGTATTGCCTGCTCCTAGGCCTTTCGTCCGCTGGATCGGACTCATCAGGGAGACACGGCTGGTTGTGTCTGTGCTCCTGGCGTCAAATAGAGACACACCACAGTCCATAATTCTGTGGTGCTCTCACCACCAAGGGTTCAAAAAAGAATCCAACAGCACCCACAAAGCAGCCAGCGAAGGGTAGTAGATAAAACAAAACAAAAGTGTGGGGAGGGAAAAAGTTGCTGAAAAACTAAAGATATTATGCAAACAGTATAAAATGTAGGGGACAATCTTTGAGCCTACGCTTGAGGATCCATCCAAGGATGCAAGGGAGGTCAAAAGACAAATAGAAACAAGTACAAATAACCTCGATTTAATTGAAACAAAATTGAAAATGAAATGAGGCAGGGAACAGTAAACAAGTAGGGTAACTCTTGCTCCAATAAGAATACCTAATACAGAGTAACTTTTATTCAAGACTGGCACAGCCTTTTAAACTTGAATAAAGTCAGACAAATACAAAGACGAGCAATCTAATAGTGGGGGAAAAACAAGCACAGGCCAACAACCCCTCTGTCATCACAGTAATGACTTGGCAAAGATTTGGACTTAATGGGGGTGGAGAGGGGGTTTAAGATGAAGTAAACAGGAACATAAAATCAAGAAAATATATTATATATATATGAAACTCTTCACTAGCTGCAAGAGGGAACCATCGTATTCCGTTTCAAAGGCAGATCTATTTGTATTGCCTGCTCCTAGGCCTTTCGTCCGCTGGATCGGACTTATCAGGGAGACACGGCTGGTTGTGTCTGTGCTCCTGGCGTCAAATAGAGACACACCACAGTCCATAATTCTGTGGTGTTCTCACCACCAAGGGTTCAAAAAAAGAATCCAACAGCACCCACAAAGCAGCCAGCGAAGGGTAGTAGATAAAACAAAACAAAAGTGTGGGGAGGGAAAAAGTTGCTGAAGAACTAAAGACATTATGCAAACAGTATAAAATGTAGGGGACAATCTTTGAGCCTACGCTTGAGGATCCATCCAAGGATGCAAGGGAGATCAAAAGACAAACAGAAACAAGTACAAATAACCTCGATTTAATTGAAACAAAATTGAAAATGAAATGAGGCAGGGAACAGTAAACAAGTAGGGTAACTCTTGCTCCAATAAGAAAACCTAACACAGAGTAATTTTTATTTAAGACTGGCACAGCCTTTTAAACTTGAATAAAGTCAGACAAATACAAAGATGAACAATCTAATAGTAGGGGAAAAAAACAAGCGCAGGCCAACAACCCCTCTGTCATCACGGTAATGACTTGGCAAAGATTTGGACTTAACGGGGGGTGGGGGGGGGGGGGGGTTGAAGATGAAGAAAATGGAAACATGAAATTAAGAAAATGTATTATAAATATGAAAACTTCCTTGCAGCCATTGAAATGTTATATCCCGTGACGACTAGCTGACGATTGTCGCGGAAAGATGTTAATATTAAGTGATACACTGCCAGCTGTTTTCATATGAAAATAAAAGTTATATCTTATAATATCTATTTACTTTATTTAAAGACAGTCATATTTCTTATTTTTAGGTGAAAAAAAACAATTTATGGCTTTTGACTAGAATGCTCCCACACAGAAGATACAGAGAATCATTAGTATGGAAGCACAGCAGCAACAAAAGATTAGATTTAATGTTGACACTGGGAAATAGTAATTGTCATTGTTTTCATACAAAACAAATGGATATTACATGTGACAAAATTCTATATTTTCATTCATTTTCATTTCAGAA
Source organism: Conus canariensis (assembly GCA_033310375.1). Lineage (NCBI taxonomy): Eukaryota > Metazoa > Mollusca > Gastropoda > Neogastropoda > Conidae > Conus > Conus canariensis. Next base: position 77,302,762 of record CM065724.1, read on the forward strand.
TCGCTACCTTTCTCAAAAAAAATATTTTCACATTAAAGGAATACTAACATGAAACAACGTTATTTTCAGGTGCAAACAGCAAATCATCACATGAATTTAAATGTCAAAATTGAAAATAAATAAGAAAATGTTCATGTGAAAATAGCTAATTTTCACGTGAAAACAGTTATTTTCATGTAAAAAAAAAAAAAACCAACAATATCTAATCATTACGTGAAATTCACTGTTAAATGTGAAAATGATTATTTTTCCATGATAATTAGTTGGGGTTTTTTTGTTATGTTTACTGTTTTCCCGTGGTCATTAGCTCTTTTGTAACAATCGTTTTCACTCGCTAGCTATAATGGGAATAGAACTCATTATCACCTTAGTTCTTTTCATGTGTAAAGGGATATTTTTTCACGTCATAAAACCCACTTTCTTCCATAAAGTCAGTACTCATTGCTGTTTTCTGAGAGAAAATTGCTTCTTCCTCTCGAAAACAGCTTTGACAGTGAAAATATGGTATTCTGAAGTTATCATGTTTCTGTACAATAGAAGCTTAGTGGACCCTCTCTCTCTCTCTCTCTCTCTCTCTCTCTCTCTCTCTCT
>CM065724.1:77305852-77315852 GCA_033310375.1 Conus canariensis
AGCTTTCTTTCCTTTTACACTGCTTTCTTCCTTTCTTCTTAATGAAACTAGAACAATATTTTTTTCTTCATTTGTTTTAGTCTGTCTTTCCAGATGCCTACAATTTCGACTCTCTGCCTTTGAAGTGAGGGGCAGTTTTTTGTGAGGTTTTCGAAGTTCCATGTCTGCACACGTGTGTCAGGACCTTTAGTAGCTCTACGTGTGTGGGTTGTCCTTCTACTGTGATGTAAGTTCCCACAATGAAATATTGTCATTTTTAATCGAATTAGTTCTCTCTCTCTCTCTCTCTCTCTCTCTCTCTCTCTCTCTGTGTGTGTGTGTGTGTGTGTGTGTGTGTGTGTGTGTGTGTGTGTGTGTGTGTGTGTGTGTGTGCGTGCGTGTGTGTGTGTGTGTGTGTGTGTGCTCGCATCGTGCGTGCGTGCGCGCACGCACGCGTGTGTGTTGTGTGTGTCTGTCTGTCTGTCTGCGTCTGTATGTGTGTCTGTGTGTGTATCTGTGTGTCTGTGTCTTTGTGTATGACTATTTCTGTGTTATTATGTGACATACATTCACATAAGCAACACACAAACAACAAAGAAGGTCGTGTACAATAGAATGGACGCCCTATCGCTATCTTGGCAGTCTTTAAAAAAAAACGCAAGATCTGTTGTTGAGCTCTATTGAACAAAACTGTGTTTCAACGAGAAGGATAGAACCTTCTATTGGATATATACTGACAGTTTTAGTCCTATATCTGTTTTCTCGTAAACTACACCTTTAGAGAATACCACATGTTTATACCAAAAAAAAATCAATGTAGTCAATCGTTTCGGGTCAACAAAAGCATCTATTGTTGTATTTTTAATCTCATAAAATATTTGATTGCTTTAAACATTCATTGGGCAAACATCATGCAGATTCGTTCAATGCAGAAGTCTCAATCTCGTTCATTAGTCACATCGAAGTTGATCATGTTACGCCAGAACTGTAGGTGAAACACACAAGGATAAGTGCTTCTTTGCCATCAATATTTTCCACTTCTTTGTTGCACGTGTGTTTCGTACAGTTGTATCACGACTGCACATTAAAGTGGGTTTTTTTTCCCAGACGAAAGTTCCAGCCTGGCCTCGCAGGAAGGATCCAGACTGATTGTTTTCCAATGCAGACAGAGACCTGCTCTAAATGGGGAATTGTACAAAAATTAGAAATCAATTCAGTCAATGTGGACGCATTCGAGGTCTCAGCCAACGCTAGGATTCCATTGGGAAAGTTGTTCCCAGCTAAACTTACGTTGAGAAGAAACAGGTTTTCAAATCGAAATGCCACAGAAAGTTTGGCTGGGTGACTTTATTTATGTTTATGTATATGAACTCTCGGATCTTCAAATCATTGATGTAACTGTCTGCATTGCAAATACTTCGAATCCCATTGGTGAAGTATTTTAGTTTTGAAACAGTAATGTTTCCATCGTCTTTGTAAGGTTTCCCTTCATCAACAGAGCGTGCTTGTGATTTCCAACAAAACGTTGTCAAAACGTATTTTTCATGTTTGTTTTGTTTCCTCCCTCGAGATAGTTATATTTTGAATGATTCGTATCTGTTGGTTTTGTTCGTTCGTTCGTCTTGTCTGTTAGCACGAATAATCCGTGTCTGTTGGTTTTGTTCGTTCGTTCATCTTTTGTCTGTTAGCACGAATAATCCGTGTCTGTTGGTTTTGTTCGTTCGTTCATCTCTTGTCTGTTAGCACGAATAATCCGTGTCTGTTGGTTTTGTTCGTACGTTCATCTTTTGTCTGTTAGCACGAATAATCCGTGTCTGTTGGTTTTGTTCGTTCGTTCATCTTTTGTCTGTTAGCACGAATAATCCGTGTCTGCTGGTTCTCTTTGTTCCTTCGTCTTCTCTGTGACGCCCGATTGATCGATTGTCCCGCCACCTGGTGGAGACGAAGAATGTGGTGACAGGACGGACCCATCACATGGTTCTGCAGATCCAGAGCAATGGACCTGTGCTGGACAAGTCAGGGGAAGATAACGCCTGTCCTTCCATTGCAGACAGAGTTACCATTTCTCAGTTTATGGGTCAGACAAAAAGACAAATCCAAAACGTCAAATGTTTGTTTTAAAGCACACGCCAGAACAACGATCAGGATATCGACATCATTGTCATTGTCCCTCTCATCCCTAGAATTAGAGTTGTCGGCGACATTTTATGAACGCTCCCTCTATAGAGTTTCATGTACACCAGATCATGTGTTCGGTCATGTAATAAAAACAAGTTAGTAAATGGACACTTTTTTATATACATTCAATCGGCTGTTCTTAACATGTTTTGATCAAAGCATAAAAATGGACGTTCGAGATTAAGGCTTGCAAGCCTGTATGTGTATGAGTGTGTCGGTGGTCAGCCTGTATGTGTATGAGTGTGTCGGTGGTCAGCCTGTATGTGTATGAGTGTGTCGGTGGTCAGCCTGTATGTGTATGAGTGTGTCAGTGGTCAGTTTGGATGTGTAGGAGTGTGTCGGTGGTCAGCCTGTATGTGTATGAGTGTGTCGGTGGTCAGCCTGTATGTGTATGAGTGTGTCGGTGGTCAGTTTGGATGTGTATGAGTGTGTCAGTGGTCAGTTTGGATGTGTATGAGTGTGTCGGTCGTCAGCCTGTATGTGTATGAGTATGTCGGTGGTCAGCCTGTATGTGTATGAGTGTGTCGGTGGTCAGCGTGTATGTGTATGAGTGTGTCGGTGGTCAGTTTGGATGTGTAGGAGTGTATCGGTGGTCAGCCTGTATGTATATGAGTGTGTCGGTGGTCAGCCTGTATGTGTATGAGTGTGTCGGTGGTCAGCCTGTATGTGTATGAGTGTGTCAGTGGTCAGCCTGTATGTGTATGAGTGTGTCAGTGGTCAGTTTGGATGTGTAGGAGTGTGTCGGTGGTCAGTTTGGATGTGTAGGAGTGTGTCAGTGGTCAGTTTGGATGTGTAGGAGTGTGTCGGTGGTCAGCCTGTATGTGTATGAGTGTGTCGGTGGTCAGCCTGTATGTGTAGGAGTGTGTCAGTGGTCAGTTTGGATGTGTAGGAGTGTGTCGGTGGTCAGCCTGTATGTGTATGAGTGTGTCGGTGGTCAGTTTGGATGTGTATGAGTGTGTCGGTGGTCAGTGTGGATGTGTATGAGTGTGTCAGTGGTCAGCCTGTAGGTGTATGGGTGTGTCAGTGGTCAGTTTGGATGTGTATGAGTGTGTCGGTGGTCAGTTTGGATGTGTATGAGTGTTGTCGGTGGTCAGTTTGGATGTGTATGAGTGTGTCGGTGGTCAGCCTGTATGTGTAGGAGTGTGTCGGTGGTCAGCTTGTATGTGTATGAGTGTGTCGAACAACCGCCATAAAATCCGCATGGAGTGGGGTCCGGGGGGTCAAAGTTGGTGGTGGGGGTGGGGTTGTTTTGAGGTAGAGAAGTAAGGATGAGTGGTAGAGAGTGAGAGGATGGAGGGTCTGGGGGTTGTGTGTGTGTGTGTGTGTGTGTGTGTGTGTGTGTGTGTGTGTGTACGTGCGCGCGCGGTTGCGTACATATGTGCATGTGCATGCATGTATGTGTATATGAGTGTGTGTGTGTGTGTGTGTGTGTGTGTGTGTGTGTGTGTGTGTGTGTGTGTGTGTGTGTGGCGCGCGCGCGCGCGTGTGTGTGTATGTGTGTGTATGTGTGTGTATGTGTGTGTATGTGTGCGTGTGTGGGGGGGGGGGGGGGGGGTTCAGCAGAAACATTCTTGTGAAGTCGGAGAATAAACGTGGAGATAACAGACCACAAAACTAATGTAACAAATGAAATACGACATAGAAGCAGCGGGTTTCCACATGTTGGACTTCTTCATATAAGGGAAACAGATGAAGAAGACTAGGTAAAAAAAAAAAACAAACAAACAACAACAACAGAGAAATGGCTTAGATGTGACGAAGGTCTGTGTCCAACTGTGAGGTGGAAACGCATGCAGAGGTTATGTTCTCTTGGATTGGTGAGTAGAAGTTGGGGAAGTTCGGGAATTGACGCGCGCGCACCTGTGTGTGTGTGCAGTACTTTAATTTAACGTCTCTTCACCCTCAAGTGACATTAGACCAAAAAAAATTAAATAAATAAATAAATGCATGTGAGAGAATCTTTTAAGTGTTGAGTGTTTTTGAGTAAATGTAACATCAATGCCATACTTAAGTTTTGAATTCTACAAACACAAATGATCTCAACATTACCAGCAACTATCAAAGAAAAATACCAACAGAACTAGAATGCAAAGTTTCTGAAAACAACTTAAGAAGATCAAGGTCATTAACTATTTTCTGTAATGTTATCGGATTTCGATGGTTGAGCGCAGTGCCTCTATTTTTGAGCATTTGAGCTTTGATGGCAGGACAGTGCAGAAGCAGATGATTCGTAGAAATTTGACTCCCACAAACACAAATAATATCTTTACAAAATTTTGTTTTGAGAGCATTTAGACGAATCTTAAACATCAAAGACGTAATTGATCTGGATTTGATTTGACTTAAACTCTTAATTATTATATCTGAATGCAGTGTGTCACACGCTTTTACACAATTATGTGAATATTGTATATCTAAGGTCTTCAACTTGTCAACAAAATTATCCTTTGCTAACTTGTCAAAGTATTTATAATATTCATGTAGATCTAGCTTAACATTAAGTTTAATTGTCCCTGCAGCATTGCGTGCTGCACTCTTGGCTGCTTGATCTACCTGTTCATTAAAGACAATTCCACAGTGAGATGGAATCCAATAAAAAGTAACACTGATATCTTTGCTTGCTAACTGATGTATTAAGTGCTTGATTTCCTGTGTCATTTCAACCCGTGCCTTGGTATTTTGATCTTTGATGGCATATAATACTGATTTTGAATCCACACAAAATAATATTTTGCATGCATTTAAAGGTAACTCTTTAATGTGATGTAACGCCCTTAAAATGGCTATTAATTCGGTAGTGAAAATGGAATAATGTCTGCCAATATTATAACGTTTTAATGTTTTCAAGGAAGGAATAAAAAATGCTGATCCTGCACTGTCATTTTCTATTACAGAGCCGTCTGTGTAAATCTTGATATAATCAGTATACTTGTTTCAATGCTTATGTTTACTAAATTTTTTAGATATTTGGAGATTCATTTTTGTTTAAATTTGTATCATCAATATCAAAAGCAGGTTTAATATGCTCCCAGTGTGCTGCTGGTGAAACAGGTGGCTTAGTGGCTATTTCTTTGTGTTTTAATTCTTCAGAATTGATTATATCGGTGGCATAAGTATTGATTGATTGTAAAGAGTGTAGTGTTTTAGCTCTTTTAGCAAAATCTTTCGCGGAGTCTAATCTAATTTCTTCCTTACAAAATGTATCAAAAGCAAAAGACTTTACTATAAATTTAGCGCAAGAATTTTTCCTGTTGTCATCTAGAGGAAGAACACCCGCTTCGTTATAGGATCCTAGATTGGAAGCATGTATTGGTACCCCAAGTGCCAGTTTAACAGCTTTGCAGTCTATGCTTTGAAGTTTGGATAATAGGTGCTTGGGGGCATTAAAGAAAACTTCTTGGGCATATATTAAACGAGATCGAACAAGTGAGTTTGCAAGACATAAAAGTGCTTTAGTATCCTGACCCCAACGTTGTTTACTTATAATTTTGAGAAAATTTAATGTTTTTCGTGCTTTATCAAGTATATGATTTATATGTTGATTCCAGGTAAGTTTTGATGACAGATAAACACCTAAAAAGTTAACACTTTGCACAAACTTAAGGCCAATTCCATTAATGCTGAATATTGGCATTTTTTCTGGGTTATAACCTGAGTTAAAAAGGACCATGCTTGTTTTTTCTAAAGATAATGATAAACCATTTTCTTTCATAAAATTAGTGATCTTATCTAATTCCTTTTGGTAAACTTTTTTTGTATAGTTTAATGCTCTAGTGGGTGTATTGCGTTTCATTGTTACCTTCATCCACATGCATATATCGTCAGCATACTGGACTAAAACTGAATCGTTTGACAATCTCTTTGGAAGATCGGCTATGAGCATGCTAAATAAAACAGGAGAAATAACTGAACCTTGAGGTAATCCCATCTGAAGTTCTCTGGGGTTCGAGTACGTGTTTCCTACTCTTACTTGTATGAAACGATGTGAAAGGAAGTTTTTAATGTAGTTATACATATTACCATTAATATTGTTTTCCTTAAGCTTTTGCAATAATTTGTAGTGCCATACTTGATCATAAGCTTTCTTAACGTCAAAAAAGTTGCAAGGATATTCTTCCGCCTCGCGAACTGCTGTTTGATTTGTGTTGTTAGTTTCACTAGATGTTCTGTAGTTGATCGGCCTTTCCGAAAGCCTGCTTGATTTGGGGGTATAATGCACTGTTTTTCGCAGAAATGGACTAATCTGTTTAATATTATTTTCTCCATAAGTTTGCAAACGTGTGACGTTAACGAGATGGGTCGATAGCTGTTTCTATCTGCTTTAGGCTTTCCCTTCTTATGTATAGGAATAACAATTGATTGCTTCCAAACTGAAGGCATTTCCCCTTTACTCCAACATCTTTGTATGAATATATGTAAAAATCGAATAACATTGTAATGTAAGTGTTTTAACATTTCATAAGATATTCCATCTAATCCAACAGATGTTTTTGCTTTACTCAAATGTAAAATACTTTCTTTTACTTCCTCAAGTGTTATTTCAGAATTTACATAGCTTTTCCTTGTGAACTCATTATCATCATGAATTGATTTTGTTTTACTTTGCTCTTCACTTTCTCTGTACTCTTTACTTTCAGTTGATAGACCTGCATTTCTACTATAACTGACAAACATCTCTGCAAATGCTTCTGCTTTTTCATTATTAGTGGGTAGATCTGAGTTCTCTAATCTTATGGGACATTGTGGTAAATTAATTCCGTTCTTCATGGTTTTCATTTTTTTCCCAGACTTTTTGCATATCTTTATGACTGTAGATTTCATTAACACAAAAAGAAGACCAGTATTGTGTCTTGGCCTGGGCGTTAACTCTGTTTGATTTATTTTTTGCCTTGTTTGCCTCTTGATGGTTTGGGGTAGAATTTTCTTGGATGTATTTTTTTAAATTTCTCCCATTTTTCGCTATTTGCCTTTTCACAGTCGTCATTCCACCAGATATTTCCAGAGTGTTTATGTGATTTCTTTGTCTTGAGCATGGGTATAGAGTCATTTGCAGCATCTAGGACTGCCTTGGTAAATGAAAAATAAAGATCATTTACATATTTATCGTGCACATCCTCAACGTAAAACGTGGACATACTTGCTGAAAATTTATCCCAATTAGCAAATTTATAATTGTACTTTGGGACTTCATCCTCAGTTACATCTGTAATTCTTGTGCTTGCAATTTCAAAGCTTGTTATAATCGGAATATGATCACTATTTAAACAATGAACCAGTGTGTTCCACTCACAAATGGGAGTTAGATCAGGCGAAACCAGAGTTACATCAATTGCCGTAGCTCTATGATTAGGGTTATCGGGGATTCGTGTAACTCGACCATCGTTTAATAGATAAAATGATGAATCTACAACATTCTCTATGAAGCGATTGCTCGTGATATGGTCACAGTTCTTCTCACAAAAGGGGGCATGTGCATTAAAATCTCCTGTAATTAGCACTTTTTTGCCTTTATCTGCCTGAAGCATACGGATCCATTCAGTGTTGTTATCATCTGGACCTTTTGGTAAATACACTGATAAGATAGTTAGTAGAATCTTATCAAATTGTACTGTCACAGCACAAGAATGAATTGTGGAAATATCTGATGGAATAGGATTAGGGCGCAGTGTGTAATTTACCCCTTCATATATATAAATAGCTGTATTGATTTTCCCGTTTGTGTCTTCTTTTTGATAGACGGGAGGGAAGTAATAATTTTCTAACTTAGGTAGCTTATCTTTCTTTACATTTAATGACTGGAGGCTTAAGACATGATATTTATGATTTGCAAGATGTTGGACTAAATGTTCATAATTAGAAGTTATTGATCTACAGTTCCATTGAAAAACACTAAAGTTGTTTCCTCGCGTCATGTTCTAAAACTAATATTCAAATTATATGGAAGGAAAAAAGAAATCATTAATAATTAAAGAGAAAAATGTCAAGAACAATCTTGGTCAGAATACAACGTATACATGGAGGTACTTAAAAATCAGTCAAAATGAACAGAGATAACACAGCAGTTGCATCAGGTGGCTTGGTCGTCGTGGGCCCGTCAATAGGATTCCCAGTCCAGGGCACTGAAAGGGTTGAACCAACTGGGGACACGTGGAGCTGGAAAGTCGTAGTATGTTTCCCTGTTGCCCTGTCGTCGTCGGGAGGGCCGCTTTGGGGTCTCCCACACCAGACTCCTCACGTGCCGTCCAATGTTTCCTGCAAGCAGGCTAGAGCCCCTTTTTGAAAGGTGAATTTTGTCATGAAGGTGGTCAAGTCTTATGTTACCATTGTCAATGAAACTAATGTTTTTGACTTCAAAGAGGTCAGACGTGATCTTTGCATTGAACAGCTGTCTGTTCACTTCTAATTTCTTGTCCAGCACTTTTGTTGCTTTGCTAATAACTAACTTCACTTTCTGGTGTTTTTCCGCTACTGATTTAATTGTCTGTACAAAATTCTTACTGACTTTTTCTGCCTCTTCTACCTTCAAGTCATTGACTCCACAATGTACTACGCCACAGTCAGGCATTTCCTCCGTATCAATCTCTTCTAGGCATTGTTTGACAGCTGATACATTGTGCTGTTTAAGCTTGGAGACCTTGAAATCATAGGAATACCCAAGTCTTTTTCCTTGAACTCCGTTTGCAACAGAATCATGGATGACAAGTACTGTTGGACTGTCCTGGCCTTCGTCTACTTTTACTTTTGTTTTTCTAGATTCACTGTGATCTTTTCTATTCCTCTCAGGCACTTTGACGTCATCCTTCCTTGCGTAATTCGATCTTCCGTCATGTTGAGCAATAGGATTGACGTCATTATTTGCTTTTGGTCTGTTCTTAGGCAAAGATTTTTGACCAATTTTACTATGATCTACTTTATTTTTTGCAGACGGGGGTTTAGTTTGTGAGGGATTGCTCCCTGTATCTGAAGCAACTGCTTGAGCGTAAGTTGCTGCGCCTGGAAGGTATGTTTCTGTCTGTGTGGCAGTGGTCACCATAGTAACTTGCGGTTTGATTTCTGCAAGAATTTTGTTCTGAGTATTCACCGCATTCTCCAGCATTTCAATACGCTTGCAAAGAGATAGAATCATTTCTTTCGTATCGACAGAACTGAAATCATGGCTACCAACCTTGTTTTCCATTGTAGAATTTCCAGTCAGCCGAAGAGTTGGATTCCGCGTAGCCAAGTTGCTTGAACTTCCAGGGTCTTCTCGCTGCCGGGTTTCAACAATGTTTTTTCCCAGCCGGTTATCTTCGATGGACCCGGTAGACAACTTCTGAGTTCTCGATACTCTGCCGTTAGGAACCGTTTGTCTCCCGCCAAATCTTGTTTTCATTTTCCCGTTTCTTGGCCCACGAAACGGCCACCGTGGTCGATTAGTTGCTGCGTGTGTCCGCCATCTTGAGGTGTGTGTGTGTGTGTGTGTGTGTGTGTATGTGTGTGTGTGTGGAGAGAGAGAGAGAGAGTGTGTGTGTGTGTGTGTGTGTGTGTGTGTGTGTGTGTGTTGTCTCATAACAACACTAAAAACTCAACGCACGTAGCGTCTGTATGATAGTGTGTTGTTCCCTTCATCCGGTGATCAAAAAGCTCCTCTGTTATTCTCCGTGACCAATTCACACCGGCACTCGCTTTATCTTTCAGACTTCCGATGATTCCAGTGTTAGGACATTCAGCATGATGATCTCAGCCAAAGGGATGGCTGCATCAGTTGTGATGGGTAGACAGCTATGTTTACACTGTTCCCTTTCAAATGACTTTGGAAAGGAAACTTTGTATTCAGACTTTAAGAAAATATTTTTTCTGAAGT
>CM065724.1:77320852-77323352 GCA_033310375.1 Conus canariensis
TTCGCCGCAGAACACAAGAAACAAATGGCAAAGAGTAAGAGAGAGAGAGAGAGAGACAGACAGACAGACAGACAGACAGACAGAGAAAGAGAGAGAGAGAGAGAGAGAGAGAGAGAGAGAGAGAGAGAGAGAGAGAGAGAGAGAGAGATCGCTGTAGTGTCAGTGTTGAACTGAGAGTGTCTTTGATTGTGGCGTCCAGCCGTCCACTATTCGATGACAACCAGCTTTCAAGCAGACGATCAGTGAGAGGAAAAACCCAAGCCTTCATCCTGGCATTTCAGAGAGCTGGCATGGCACCCTTGATCGTGGCCGTCTCCTCTCCAAGACATTGCAGAGCAGGCATGCTGGGAACATTTCAGTTATCGGCAGCTGGTTGATGAGGCGAAACTTGAAAGGTGATCAATGAACCATGAATTATACGACCAATAACTGGCACTTTGAGGCTTCTCGTGGTTTGTGGCTCAATACCCTGGTCATTGCGTGTTATATATACACCGGGTGGTCATTGCGTGTTATATATATACACTTCGAGTGGTCATGTCGTGTTATATATGTATACACTTCGAGTGGTCATGTCGTGTTATATATATACACTTCGGGTGGTCATTTTGTGTTATACATACATTTTGGTGGTCATTTCTTGTTATATATATACTTCGGGTGGTCATTTCATGTTATATATACACTTCGGGTGGTCGTTTCTTTTTATATAGACACTTCGGGTGGTCATTTCGTGTTTTATATATACACTTCGGGTGGTCATTTCGTGTTTTATATATACACTTTGGGTGGTCATTTTGTGTTATATATATACACTTCGGGTGGTCATTTTGTGTTTTATATACACTTCATGTGGTCATGTCGTGTTATGTATATACACTTCGGGTGGTCATTTTGTGTTATACATACATTTTGGTGGTCATTTCTTGTTATATATATACTTCGGGTGGTCATTTCATGTTATATATACACTTCGGGTGGTCGTTTCTTTTTATATAGACACTTCGGGTGGTCATTTCGTGTTTTATATATACACTTCGGGTGGTCATTTCGTGTTTTATATATGCACTTCGGGTGGTCATTTTGTGTTATATATATACACTTCGGGTGGTCATTTTGTGTTATATATAGACACTTCGGGTGGTCATTTTGTGTTATATATATACACTTCGGGTGGTCATTTTGTGTTTTATATACACTTCATGTGGTCATTTTGTGTTATATATAGACACTTCGGGTGGTCATTTTGTGTTATATATAGACACTTCGGGTGGTCATTTTGTGTTATATATATACACTTCGGGTGGTCATTTTGTGTTATATTATACACTTCGGGTGGTCATTTTGTGTTATATATAGACACTTCGGGTGGTCATTTTGTGTTATATATAGACACTTCGGGTGGTCATTTTGTGTTTTATATACACTTCATGTGGTCTTGTCGTGTTATATATGCACTTCGGGTGGTCATTTTGTGTTATATATATACACTTCAGACTGTCATTTCGTGTTATATATACACCGGGTGGTCATTTCGTGTTATATAGACACTTCGGGTTGTCATTTCGTGTTATATGGACACTTCGGGTGGTCATTTCGTGTTATATAGACACTTCGGGTGGTCATATCGTGTTATATAGACACTTCGGGTGGTCATATCGTATTATATAGACACTTCGGGTGGTCATATCGTGTTATATAGACACTTCGAGTGCGAAACGCACGTTTGAAGTCCGGTACGACGAGGAAGAAGGAAAAGGGTGGAGGAAAGGAGGAGAGGGAGGTGCAGGGAAAGGAGGGGAAGAAGAGAGGAGGAGGAGAGCAAAGTGAACTGGGAGAGGGGAAGGGGGGGGGGGGATGGGAGCAGTCAACTGGTCAGAGGGTTCGGGTGTACAGCTGACGGATTTCAAACTGCTTGTTGAAGTGGATTCTCTGGCTTGAAAATTCGCTCTGTCCCCACACCCAACAGTAAATGGCTACCTGCTTCAGTTCAGGGAACGTTGAGGGGGCTGAAGGAGAAAGCTGAGGTTCGCCTTCCATAATGCCGCACACGAGACATTTTGAAACTGTGATAATTCACTTCCCGTATGGCCCATTGGCCGATAGGAATTCACCCATTAATCTCATCTTGACGGTCATTCTTTCCTTTTACGTTTGGTTAAGAAGGGATCAGAAAGTGTAATACTTTGAAGACAATTCCGGCAGACGAGAGGTTTGACGACTGGAATCCCCAGTCTGAGCGTGTAAGGTTCGCATCCTAAATCATTGTTGTTTCAAAGTGTCTAAGGTACCACACACACACACACACACACACACACACACACACACACACACACACACACCACACTCACACACACACACACACACGCACGCACGCACGCACGCACACACACACACACACACACACACACGCACGCACGCGCGCACACACACACACACACACACACACACACACACACACACACACACACACACACACAGCCAAATTAACTCGCCTTGA
>CM065724.1:77328352-77345852 GCA_033310375.1 Conus canariensis
CATGAACCGACAGAAAAATAGTCCAGATTTCATTATTTTAGGAAAACACTGCCTGAACATTTCAATCAAACAGTTTCTTGGATATGTCAAAGGACTGTATTTCAGATCTGTACAATGTACCTTAAACTGCTGAAACGGTCTGTTTACCTGCAGGTCAAGAGGCTATCAAATTCCACGTAAAAAACGTAATGTCTTCTTCTTCTTCTTAGGCACATAGCTCAAGGGTGAGCATTGGCCATCGACAACACTCCGCCATCGCACTCGGTTCTGGGCTGCTCGCTGAATGCCTGTCCAGTTGGTCCCCTGCCTCTTTATCTCTGCCTCAGTGTCTCACCTCCAGCTGCTGCGAGGTCGGCCTCTCTTCCTTTTCCCCTGCGGGTTCCATGTCAGGGCTTGGCGTGTGGTGCTGGATGCTGGCTTCCTAAGAGTGTGTCCAATCCAGCCCCACTTCCTTCGCAGAATCTGCTTGGCCACTGGTTCCTGTCCTGCTTGCTTCCATAGATAAAAACGTAATGTGGTGGAAAAAATACAATCCGAAATAACCATAAGCATTTACCACTTTCATGTGTTTATTTATACAATACCAGATTCCCTTTTAAGCAAAAACCGGCCATTTCAGAAAACAGTTATAGCGTTAGTAACGTGACATTTCATTGTTTCAGAAGACTCACGTACAACATCTAATTGCTTTGGCAAATCAGCTGCCGTCTCTGACAGAAACAAAACTTGTCTGTGCAGACAGAAGGATGAACAATTCGACTAAGAAAGGAGTGAGTGAGCACTAGCACTAATGTATCAAATCTTGAGCAAGTTCTGTAATGAATAACAAAAAAACAGCACAGGACTGCACACAACCCCTTGTTTACACCATGCAAATAATCTGGACGATCTGGTAATGATACCCCATCTTGAAAACGCACTTTCACTGAATTAATACATTCCTTTCCACATAATTAAAAAGTCTTCCCCGGGTACCATTGTTTATTTGTTTGTTTGCTTGCTTGCTTGCTTGCTGGTCTGTTTGTTCGTTTGTTTGTTTGTTTGTTTGTGCTGAAGCATGGGCTCAAGAGGTTTTCTTGATATGGAATCGAACGCTTTTTCGAGATCGATAAACGCTACATAAGGCTTTTGATTTAAAGAAAGTTGCCTTTGGACAAGAGCAAGCAGAGTAAACATGAGCGAGTGAACGAGCGAGTGAGAGAGAGAGAGAGAGGAGAGAGAGGGGAGAGGAGAGAGAGAGCGCAAAAAGATGTTTTTGCGATTTGGCAGTTCATCATAAAGTCAGATGTGTGAAAACATACGCACATACGCAGGCACGCACACGCGCACACACACACACACACACACACACACACACACACACACACACACACACACACACACTACACACACACACGTGCGCGCGCGCGCACACACACACACACACGCACAGAGAGAGAGAGACAGACAGACAGACAGAGCAGAGCAGAAATTTAAAAGGGAACCTCGTTAAAGATGGGGGCATATGATTATGAGAAAGAGGTAGCAATCTGAAGATGGATTGTCTAACTTATTATATCACCGACATCTGACCTGATCAGATTATGCAAGACTGTCATACAATCGTACATCATACATCATCATACAATCGGAGCAACCTTCTCTTTTTATTTTAGGAGTCGTTTGCCTTACTTTAATCCTTAGAGTGAAAATGCTATTCTTATAAATATTTCATCTCCTTTTTTAATGAAGAAAGAAAGAAAATTAAAAAGGAAGGTGGATGGAAATGAATCGAAAGAACGAAAGGAAGGAAGGAAGGAAGGAGAAGGAAGGAAGAGGAAGGAAGGAAGGAAGGAAGGCAAGACAAAAAAGGGTGGAATAGGAGAGAAAAACTGCAAGAAGAAAAATGAAGACAAGAGAGAGAGGGAAATAAAGAAAGACAGAAAGAAAGAAAGAAAAATGAAAGAAAGAAAGAAGAAAGAAAGAAAAAAGAAAGGATGGACAGAAAAAGAAGAAAATGATGGAAAAGGCGCAAATTGATAATCGGAAAGAAAAGAGAGAGAGAGAGAGGGAGACAGGCAGACAGATAGGCAGACAGAGACAAAGACAGAAAGAAACGTACTGCCTTGGTCCAGTCTCCCAGTGGCATTGTGCATAGAATTATTCTGTGCACGTGCAGTGCTATTTCTTGTCCAGGAAAAGGGCTTCAGCATCAGCAAACTGAACAGTGTTCCCTGATCGCCGCCATCTTGAGGGAAGGACACGCCTCTCTCCTGACTCTTCCCTCCGCCTCCATCCCCCACGTTCTCCCTCCCCCAGCATCCCCCCACCCACCCACCCACCCCTTACTCCTCCCTGTCTTCCCCGCGGTCGCCAGTCGATTGGACTTAAATGGTGAGTCTGTGGTGAGTTAGGAGAGGACACGATCTGTAAGAGAATGGAATGGACGATTTCCAAAACACCCATGGAGAGAGAGAGAGATGGAGGCAAAGAGCTTGATCTTTCAGTCTATTCTATTAGGCCGGGGACTAAACAGAATCCACGAATGAATGTTAGCGAACCGCCAAATAAAAAAAAAACGTGGACAAACGAATCACAAGACAAAACACGACGCGTTTCGACCTCTTAGGTCTTCTTCAGGCAAGATACAAAACAGTTAGGACAACGAAAATGAACGAGCAATCACTTGTCTTCAATCACTTCCGCGCAAGATAGGCGTTGAATCTTATGAATAGAATAGACTGAAAGATCAGCATTCTTTTGCCTTCTCTCTCTCTCTTCCTCTCTCTTCTCTCTCTCTCTCTCTCTCTCTCTCTTCTCTCTCCTCCCCCATAGGTGTTTCGGAAATCGTCCACAAGATAGGCGTTGAGTGTTATCAGGTGATTCAACGCCTATCTTGCGCTGAAGTGATTGAAGATAAGTGATTGCCTGTTCATTTTCGTTGTCCTAATTGTTTTGTATCTTGCCTGAAGAAGACCTAAGAGGTCGAAACGCGTCGTGTTTTGTCTTGTGATTCGTTTGTTCACTTTTGGGGGGGGGGCGGTTCGCTAACATTTATTTCAGCAAATCTTAAATAAATGTTAGCGAACCGCCCAGAGAACGTGGACAAACGAGTCACAAGACGAAACACAACGCGTTTCGACCTCTTAGGTCTTCATCAGGTGAGACATAAACGAATAAAACACAGGGTTCAGCGCAATGAAGAAGGCGTTGAATCGTTTTATTTCAGATTTGTTTAGATTTCCGCCTGCAGTCGTCTCATTCCGCAGTCATTATTTTGTTTTCATTGTAATTCTGAGCACTGAAGCACCGAGGACTAACGTCTCCACTGGTACAGGTCGTATTATGTGGACATCCTGGTGAGTGTTATCAGGAGATGTGTTTGGTCCACAGACTGTCCAGTGATGTGACTTGTCCAGCCGTTTGTGTGGACGTGTCAAACAATGTGCAGTCGTTGTGGAGGGTGAAGGGGATAGTAGGTACTGAATACGAAGTTAAACTTTCTCTGCCCTTTACTTCGCTATTCGTGCGTTTCTTTTTTTTTCCGCCATTTCATTGGAGTCTTTTTCCCTTTGTCCAATAATTGTACTTTCCCTGAGCTGAAATGTGAGAGCCTGGAGAATGGGATGGGATGCGTATGCAATTTTTGCTGAAAGAAATATTGAAGGCACAGTACAGACATTCATATCTAACCGGGCATAATAAGACATTTATATTTAACTGGTTTGTTATATATGCATTGCCTTACATTTCATTCGATGGTTTCTATTTGAAAGAATACACAGGTTTTTCCCCTCTTCTGTGTAAGATTTGTTGGGTGGTGGTGGTGGTGGTGGTGGTGGTGATAGTAGTATTAGTAGTAGTGGTAGTAGTGGTGGTATTGTTATTATTATTGATATTCCTATTTCCCTCGTTGTCAAGTTAGAATTGTATACGTATTATGTGTATGACTGACATATATGCCAATACAGTATTGAAATCTCCAGCGCACCGTCTTCTTTCAGCGCATTTGTGAGCTCTAAACTTTTTATTTAAAAAAAAAAGCAGTGTGCAGTCCAATCAGTTTGTGTGTAGATTGTTAGACGACAGAGGTCAGAGTTGCACACAAGTTAAGAACAGTATAGCGGCAAACCTGAAAAACCGACCGATGTTACATCCTGAAACTGAAAGAACGATCTAAAACATAGTCAATGACTAATCATGTTATAATCAAATCAAGCGAAAAAAAAATCAATTTCTTTTTGAAAAATTCAAGCAATTCTTCGTAAAATCTCCACTAAAATAATTGTGCCTGTAGCCCTATACATCCAAAGTCTCAACAGAAAGATGTCTAGTAGTGACGGGTTAGTCACATGGTATGCAGTATGGTGCCTTCCCGCTCTTTGAAAGGTAAGAATGTGAATGATAGTGCCCCAAGTGAGTGCTCCTCACAACATGGTGTCCTCGTCATGGTTCCTGGAGTCACATGTTAGGTATGCGTTAAGTCTGGACAGATTTGAAAGGGTTCATTATCAGTTCGTGTTGTCCATTCCTCTTGCCTCAGGTCTTTGAGCTCGAGTTCGTGAAAGATCAGATATTTGACATTCTCGGATTATGCCACTTGTGGCCATGTGGTCAGCGATCCTGTTGCCCTGACTGCCATCACATCCTGAAAGCCATGGGAAAAAATAGTTCCTCTCTGTTTTGAGAGAAGTATAAAGTTCGTGAAAATCCAAAGCACTGGATAATTTATATTGTGGTTTCCAATAGCCCTGGTAGCAGAAATGGAACTGGAGAAGATCAGAATGTTTTTCATGTTGACATAGAGAAACAATTTTCATAACCAAAACCAGAGCGATCGATTCAGCAGTATAGATACAGACTGGTAATGAATGAATGAAACATAAGATGAAGACACTGTCTAATATTCTGCGTTCCATTGCATGCACAGAGATTGTAAATTACCGAGCAAAAGATGAAGACACATCCCACATCTTGTGTTTTATAGACACAGAATGTAACTCGCCAAAGAAGCTGAAGACATCATCCAATATCCCCCGTTTCATAATACAGATACAAATCATAAATCATCAGACAAAACATGTAGTGACAACCTATATCCAGTGCTTCATAACAAATTTACAGATTGTCTATGCATTAAAACACACACACACAGACACGCACGCACGCGCGCGCGCGCACGCACACACACACACACACACACACACACACACACACACACACACACACACACACACACACACGCATAGTACCTAATATCCCGTGTGTCATAACACAGATACTGATCGTCTAAAAAGTATCTCTCAATCCCTCCATTTATCCAGAAAGAAAAACATTACCCATATCCCGTATTTCATTTCACAGGTACAGATCATTTACAAATCACAAAAGAAAAAGATGCACATATACACAGACTTTTGTTTCATGCTTCAACTAATTCTTTGTTTCTGCAGCGTTCAAAAGGTCGCTAACAGAGGAAGACAGTCATTACTGTGGAGGGACAGTGATCTTTCTGTCTGTTCCACGTGGTGAGCGACTAAACGGCTTCTATGTAGTCAGTCATCTTCATTGCCATTCCAGGCACCGAAGCACCAAGGACTAACGTTTCCTCTGGCACCGGCCCATCCCACGCTGACGTCATGGCCATTGTCACCTGGGGTGTCGCTCTGTGGACAGACTGTCTGGTCACGTCACTGTCCAGCTGTTTGCTGTGAGCGTGTTGGCAGCGTTGGGTGAAATCAGGTGTTTACAGTCCAGCCGACCGCAGTGGTCACATCAGTGTTGGATCCAATTCAAAGTGAGGGGGGGGGGGGGATTACGTGTTAACTAAAGTAACAGAACAGAAAAGATGAAACCAAATTACGTCTCAAAACGGAAAAAATCAATCTGAAGCAAAGTCTGCCACCAAACACGGTATTAGCAAAGTAGATGAAGGGCACTTGTATCCGTGAAATGAATACAATCTGGTGGAAAATCTTTGATCAAGGTCATCACAGAGACTACAATTAAAGACTTGTGTCTGTTATCATATAATCCCAAATTTCAGTAGAAACATGTTAAAGGATGACTGCTTTCTCACGCTGTAGGCACCATGACGTCCCCTCACTTTGTTTAGAAGATGAGAATGTGTAAGACAGGTTTGGCCAGTGCATGGTATGCACAACACCATTTGCACTCGATGGTTTCCGTAGATTGATGCAAGGCAATTCTTTTAAAGAATCTATCGTCAGTTCGTGTATTTCATTCATTTTACCCTTGCCCCCCTACCCCGGTCCCCCATTTGTTTTGTGTGAATGGATATTTCATTGTTCGGTTGGGTTTTTTGTTGTGGTTGTTGTTGTTGTCGTCGTCGTTGTTGTTGTTATTTTGTAATTAATTGCTATATACGTAATTGGTTAGAAATATATACGTGTTTGGAAAATGATTCATGATTGAAAGAAATGTTCATTAGAAAAATTCTTTACAAAAAAAAACGAAATTATGCAGCATGGCTATCTCTTAGGAGTAGATGATCAAGCTCAGTTTCAGTCAAATATCTTCCAAAAGAAGTCCTCTTGCATATTTACCGTTCTTTTTTTCTGTTGTACAGTTTCAGTCCGCTTTTTAATATTTGTCAGTGTTGGTTTCTATTTCATACAGCGAAATGAGCATGTCATGCTGTGAATGAGACATATCAGTTATCTGATTTCATTCTAGAATTTTTCTGACATGTGTATATTGTAAGCCATTACGAGTCTGCTCATAAAACGGGAAACTGCATTAGCTCTCTACATCATTATTATCATAGCTATCATTACTATTATTATACATCATCATCATCATCATCATTATCATTACACCACCACAGCATCATCATCATCATCATCATCATCATCATCATCATCATCATCACCACCCCCATCATCATCATCATCATCATCATCGTCATCACCACCATCATCATCATCATCGTCGTTGTTATCGTTGTTGTTGTTGTTGTTGTTGTCGTTGTTGTTGTTGTTACTGTTGTTGCTGTGTCTTCTTTCCTAGTATTCTAACGTGACGAGAAGAACTGCCTCGACCTTACGTCTGATGCCAATTCGCGACCGGAGATCTATTTTTTTTCCTGAGGACAAAGATTCCACTTTGGGTCAAGACTCCACCCTGTATGCATCAGAGGGGCAATGGACGAAAAAGATTCAGGTTAGAAAAAAAAATCTTCTCTAATGGCAGCTCTCCATCTGCAGAAATTAGGTTAAGAATACAGTAAAAACGTTAGAAGCGTAAGCATACTAGAAACTACGGAAATGTACCTGACTGGTCGAATGATTTCCATCGAAATTCATCTATACAACTTTTAGGAGATGTATGCTTGTGTCAGCGGCCATTCCCCAAAAGAACTGATGGTGTCAGCGACCATTCCCCAAAAGAACTGGTGGTGTCAGCGGCCATTCCCCAAAAGAACTGATGGTGTCAGCGGCCATTCCCCTAAAGAACTGGTGGTGTCAGCGGCTATTCCCCAAAAGAACTGGTGGTGTCAGCGGCTATTCCCCTAAAGAACTGGTGGTGTCAGCGGCCATTCCCCAAAAGAACTGGTGGTGTCAGCGGCCATTCCCCAAAAGAACTGGTGGTGTCCGCGGCCATTCCCCAAAAGAACTGGTGGTGTCAGCGGCCATTCCCCAAAGAAAGGATCAGAATTCCATTCAATTTCTAACCATCACCCCTGTTCCATAATGCAGACACAGGAGAGTCCATTCCATGCATAACCTTGCAATTTGTCTCCCCTGTCCAGAGTACCAAAGTCGTTGCTGCCGACTAAAGCCAGGCCGGCAGTGAGGGAATCAACTTTTCCTGTCCATTTCCTTCATCCTGGATTCCTTGCAGCCTGGCACGCTTTTGTCTGGCTCCGGTGTCTCTGAAATAGAGAACAGCGCAACACTCTACTAACTTTTTCAAAAGCTTAACACAGTAAGCCCACATGCGCAGTACTAACTGGGTTTTGTTTTGGGACTCTTTTTGCAGTGGCGTGATCCTACAGCAGTGTGGCGTGTGTCAGACCAGTCAGGATCATATCCCGGATGGTCCAGCATGAGGCGAATTGGAGAGGAAAGGGGGGGGGGGGGGGGCACGTGCCATGTCTGTGGAGATACGTCCAAAGTCTGCTAACACTTGACATCCGGCTTTGACACTCTGTGTGTGTGTGTGTGTGTGTGTGTGTGTGTGTGTGTGTGTGTGTGTGTGTGTGTGTGTGTGTGTGTGTGTGTGTGTGTGTGTGCGCGCGCGCGCGCGCGCGCGTACGTGTGAGTGTGTGTGTGTTGTGAGTGCGTGTGTGTGTGCGTACGTGTGAGTGCGTGTGTGTGTGTGTGTGTGTGTGTGTGTGTGTGTGTGTGTGTGTGTGTGTGTGTGTGTGTGTGTTTACGTGTAGATGTAAGAGAGAGAGAGAGAGGGAGGGAGAGAGAGAGTTGAAAAGTTTAGACAACAGCTAACCAAACAATTGCAAATTCTTGCAGGTGTTAGTTGTAGGGAGGCTAGGTTGCCAAATTTTTCTGAGTCAACGTGCCCCCCCCCCCCCCCCAACCCCTCGCCCCGCCCCACCACCCTTTACTCTAGCCGTACACCTAAACGTTTTCAAAAGGCAAATGCCTAAGTTTTCTGTAGGTTCATAGTTAATTGACAAATACCAGTTGGCAACAATAAGCTGAACTCTTGGATCAGTTTCTTAAACTTATCAAAGGACTGTATCTTAAATAAGTACATTACACCTAGAATTGTTAAAACAGCGTGTTTACAATTGTTGGCTAGGTCATTAAGTTCACCTGAAAAAACATAACCTGGTAGGAAAATATTGTTCTAGATATTCATAAGGATGTCTAAATTTCATGTCTGCATTTTATTATGCCGAATTGAAACTTCAAACCACCATTTTGAAACAAAACAGTAACGTCCCTTTTATCTATTAACACTAAGTTACCATTTTTCAGAAGACTCACTCAAGCCATCTGGTGGCTTTGGTAAATCAGACGTCATCTCTGACAGAAGGTTTATATCTGTGCTTACAGAAGGATAAACAGTGAAGGAGGACAGAAGGTTTATATCTGTGCTTACAGGAGGATAAACAACAAAGGAGCGAGTGAGGTGCCGCGTATGTGAGCACTGATTAAATCTTGAGTAAGTTCTTCATTAACTAGCAAGGACAGGGCAAGACCACATGCATCTCCTTGTGTTACACCACACGAGCAGTTAGTATAGTCTGTCAATGATACTCCACATAGTAGAAGACTTTTCACATACTTAAGGAGTTACCCTCGAATGCCGTTTTCTTGCGAGGAGGCGTCAAAGAAGTTTCCTTAGTGCTATCCAACGAAAGTTTTGACATCGATAAACGTACATAGAGCTTCTGATTTGAAAAATGTTACCTGTGAAGAAGAGCAGGCAGAGCTGATATTTTATCTACAGAGAGAGAGAGATGTTATTGAGAATTGCTGGTTTATAACAGAATCAGAATGCATGTGCGGGTGTACACACACACACACACACACACACACACACACACACACACACACACACACACACACACACACACACACACGCACACACACACGTGCGCTCGCGTATGCACGCACCCACGCACTCACGCACACATGCACGCACGCACACACACACACACACACACACACACACACACACACACACACACACACACACACACACACACACACAGCTCGCACAAGCACATACACATACATACGTGCACAAGTACACACACATGCACACTCACTTACAAACAGAAAGAGAAAGAGAGAGACAGAGAGAAAGACAGAGAGAGACAGACAGACAGACAGACAGACAGAGAGGGGTGGGGGGAGGGGCGGGGTTCCAGCCATAAACCAGGAAGAAGATGCAAGGGAAACCTCGTTAGAGATGGCGACATACAATGAGAACAGAAAGCAAGGTACAGTCTGAGGTGGAGTTGTCTCCCGTGTCGTGTTACCGACGTCAGAGCTGATCAGACTGTTCAGGATTTCCGGCCTGTAATTATTGTAATTGTGTCGTACTGCTTTTAGACTATTCAGGATTTCCAGCGTGTAATTATTGTCATTGTGTCGTACTGCTTTTAGACTATTCAGGATTTCCAGCGTGTAATTATTGTCATTGTGTCGTACTGCTTTTAGACTATTCAGGATTTCCAGCGTGTAATTATTGTCATTGTGTCGTACTGCTTTTAGACTATTCAGGATTTCCAGCGTGTAATTATTGTCATTGTGTCGTACTGCTTTCAGACTATTCAGGATTTCCAGCGTGTAATTATTGTAACTGTTTCGTATTGCTTTCAGACTGTTCAGGATTTCCAGCGTGTAATTATTGTAACTGTGTCGTAAAGCTTTCAGAATGTTCAGGATTTCCAGCGTGTAATTATTGTAACTGTGTCGTACTGCTTTCAGACTGTTCAGGATTTCCAGCGTGTAATTATTGTAACTGTGTCGTACTGCTTTCAGACTGTTCAGGATTTCCAGCGTGTAATTATTGTAACTGTGTCGTACTGCTTTCAGTCTGTTCAGGATTTCCAGCGTGTAATTATTGTAACTGTGTCGTACTGCTTTCAGACTGTTCAGGATTTCCAGCGTGTAATTATTGTCATTGTGTCGTACTGCTTTCAGACTATTCAGGATTTCCAGCGTGTAATTATTGTCATTGTGTCGTACTGCTTTTAGACTATTCAGGATTTCCAGCGTGTAATTATTGTCATTGTGTCGTACTGCTTTTAGACTATTCAGGATTTCCAGCGTGTAATTATTGTCATTGTGTCGTACTGCTTTCAGACTATCAGGATTTCCAGCGTGTAATTATTGTACTGTGTCGTACTGCTTTCAGACTATTCAGGATTTCCAGCGTGTAATTATTGTCATTGTGTCGTACTGCTTTTAGACTATTCAGGATTTCCAGCGTGTAATTATTGTCATTGTGTCGTACTGCTTTAGACTATTCAGGATTTCCAGCGTGTAATTATTGTCATTGTGTCGTTACTGCTTTAGACTATTCAGGATTTCCAGCGTGTAATTATTGTCATTGTGTCGTACTGCTTTCAGACTGTTCAGGATTTCCAGCGTGTAATTATTGTAACTGTGTCGTACTGCTTTCAGACTATTCAGGATTTCCAGCGTGTAATTATTGTATGTGTCGTACTGCTTTAGACTTCAGATTTCCAGCTGTAATTATTGTATTGTGTCGTACTGCTTTAGACTATCAGGATTTCCAGCGTGTAATTATTGTATTGTGTCGTACTGCTTTAGACTTTCAGATTTCCACGTGTAATTATTGATTGTGTCGTACTGCTTTCAACTGTTCAGATTTCCACGTGTAATTATTGTATGTGTCGTACTGCTTCAACTGTTCAGATTTCAGCGTGTAATTATTGTATTTTCGTACTGCTTTCAGACTGTTCAGGATTTCCAGCGTGTAATTATTGTATGTGTCGTAGCTTTCAGACTGTTCAGGATTTCCAGCGTGTAATTATTGTAATGTGTCGTATGCTTTCAGACTTCAGGATTTCCAGCGTGTAATTATTGTATTGTGTCGTATGCTTCAGACTTTCAGGATTTCCAGCGTGTAATTATTGTCTGTGTCGACTGCTTTAGACTGTTCAGATTTCCAGCGTGTAATTTTGTAAGTGTCGTATGCTTCAGACTGTTCAGGATTTCACGTGTAATTATTTAACGTGTCGTACTGCTTTCAGACTTTCAGGATTTCCAGCGTGTAATTATTGTAAGTGTCGTACTGCTTTAGACTTCAGGATTTCAGCGTGTAATTATTGTATGTGTCGTATGCTTTAGACTTTAGGATTTCAGCGTGTAATTTGTAGTTCGTCTGCTTTAGACTTTCAGATTTCCAGGTGTATTATTGTCTGTTCGTATGCTTTCAGACTTCAGGATTTCCACTGAATTATGTATGTGTCGTACTGCTTTCAACTTTGATTTCCAGCGTGTAATTATGACGTGTCGTACTGCTTTAGACTATTCGGATTTCCAGCGGTAATTATTGTATGTGTCGTACTCTTTTGACTTTAGGATTTCCAGCGTGTAATTATGTCATTGTGTCGTATGCTTTAGACTTTCAGGATTTCCAGCGTGTAATTATTGTATGTGTCGTACTGCTTTAGACTATTCAGGATTTCCAGCGTGTAATTATTGTCATTGTGTCGTACTGCTTTCAACGTTCAGGATTTCCAGCATGTAATATTGTAACGGTGCCGTACTGCTTTCAGACTGTTCAGGATTTCCAGCGTGTAATTATTGTAACTGTGTCGTATTGCTTTCAGACTTCAGATTTCCAGCGTGTAATTATTGTATTGGTCGTACTGCTTTCAGCTGTTCAGATTCCGCGTGTAATTATTTAACTGTGTCGTACGCTTTCAGACGTTCAGATTTCAGGGTAATTATTGTAACGTGTCGTACTGCTTTCAGCTGTTCGGATTCCAGCGTGTAATTATGTAACGTGTCGTACTGCTTTCAACTTTCAGGATTTCCAGCGTGTAATTATTGTAACTGTGTCGTACTGCTTTAGACTTTAGGATTTCCAGCGTGTAATTATTGTACGTGTCGTACTGCTTTAGACATTCAGGATTTCCAGCGTGTAATTATGTATTGTGTCGTACTGCTTTTAGACTATTCCAGCTTAATTTTCCAGCGTGTAATTATTGTCATGTGTCGTACTGCTTTTAGACTTCAGGATTTCCAGCGTGTAATATTGTCATTGCGTACTGCTTCAGACTGTTCAGGATTTCCAGCGTGTAATTATTGTAACAGTGTCGTACTGCTTTCAGACTGTTCAGGATTTCCAGCGTGTAATTATTGTAACTGGTCGTACTGCTTTAGACTGTTCAGGATTTCCAGCGTGTAATTATGTAACTGTGTCGTACTGCTTTCAGACTGTTCAGGATTTCCAGCGTGTAATTATTGTAACTATGTCGTACTGCTTTCAGACTGTTCAGGATTTCCAGCGTGTAATTATTGTAACTGTATCGTACTGCTTTCAGACTTTCAGGATTTCCAGCCTGTAAATATTGTCATTGTGTCGTACTGCTTTCAGACTATTCAGGATTTCCAGCCTGTAATTATTGTCATTGTGTCGTACTGCTTTTAGACTATTCAGGATTTCCAGCTGTAATTATTGTCATTGTGTCGTACTGCTTTTAGACTATTCAGGATTTCCAGCGTGTAATTATTGTCATTGTGTCGTACTGCTTTCAGACTGTTCAGGATTTCCAGCGTGTAATTATTGTCATTGTGTCGTACTGCTTTCAGACTATTCAGATTTCCAGCGTGTAATTATTGTCATTGTGTCGTACGCTTTCAACTGTTCAGGATTTCCAGCGTGTAATTATTGTCATTGTGTCGTACTGCTTTGAGACTGTTCAGGATTTCCAGCGTGTAATTATTGTCATTGTGTCGTACTGCTTTTAGACTGTTCAGGATTTCCAGCGTGTAATTATTGTCATTGTGTCGTACTGCTTTCAGACTACTCGGATTTCCAGCGTGTAATTATTGTCATTGTGTCGTATGCTTTCAGACTATTCAGGATTTCCAGCGTGTAATTATTGTCATTGTGTCGTACTGCTTTAGACTATTCAGGATTTCCAGCGTGTAATTATTGTCATTGTGTCGTACTGCTTTCAGACTATTCAGGATTTCCAGCGTGTAATGTTGTAACTGTGTCGTACTGCTTTCAGACTATTCAGGATTTCCAGCGTGTAATTATTGTCATGTGTCGTACTGCTTTTAGACTATTAGGATTTCCAGCGTGTAATTATTGTCATTGTGTCGTACTGCTTTTAGACTATTCAGGATTTCCAGCTGTAATTATTGTCATTGTGTCGTCTGCTTTTAGACTATTCAGGATTTCCAGCGTGTAATTATTGTCATTGTGTCGTACTGCTTTCAGACTGTTCAGGATTTCCAGCTGTAATTATTGTAACTGTGTCGTACTGCTTTCAGACTGTTCAGGATTTCCAGCGTGTAATTATTGTAACTGTGTCGTACTGCTTTCAGACTGTTCAGGATTTCCAGCGTGTAATTATTGTCATTGTGTCGTACTGCTTTAGACTATTCAGGATTTCCAGCGTGTAATTATTGTCATTGTGTCGTTCTGCTTTTAGACTATTCAGGATTTCCAGCGTGTAATTATTGTCATTGTGTCGTACTGCTTTCAGACTGTTCAGGATTTCCAGCGTGTAATTATTGTCATTGTGTCGTACTGCTTTCAGACTGTTCAGGATTTCCAGCGTGTAATTATTGTCATTGTGTCGTACTGCTTTCAGACTGTTCAGGATTTCCAGCGTGTAATTATTGTCATTGTGTCGTACTGCTTTTAGACTGTTCAGGATTTCCAGCGTGTAATTATTGTCATTGTGTCGTACTGCTTTCAGACTATTCAGGATTTCCAGCGTGTAATTATTGTCATTGTGTCGTATGCTTTCAGACTATTCAGGATTTCCAGCGTGTAATTATTGTCATTGTGTCGTACTGCTTTTAGACTATTCAGGATTTCCAGCGTGTAATTATTGTCATTGTGTCGTACTGCTTTCAGACTATTCAGGATTTCCAGCGTGTAATTATTGTAACTGTGTCGTACTGCTTTCAGACTATTCAGGATTTCCAGCGTGTAATTATTGTAACTGTGTCGTACTGCTTTCAGACTATTCAGGATTTCCAGCGTGTAATTATTGTCATTGTGTCGTACTGCTTTTAGACTATTAGGATTTCAGCGTGTAATTATTGTCATTGTGTCGTTCTGCTTTTAGACTATTCAGGATTTCCAGCGTGTAATTATTGTCATTGTGTCGTACTGCTTTCAGACTGTTCAGGATTTCCAGCATGTAATTATTGTAACTGTGTCGTACTGCTTTCAGACTGTTCAGGATTTCCAGCGTGTAATTATTGTAACTGTGTCGTACTGCTTTTAGACTATTCAGGATTTCCAGCGTGTAATTATTGTAATGTGTCGTACTCTTTGACTTTCAGATTTCCAGCGTGTAATTATTGTATGGTCGTACTGCTTTTAACTGTTCAGGATTTCCAGCGTGTAATTATTGTCATTTGTCGTACGCTTTTAGACTTCAGGATTCCAGCGTGTAATTATTGTCATGTGTCGTACTGCTTTAGACTTCAGGATTTCCAGCTGTAATTATTGTAAGTGCGTACTGCTTTCAGCTGTTCAGGATTCCAGCTGTAATTATGTAACGTGCGTATGCTTTCAGACTTCAGATTTCCAGCTGTAATTATTGTATGTCGTATGCTTTCAGACTTTCAGATTTCCAGCGTGTAATTATTGTTATTGTGTCGTACTGCTTTCAGACTTTCAGGATTTCCAGCGGTAATTATTGTAACTGTGTCGTACTGCTTTCAGACGTTCAGGATTTCCAGCGTGTAATTATTGTAACTGTGTCGACTGCTTTCAGACTTTCAGGATTTCAGCGTGTAATATTGTAACTGTGTCGTACTGCTTTAGACTATTTAGGATTTCCAGCGTGTAATTATTGTACTGTCGTACTGCTTTTAGACTATTAGGATTTCCACGTGTAATTATTGTCATTGTCGTACTGCTTTTAGACTATTCAGATTTCCAGCGTGTAATTATTGTCATTGTGCGACTGCTTTAGACTTCAGATTCCAGCGTGTAATTATTGTCATTGTGTCGTACTGCTTTCAGACTGTCAGGATTTCCAGCGTGTAATTATGTAACAGTGCGTACTGCTTTCAGACTGTTCAGATTCCAGCGTGTAATATTGTAACTGTGTCGTACTGCTTTTAGACTGTTCAGGATTTCCAGCGTGTAATTATTGTAACTGTGTCGTACTGCTTTCAGACTGTTCAGGATTTCAGCTGTAATTATTGTAACTATGTCGTACTGCTTTCAGACTGTCAGGATTCCAGCGTGTAATTATTGTAACTGTATCGTACTGCTTTCAGACTTTCAGGATTTCCAGCCTGTAAATATTGTATGTGTCGTACTGCTTTCAGACTATTCAGGATTTCCAGCCTGTAATTATTGTCATTGTGTCGTACTGCTTTAGACTATTCAGGATTTCCAGCGTGTAATTATTGTCATTGTGTCGTACTGCTTTTAGACTATTCAGGATTTCCAGCGTGTAATTATTGTCATTGTGTCGTACTGCTTTCAGACTGTTCAGGATTTCCAGCGTGTAATTATTGTCATTGTGTCGTACTGCTTTCAGACTATCAGGATTTCAGCGTGTAATTATTGTCATTGTGTCGTACGCTTTCAGACTGTTCAGGATTTCCAGCGTGTAATTATTGTCATTGTGTCGTACGCTTTAGACTGTTCAGGATTTCCAGCGTGTAATTATTGTATTGTGTCGTACTGCTTTAGACTGTTCAGGATTTCCAGCGTGTAATTATTGTCATTGTTCGTACTGCTTTCAGACTCTCAGGATTTCCAGCGTGTAATTATGTCATTGTGTCGTATGCTTTCAGACTATCAGGATTTCCAGCGTGTAATTATTGTCATTGTGTCGTACTGCTTTAGACTATTCAGGATTTCCAGCGTGTAATTATTGTCATTGTGTCGTACTGCTTTTCAGACTATTCAGGATTTCCAGCGTGTAATTGTTGTACTGTGTCGT
Organism: Conus canariensis; assembly: GCA_033310375.1. Lineage (NCBI taxonomy): Eukaryota > Metazoa > Mollusca > Gastropoda > Neogastropoda > Conidae > Conus > Conus canariensis. Next base: position 77,344,950 of record CM065724.1, read on the forward strand.
ACTGCTTTCAGACTATTCAGGATTTCCAGCGTGTAATTATGTCATTGTGTCGTACTGCTTTCAGACTATTAGGATTTCAGCGTGAATTATTGTCATGTGTCGTACTGCTTTTAGACTATTTAGGATTTCCAGCTGTAATTATTGTCATTTGTCGTCTGCTTTTAGACTATTCAGGATTTCCAGCGTGTAATTATTGTCATTGTGTCGTACTGCTTTAGACTTTCAGGATTTCCAGCTGTAATTATTGTAATGTGTCGTACTGCTTTCAGACTGTTCAGGATTTCCAGCTGTAATTATTGTAACTGTGTCGTACTGCTTTCAGACTGTTCAGGATTTCCAGCGTGTAATTATTGTCTGTGTCGTACTGCTTTAGACTATTCAGGATTTCCAGCGTGTAATTATTGTCATTGTGTCGTTCTGCTTTTTTTAGACTATTCAGGATTTCCAGCGTGTAATTATTGTCATTGTGTCGTACTGCTTTCAGACTGTTCAGGATTTCCAGCGTGTAATTATTGTCATTGTGTCGTACTGCTTTTCAGACTATTTAGGATTTTCAGCGTGTAATTATTGTCATTGTGTCGTTCTGCTTTTAGACTATTCAGGATTTCCAGCGTGTAATTATTGTCATTGTGTCGTACTGCTTTCAGACTGTTCAGGATTTCCAGCATGTAATTATTGTAACTGTGTCGTACTGCTTTCAGACTGTTCAGGATTTCCAGCGTGTAATTATTGTAACTGTGTCGTACTGCTTTTAGACTATTCAGGATTTCCAGCGTGTAATTATTGTCATTGTGTCGTACTACTTTTTGACTGTTCAGGATTTCCAGCGTGTAATTATTGTCATTGTGTCGTACTGCTTTTAGACTGTTCAGGATTTCCAGCGTGTAATTATTGTCATTGTGT
>CM065724.1:77358352-77363352 GCA_033310375.1 Conus canariensis
AGAAGACTTTCCACCGTGGAAAACTGTGGCTTTGTCTCACCAATTATGGTAATACCTTGTATGAATTAGCTGAAGACCGACTGCCGACACGGAAAAGGCTGTGTCATGTCTTGATGTACGCCAAAGATCTGCGACAACTTGACGTCTGGCTCTATGGTGCATAATCTCTGTCTGTCTGTCTGTCTGTCTGTCTGTCTCTCTTCTCTCTCTCTCTCTCTCTCTCTCTCTCTCTCTCTCTCTCTCTCTCTCTCTCTCTCCATGCTGCGTGCGTGTGTGTGTGTGTGTGTGTGTGTGTGTGTGTGTGTGTGTGTGTGTGCATGTGTGTGTACTTGTGTGTGTGTGTGTGTGTGTGTGCGTGTGTGCATGTATGCATATGTGTGTGCATGTGTGTGCACAATTGTGAGTGTTTGTATGTGTGTATGTGTGCGTGCGCGCGCCCGTGTGTGTGTGTGCGTGTGTGTATGTGTGTGTGTTGTGTGAGGAGGAGAGAGAGAGAGAGAGAGAGAGAGAGAGAGAGAGAGAGAGAGTTCAAAAGCTGGAAAAACAGCAACCGAAACGATAATGACTTCTTTCACATGCCAGTGGTTCTTTTCCAAAGGAAGTGTGTGATGCCACCCAACAACAAAAAAGGAGACCTATTGTCCCATCTAATCAACACAGCAGATACATCCAGAAATCATCCACAGGAAACATCCTGCCTACATCCACTCTGTGTCTCTCCTGTCCTCACACGCATAGAGACTTTTCACTTGCACTTGCTACTTGTCTGCCCTGTGTACATTTCAAGGGGGGGGGGGGGGGAAGTGGGAAGTGACCAAATCCACGCATGCAGGAAAGCAATTGATTTTTCTCCACTGCACTCCACTCCCCATTCTGGGAGACATGCCCTTTGTTTCTCACGCTCTGATCTCGTTTGTGGGTCCAGATAGTTGAAAACACTGCAATAACTTCCCGCATCACAGAAGTAACGCCCAACATGGAAATGTGTCTCTACGTTTTGCTGGAAGGACTTGTTAAGTCGGAAGACTCATGAGAAAAGTGAATGCGTGGTTGGTACGTGTTGCATGGCGATAGCGTAAAGAGGAAAGTGGAGGAAGTCCACATGGTGTTTTTGACAAGATGTCAGGGAACTGATGAAACATTGTAATCTGGATTTAGTACTGTGAAGTTCACCCCCTAAGGTCTCTCTCTATCTTCTGTCTGTCTGTCTCACTGTCTGCCTGCCTGCCTTCTGTCTGTCTATATGTCTCTATCTCCGTCTGCCTTCTGACTGCCTGTCTGTCCATCCGTCTCTCTCTCTCTCTCTCTCTCTCTCTCTCTCTCTCTCTCTCTCTCTCTCTCTCTGTATGCGTGTGTGCGTGCATGCACGGATGCGTGTGTGTGTGCAAGCGTGCATGTGTGTGTGTGTGTGTGTAAGCGTGCATGTGTGTGTGTGTGTGTGTGTGTGTGTGTGTGTGTGTTTGTGTGTGTGCGCGCGCGCGCGCGGTGTGTGTGTTAAATCACATGTTAAGAACCTTTGACGATGCAGCATCCAGGCACAAATTCATTGCTAAAACTTCTCGACGCTGCTACAATCAGCTTCGCCACCTAAGCTCTGTTCAATACTACTTTTTCCCACTTACGCAGCGTCTAAACTTATCGATTCTCTCATTCTCTCCATATCAATCATTCTAACAGTCTCGCCTTGCTTACCTGTTTCTTTCTGTCTGCTTCCTTCAAAGAATACAACAGTACGTCACTGGACTTGTCGTCAGAAAGAAAACATCTGAACGCATCACTCCTCTCTCTCAGTCTCTTGATAGGCTGCCATCCTCACTGAGATTAAAGTATAAGATCCATACTATCTGCATGTGTGTGTGTGTGTGTGTGTGTGTGTGTGTGTGTGTGTGTGTGTGTGTGTGTGTGTGTGTGTGTGCGTGCGTGCGTGGTGTGCATGTGTACGTGCGTGTGTGTGTGTGTGTGTGAGTGGGTGAGAGAGAGAGAGAGAGAGAAGTAAATGAATTGGTAAGGGCTTGATTAAATGTTAAAATATGTCTGTGTCCGTGGAAGAATAATGTATAGTCGATACACAGAGACATGCACGCACGCACGCATGCGCGCGCGCTCGTGCACACACACATACACACACACACACACACACACACACACACACACACACACACACACACACACACACACACACACACACACACACACATACACACACACGCACGCACGCACACACACACACACACACACACACACACACACACACACACACACACACACACACACACACACACACACAGTGAACTTTGAACTGAAATGACCCTTTCATACATTTATTTTAGACCTAATCTGAACAGAGGAGCACAATACTGTACAGCTAGAACGCCAACACTCCAGTGGGAATGGTAGATCCTTATACGCAGCATCCCAAAGCATTGTCTCTTAACAAACAATAACCGTCATCTAACAGTCAGCCAGCGTCCTGAACGTCCATTTGGGAACCGAGAAATCAAGTTAATGACCATATGGCAGACGGCTATGGTTTTGCTAATGGTCTCCACATGATAAAAGAATTTCCCTCGATGGCTAAAGACTAGAATTATTGATAGGGGAAGATCATTCTTGGGGGGGGGGGGGGGGGGGCGGAATAGCTCAGTGGTAGAGCGCCGGACTCGTAATCTTGGTGATCCTGGGGTTGCGGGTTCGAATCTCCGGTGTGCCGTTTCGGTAACTCGGAGATTTTCCCTCGGAGTTAACATTGGTTCTGACTTCATTTCCTACACAGTCCTTCGGATGAGACTATAAACCGAGGTTCCGTGTGTGAACGCACGCATAACATCTTGCACACACGTAAATCCCATCACCAACGTTCCGAAGAGAAGGCCAGTTTGGCCGTTGGTATGGATGGCACGTTACACATAGCATGCACCCTGCGTGAGAAATGGAAAGACGATAGGAAATAAGGAAATTGAGTGATATTGACTGGATGACACGGGCAACGACTGAATGAAGCGCCAGCTGGCAGCTCTTCAGTCGGCGCTACCCAGGTACGCAGCCCGTTGTTTAAATGAGTGTGGATTCTAAAGCACTAAGAGCTTGGTCTCCAGCCGAGGATAGGTGCTATGTACGTATTCATCATCATCGTCGTCGTCGTCGTCATCATCATCATCATCATCATCGTCATCATCATCATCGTCATCATCGTCATCATTGTCATCATCATGATCGTCATCATCATCGTCATCATCATCAACATCATCATCATCACTCTTGTTCCTTGACAAACACCGGAGTGAGACGTCTGGGTCAAAAGCAGGGTGCTGTTAATTCTATTACTGCCTCATCCCATTCACAACTCTCCTCACGTCCTCACGTGCCTACAGACATACAGCCTTGTACATTACTTCAGCACGATAACGTATTGGTTCGTACATAGACATAGCATTGACACATATTTGTTGCTGCATTACTAAAGCACTGCTGATTGGTTGTTACGTGATAACAGCATTGCTAGCGTATATATTTGTCCATCACTACAGCGCTGATAACTTACAGGTTTGTACTTGATTACAGCAGTGGGAGCTTAATGTTTATCAGTGACTGTAGCACAAATAACGTATACGTATATTCGTTATGGTAGTATAGATAACGTACAGGCACAGTACTGGTACAGGTAACATATACATTTGTCTGTGATCATAGCAGAGATAGCATTTAGCCTTGTCTACAGCTTTAAAAATATGATGATAATCATCACTCTGATATCTGTTCGTCTGCTGCGTCCAGATCCAGACAAGACATCCACTTCCCGTGTTGTGAGAAATAGGAACGCGAGAAGGCAGCTTTTCTCATTCCGCCAGTAGTCTGGTTTCATTGGTTTATGGATTTCAAGGGACTGTATCAGCATTAGAGTCTCCAGTAGTCTGGTTTCATTGGTTTATGGATTTCAAGCGACTGTATCAGCATTAGAGTCTTTCATCCTTGTTATAGTAGAGCGTTGGTGTGGATATACGTTAAAGCGCTGTGCATGAAATGTTAGGTTCTAAGTTCAAAGCACAGTTGATTCTTCGCCAGGCTTTAATTTTGGTCTTATGTATGATGAAATCACAGAACGGCATTATACATCGTGGCATAGACATGCATACATGACATGTTAAGATATGCTTAACCACAAACCACACCATATGTCATTATACCACACCACGCCAGAACGGGAGTCATTTTCAAACTTGGGAGCAAACATTGAAGAGGTTGCCAGTTTCTGTACTCTGTGATCTAACCGCTGTGTGTTGGTGTTCAGGTTTTGAAAGCATGCATGGGATTCACATCACCAGCCACACTGGGCGAGTTTGAGCTGTGACCCAGTAACAGACAACAGATTGGGGAACAGGATTTTGTTCGTGAGTGACTTTGAAGTAACGCAGGTCACTGCACTGTGGTTAAGATTGGTTTGCATGAGAAAACGAAATCTGAATGCATCTGGCTGCCAGATTTGGCTCGCGGGATCAAAGCTGAAATGTATCTGTAAATAAAAGCGATTCTTCCAAGAATGAAGACTGGACACTTGGCAATATGCAGGCCTGTACTGTACACCTCTACAGACCTATACGTTACTACTGTGTCCTGGCTGGCTGCATGTAACTCCTGTCCAGGGTCTCAGACTCATCACAGCATTCTGATGCCCAACCCCCAGGAGCTGCTTTTGATGCAGGCTTTCCTTTCTTCTGTGCGTGGGTGTTTGTTTCTTTCATGTTCCCCGTGTATCGGTGACGTGAACCCATCGCATGCAGACACCGTGTTAGATAAGAGAGAAACGCCTGTTCCGTGACTTCCCTTCAGTGGGCTGGTGGATCAAAGTGGTGCCGCTCTAATGATAACCCAAGGTAACTGTAGCAAGGTCGGCTTGTTAACATGGTACCGTTTTCGAAGTATTCTGAGATTGTACCAGGAAGAACAAAACCTTAGATGTCTCCAGTGCTGTCAAAGTGTACACGGCATTACTTACCTTTGAT
>CM065724.1:77370852-77385852 GCA_033310375.1 Conus canariensis
TTGTGTGTGTGTGTGGGTAGGTGCACGCCTCTGTGTGTGTGTGTGTGTGTGTGTGTGTGTGTGTGTGTGTGTGTGTGTGTGTGTGTGTGTGTGCGCGCGCGCCTCTGTGTGTGTGTGTAGGGGGGGGGGGGGGGGATCTGTGTGTGTCTGTGTGTGTCTGTGTGTGTCTGTGTGTGTCTGTTGGTATTTGTGTGTGTGCGTGCGTGTGTGCGTGTACATGTGTGTGTGCGTGCGTGCGTGCATGCGTGTGTGTGTATGTGCGCGCGCGTGTGTGTGTGTGTGAGTGTGAGTGTGTGTGTGTGTGTGTGTGCGTGTGTGCGTGCGTGCGTGCGTGTGTGTGTGTCTGTGTGTGTGCGTGTGTGTGTGCGGGCGGGCGGGCGGGCGGGTGTGCTTTCTCACATGCGACTTTATGATGAACTGCCAAACTCAAAAACATCCTTCTTGCGCTCTTCTCTCTCTCTCTCTCTCTCTCTCTCTCTCTCTCTCTCTCTCTCTCTCTCTCTCTCCTCTCTCTTTCTCTCATTATTACTCTGCTTGTTCTTGTTTAAAGGCAACTTTCTTTAAATCGAAAGCTTTATGTACCGTTTATCGATTTTGAAAAAAGCCTTCGATTCCTTATCCGCAAGAAACTAAGTGGCATCAGTTTTATGGGTCACTTAACACAACACTCATTCAGTTCTGGACGTTTCATCATCGTACCGAAGGAAGACATGGTAGAAACACCACCCAAGATATCCTCGACGCCGATGGAACTACAAAGCTCAAAACAAATGAGGAGAAAGGGTCAGCTGTACTGGAGCGTTTCGCAGAACAGAGTGATCTGAGAAATGTGGAGGAAAAGGAGCCCAAGTTAAATTGACATCTGGCTCAAACGGGCATTGATAATGAAATGACAGCGCGTGAACTGGATGAACGCTTGTTATCCATATACTTCACAGTTCTCAGAAAAAGACAGAACCCATATCTTCAGTTTCTACCAAGACAGTTTTGATTAAAGACTATGTCCCAGAAGACTGGACACACGGTTACCTGAAAGCTGAAAAACTGACCGTTAAAAAATCCTTCCTCCCAGTCAAGGAGGCTCAGAACAGGTAGAAGTATGTGGGGAAAATGTGGCTGCTTTTGTCCCTGAAGTTTATGAAAGATTCCAAGAAAGGAAAAAAATATTGGTAGTTGCTGTAGACTTGGAAGATGCATACAACAAAGTCCACTTCTCGCTTCTCATAAAGCTATTCCTTGACTATGGAGTCAGCAGGACACTTATATGATGGGTTACAGCAGCACTTCAGGAGTGAACCATCATCCTACGATTTGGAGACCGAATGTCTGAACCTGATAGACACTCCATGGGATTACATCAAGGTTCTTCTCTCTCCCCCTGTTTTATACAATGGTTGCACTAAAGACCCTGCAGTTCTGTTTTAAAAAAAAAAAAACGGAGTTGCTCGAGTATTGACACTGGCAGATGAGGGACTGACCTGCAAACAAATCAAAAAATGCTGACGAAAGAATGAAAGCAGTTCAGCAACACTGTTCAGTGGTGTAAGGAAACTGGATCGTCCATCAATCCTACAAAAGCCCAGACAATGATCTGCACTCTCAACAACAAGACATCAAGACCGTTACCCTCGCCAGTTTCCTTCCATATCATGCAGACTGGATCAGCTGACAACCTACACTGGTTGGTATTTGATAGAATGCTGACCTTTAGAGAACATCTTGAGAATACTGTTCTTAAATGCAAAAAGGGCCTGTGTGTCATGAAAGTGAAAGCATTGAACAGCACCACATCTGCTAGCTGCATCACGCAGTTGCAGTTGTACTCAGTGTGATTGATGATGGATTAGGGCTTACAACGCCGTCCAAGAGCAATCTTCTTAGATTAGAAAGATTTCAAAATGAAGCAATGAGACTGGTCTTGGGAACTACGAAGAACACACCAATTGAAGCTATGGGGCACCTGCTTGACCTGCCTTCAGTGCATGTCAAACACAAGCTAGAACAGGTGAAGGCATATTTTCAACCACTTGAAAATCCCTAAAATCCAATACATGCGGCAGACAACGAAACACGAGGCCTTCGTCTAGAATGTAGAAAATCATGGATGGGACAGGCCGAAGACAATGTGAATCAGAACTACAAAGAATTATCAGAACTCAAAGAATCGCAGGAATGGGAAAGGTATCGAGACCACTTCAAACACATCTACCAAACTGCCATCACTCCAAAGCTCGGAAGACAGTGTCGGGAACGGCAAGAAGGCAAAACCAAGGAAGAAATTCAGATACAGGTGGGAGACCTTGGCACAAAAGATCATATTGTTATGTACACTGAGGGTTCCGCCACCGAAGGTCAGTCAGGTTGGGGATACACAGTGAAGCAATATGGCCGAACTATCCAGGAAGACAATGGTGCATACAAGTTAACAACGTCGAGCTTAACAATGGAGGTAGAAGCAGTGACACAAGTACTCCACTGGCTTTCATCCACAGACCAGCTTAGAACTCAGCAAGGCATGATACTGACTGACTCCATGAACCTGCTTCAAAAAATAGAAAGTGGAATGGGCAGCCCTGCTTGGTATGAAGTAATGTACAGCCTTCCATTGGAGAGACTCACATGGATGTTCTGCCCAGGACATGCAAGTATCAAAGGAAATTAGAGAGCAGACACACTGGCACGCAACTGGGACACAGGTTGGCCGATCCAATGCGATAGGAAATCTACAGAATCACCCTGGTGACACTATGACAAATATCTGACTCTCCTCCCACTCACAAATCGCCCTCCTTATTTGTGGGCTTGGTGCGGAGTGTTCTAGTATGTTACTTCCATCAGGAACAACTAGTGGGCTTGGTGTAGAGTGTTCTGGTATGTTACTTCCATCAGGAACAACTAGTGGGCTTGGTGTAGAATGTTCTGGTATGTTACTTCCATCAGGAACAACTAGTGAGCTTGGTGTAGAGTGTTCTGGTATGTTACTTCCATCAGGAACAACTAGTGGGCTTGGTGCAGAGTGTTCTGGTGTGTTACTTCCATCAGGAACAACTAGTGGGCTTGGTGCAGAGTGTTCTGGTATGTTACTTCCATCAGGAACAACTAGTGGGCTTGGCGTAGAGTGTTCTGGTATGTTACTTCCATCAGGAACAACTAGTGGGCTTGTGTAGAGTGTTCTGGTATGTTACTTCCATCAGGAACAACTAGTGGGCTTGGCGTAGAGTGTTCTGGTATGTTACTCTCATCAGACCAGGAACAACTAGTGGGCTTGGTGTAGAGTGTTCTGGTATGTTACTTCCATCAGGAACAACCAGTGGGCTTGGTGTAGAGTGTTCTGGTATGGTACTTCCATCAGGAACAACTAGTGGGCTTGGCGTAGAGTGTTCTGGTATGTTATTCTCATCAGACCAGGAACAACTAGTGGGCTTGGTGTAGAGTGTTCTGGTATATTACTTCCATCAGGAACAACTAGTGGGCTTGGCGTAGAGTATTCTGGTATGTTACTTCCATCAGGAACAACTAGTGGGCTTGGTGTAGAGTGTTCTGGTATGTTACTTCCATCAGGAACAACTAGTGGGCTTGGCGTAGAGTGTTCTGGTATGTTACTCTCATCAGACCAGGAACAACTAGTGGGCTTGGTGTAGAGTGTTCTGGTATGTTACTTCCATCAGGAACAACCAGTGGGCTTGGTGTAGAGTGTTCTGGTATGGTACTTCCATCAGGAACAACTAGTGGGCTTGGCGTAGAGTGTTCTGGTATGTTATTCTCATCAGACCAGGAACAACTAGTGGGCTTGGTGTAGAGTGTTCTGGTATATTACTTCCATCAGGAACAACTAGTGGGCTTGGCGTAGAGTATTCTGGTATGTTACTTCCATCAGGAACAACTAGTGGGCTTGGTGTAGAGTGTTCTGGTATGTTACTTCCATCAGGAACAACTAGTGGGCTTGGTGTAGAGTGTTCTGGTATGTTACTCTCATCAGACCAGGAACAACTAGTGGGCTTGTGTAGAGTGTTCTGGTATGTTACTTCCATCAGGAACAACCAGTGGGCTTGGTGTAAGTGTTCTGGTATGGTACTTCCATCAGGAACAACTAGTGGGCTTGGTGTAGAGTGTTCTGGTATGTTACTTCCATCAGGAACAACCAGTGGGCTTGGTGTAGAATGTTCTGGTATGGTACTTCCATCAGGAACAACTAACGACAGAAAGAACAAAAATCATCCTCAGTGCAGAGTCTCCTCTTCTGAGTGGCCCTATGACAATATGATGTAGGTCAATTACAATGGTTCACTAGCTGAGTGACCCTATGACAATATGATGTTGGTCATTTACATTGGTTCACTAGCAGTGGAACTGCGCCAGAAACAAATGCTGGTGTCACTGTGGACTGAATGGATGGGGGAGGGAGGGGGACGGGGGGAGTGTGGGAGACGGGAAGTGAGCGGTGAGGGAGCAATGTCAGAGAAAGGTGGTGAGATAGCAGAAATCGTCTTCTTTGTATTCTGCAGACGACTGCGACATCAGACGCTGCTTACCATACGGCAGTAAAGGTGTACGCCAAGGCAACCAGCTTCTCCCCTGGAGACTGATTTCCACAGCCACGACAAGAACTGTTTTCCATACAGACAGCCAGAACTGTTTTCCATTCAGACAGCCAGAACTGTTTTCCATACAGACAGCCAGAACTGTTTTCCATACAGACAGCCAGAATTGCTTTCCATACAGACAGCAAGAACGGTTTTAATAATGACACAAAGGATCGGTTTCCCTATTGATAGCAAGAGCTGCCTTCCAAAATTACAAAATGGACTATTTTCTATAGGGGCAACATGAAGATTTAATTTCATGCCCACAAAAAGAGCCGTTTACCATGATGGCAAGAAGAATGTTGTTTTCCATAATGATAAGATAAACTGCTCCCCACTTTGACAACGAGAACTCTTTTTGTTGTGACAACAAGAACTTTATTTTCTATAATAGCAACATGGAATGTGTTTCATATTGATGACAGGAATTGTTTTCCATATTGACGACAGGAATTGTTTTCCATGACGACGACAGGAACTGTTTTCCATGATGACGACAGGAATTGTGTTCCACAATGACAACAAGAACTGCTTTCCATAATGAGCACAAGAACTCTTTTCCTTAACGACCGTAACAGCAAGAAGAACCGCTTTCAAAATGACAACAAAAAGCCGTTATCCATAATGCCAACAAGAGATGATTTCCATAAATGAAGACGTGTTCTCCACAAAGACAGACCAATTCTTTTTTTAAGATATTGATAAGAAGAACTGTTTTCCATAAAGATAGCAACAACTGTTTTCGCCATAATAACAACAAACCTTTTTTCTTTAATGACTTATTCCATTCTCATCGAAAGTCTTCCATGGACCGACCTTTCCCATGGACCGACCTTTCCCATGGACCGACCTTTCCCAGGGACCGACCTTTCCCATGGACCGACCTTTCCCATGGACCGACCTTTCCCAGGGACCGACCTTTAAGGGTTCATGTTCGTTTCTTAGCTTTTTGTTGCATGTGATGTTCTCCTCGATTCTTCTTAAACTGATTTTGTTTCAACTTTCTCCACTCTTTCTTCCCACCCCTCCCCCATCGTCTCTCTCCCTCTCTCTCTCTCTCTCTCTCTCTCTCTCTCTCTCTCTCTCTCTCTCTCTCTCTCTCTCTTTGCGTGTGTGTGTGCGTGTGTGTGTGTGTGTGAATGCGTGTGTGTGTGTATGTGTGTTTATCTGTGTGTGTGTGTGTGTGTGTGTGTGTGTGTGTGTGTGTTGTGTGTGTGTGTGGTGTGTGTGTGTGTGTGTGTGTGTGTGTGTGTGTTGTGTGTGTGTGTGCACGAGCACATCGGACTTGATCATGAACATCCTTTTTAACCTCTCTCTCTCTCTCTCTCTCTCTCTCTCTCCTCTCTCTCTCTCTCTCTCTCCTCTCTCTTCTTAGTCATGCAGATGAAACAAAACACAAAACTAAAGAAAAAGAAATATCCTGACCGTTCGTTTGTTTCGGCAATCCATTTTCCACATGACCTCAGCTTTCAATGGCAGTTCCGTTCTTACGCCTGTCTGCAACATACAATTTCATACACGAGCAGCTCATTAGTTTTCTCTCTCTCTCTCTCTCTCTCTCTCTCTCTCTCTCTTTTCTCTCTCTCTCTCTCTCTCTCTCTCTCTGAGAACACATACACACTTCATGAAGGAGAGTGTTGGAGCAGGATGGCCAGAGATCCATGGATACAAAAAGTACTATGCAAAATTTGATAATCAACTCCTAGACTTTATTAAAGAATTTCATCATGTTCTCTCTCTCTCTCTCTCTCTCTCTCTCTCTCTCTCTCTCTCTCTCTCTCTCTCTCTCTCTGAAAATCACTTGCATGCTTTTTTTCTCAGGAACACTTGAAATTGGGTAGACATGTGCCAGATACAAAAACAACAATTGCATACTATTCTATTAACCTCGTTGAAGAAAAAAATTTCTCTCTCTCTCTCTCTCTCTCTCTCTCTCTCTCTCTCTCTCTCTCTCTCTCTCTCTCTCTCTGAAAATCACTGGCATGCTTTTTTTTTCCTCATGAACGCTTGAAATTGGGTAGACAAGAGCCAGATGCAAAAACAATTACATACTATTCTATTAACCTCGTTGAGGAAAAAAATATTCCCTCTCTCTCTCTCTCTCTCTCTCTCTCTCTCCTCTCTCTCTCTCTCTCTCTCTCTCTGTTTTATGTTCATATGCTTTTGTTGATAAACGTAACTAAGCACAAAACAAAATCGCAAGCATGGTCTTTGGCCTAAGATTTGCATCCTCACATATCAAAAGCGATTACCCTCTCTCTCTCTCTCTCTCTCTCTCTCTCTCTCTCTCTCTCTCTTCTCTCTCTCCTCTCTCTCTCTCTCTCTCTCTCTCTCTCTCTCTCTCTCTCTCTCTCTCTCTCTCTCTCTGGCGCGCCTTCCATTTGATTAGAAGAGATTTATGGCTCCATATATTTCTCCACACAGTGCTGCCCTCCTTGTCTCCCCTCGCTAATCAAGTCATGTGAATAAGGAAGGAAAAGGATGGCAGCTTGCGTTGGGGAGAAACCACACTACAAGACAGGAAACAGAGGGCTTAAAAACTGTGTGAGAATCAGATGGAATTAGTTTTCCTTTGTATGCTAATTAAAGTAATCCAGATGGAAAGACCAGAAGAATCTAATTCTATCTGGTACCTGACTAGTTTCTTAGCAGGAAAAAACTATATCCAACTGGGGCGTGGACGTAAAAATTAGCAACGAATGAAAATATCACATCAATGGCAAAAAATGTGTCAGATACTACCAAAAAGCTTATGCTGTAACATACTGGGTATACTTTTTTGGTGGGTCCTCCTGCCTCCAATTTTTTCCCCTTTTTTCTAGTGGGGCCTCCATCCTCTTGTTCTTCCCCACTGTCGTTCACTCTTTGTTTTCCTGTCTGTAAGGACTCCTTCACACCATGCACATCCTGTGTGTGCCATTATCCATGGACATTCGCATGCTTCTTTTCACGTTTTTTACATATGATACACAAACTGTCTGGGTTTATCTGTGTTTTAATGTGTGGTGTGTTGACATTCTCGTTCGGTGACATTACGTATGATACACATACTGCCTGGGTTTGTGTTTTAATGTGTGATGTGCTGACACTCTCATTCTGTGACATGTCATGCATTCAGCAAAGCAAAACAAATAAAAAAAGCAACCAGCAAAGACTGCAGTTCTAATAGTATGAAACACACAGTGTGTGCTGGGGAGTCAGGATGATTGGTGTGGTGTGTGTGTGTGTGTGTGTGTGTGTGTGTGTGTGTGTGTGTGTGTGTTGTGTGTGTGTGTTTGTGTGTGCGTGTGCGTGCGTGCGTGTGCGTGTTGGTGTGTGTGTGTGTGTGTGTGTGTAAGTGCGCTGCGTGTCGCTCGTCGTGTGTTCTTGTAGTGAGGATGAAGGATGAGAAGAGTTAGTAGAGATGAGAACTGAGTAGGAAGTAGAGTGTGGTGACAGATGATTGAATAGATGATAGTCTTTAAAGTTTGTGTGATTGACACATATGAACGTTATTAGTCTTTAAAAGTTGGTGAGAGCAAGTAGAACTGTGTTATAGTCTTTAAAGTTTTGTGTTGACGAGCATGATTGAACTGTGTTGATAGTCTTTAAAGTTTGTGTGTTGACGAGCATGATTGAACTGTGTTGATAGTCTTTAAAGTTTTGTGTTGACGAGCATGATACTGTTTGATAGTCTTAAGTTGTTGTTGGGCAGGTTGAACTTGTTGATGTCTTTAAAGTTTTGTGTTGACGAGCATGATTGAACTGTGTTGATAGTCTTTAAAGTTTTGTGTTGACGAGCATGATTGAACTGTGTTGATAGTCTTTAAAGTTTTGTGTTGACGAGCATGATTGAACTGTGTTGATAGTCTTTAAAGTTTGTGTGTTGACGAGCATGATTGAACTGTGTTGATAGTCTTTAAAGTTTGTGTTGACGAGCATGATTGAACTGTGTTGATAGTCTTTAAAGTTTGTGTTGACGAGCATGATTGAACTGTTTGATAGTCTTTAAAGTTTGTGTTGACGAGCATGATTGAACTGTGTTGATAGTCTTTAAAGTTTGGTGTTGACGAGCATGATTGAACTGTGTTGATAGTCTTTAAAGTTTGGTGTTGACGAGCATGATTGAACTGTGTTGATAGTCTTTAAAGTTTGTGTGTTGACGAGCATGATTGAACTGTGTTGATAGTCTTTAAAGTTTTGTGTTGACGAGCATGATTGAACTGTGTTGATAGTCTTAAGTTTGTGTTGACGAGCATGTTGAACTGTGTTGATAGTCTTTAAAGTTTGTGTTGACGAGCATGATTGAACTGTGTTGATAGTCTTTAAAGTTTGTGTTGACGAGCATGATTGAACTGTGTGATAGTACTTTAAAGTTTTGTGTTGACGGCATGATTGAACTGTGTTGATAGTCTTAGAGTTGTGTGTTGACGAGCATGATTGAACTGTGTTGATAGTCTTTAAAGTTTGTGTTGACGAGCATGATTGAACTGTCTTGATAGTCTTTAAAGTTTGGTTGTTGACGAGCATGATTGAACTGTGTTGATAGTCTTTAAAGTTTGGTGTTGACGAGCATGATTGAACTGTGTTGATAGTCTTTAAAGTTTGGTGTTGACGAGCATGATTGAACTGTGTTGATAGTCTTTAGAGTTTTGTGTTGACGAGCATGATTGAACTGTGTTGATAGTCTTTAAAGTTTTGTGTTGACGAGCATGATTGAACTGTGTTGATAGTCTTTAAAGTTTTGTGTTGACGAGCATGGTTGAACTGTGTTGATAGTCTTTAAAGTTTGTGTTGACGAGCATGATTGAACTGTGTTGATAGTCTTTAAAGTTTTGTGTTGACGAGCATGATTGAACTGTGTTGATAGTCTTTAGAGTTGTGTGTTGACGAGCATGATTGAACTGTGTTGATAGTCTTTAAAGTTTGGTGTTGACGAGCATGATTGAACTGTGTTGATAGTCTTTAAAGTTTGGTGTTGACGAGCATGATTGAACTGTGTTGATAGTCTTTAAAGTTTTGTGTTGACGAGCATGATTGAACTGTGTTGATAGTCTTTAAAGTTTGGTGTTGACGAGCATGATTGAACTGTGTTGATAGTCTTTAGAGTTTTGTGTTGACGAGCATGATTGAACTGTGTTGATAGTCTTTAAAGTTTTGTGTTGACGAGCATGATTGAACTGTGTTGATAGTCTTTAAAGTTTGGTGTTGACGTCTTTTATCCTGTCTCACTTGAGTGGTGAGAACAAACACTTCAGTTCCTTTTCGTGATAGGACGGTCAAGAACTGACGGGTATTGCAGGCAGGTGATCTTGGTCATCTTGGTGGTAATTAATTACTTCATTGACCTGAATGTCAGGTATCTGTTAATGCCACGATTATTTTATTTCATCCCCCATTTTGCGCCGAATTCGAAAAGATAACCGATTGCTAGTTCTTCGTTTTCAGAATCCTGAATGGTGTTTATCTTGCCCGGAGAAGACCTAAGAGGTCGAAACGCGTCGTGTTTTGTCTTGGAATTTGTCTATGCGGATTTGCTTTAAAATCCTTGTACAATTAGTTTTAATTCCACCTGCAGCCACCTCACTTTAAAACTAGCCACCTTCTATGTTTTACAAGCTCACATGAAATAAATCACTCATGTAAATCTTCCATTCGAAGAACTTCCATGCGAAACAAAAGGGAAAACATTATCACCGGAAAATGCACTATATTTTGGTACCTCGAAGCTCTTTCATCAAGCATTCTCTGAGCAGTTGACTGACAAAGAAAGACTTCTTGGATGCGGAATTGATGAAAACATTGTCTGGCTTCGCCTTTCGGATTTTGACGTCATTTAGATTTGAACGTCATACTTCATCTCCAAGAGAAGATTCGATAACCCACACTTGTTACTCTTCTACCATTTAGTTGTTCAACACTCCTCCGTTTTTAGAAACTACCCTCGTGAATGGAAGATTTTATGAGTGATTTATATCATGTTAGCTGGGGAGGTTTTTCCATTGGTTTTGTGCCTTCTAGCGTATAAATATCAGATACCATGGATATCAATGACTCTTGCATTTCACAGTATTTTGTCGTGTGATATGTGGCTTCTATGTCGGCGAGACCGCATCGTAATTTTGCTGCTTTCTTTGAACGCGTTCATAGAGCTGTAGTAGTAAGCTTAGATAAATACTTTCACTGTGTGTTTGTGTTGTGTTGTGTTGTGTTGTGTTGTGTGTGTGTGTGTGTGTGTGTGTGTGTGTGTGTGTGTGTGTGTGTGTGTGTGTGCGTGTGTTTGTGTTCGTGTGCGCGAGCCACACACACACACACACACACACACACACACACACACACACACACGAGTCCATTACAGAGGAATACAAGAACAGCTGAGTCTACCTGCACGCTATAACACTATCATGATTATCGTGCAAAAGTAAACTGAAAGTTCTATTACATTAAAAATGGCATTTGAATTTTTTTATTTTCAACGAGGGTGAAACAAGAAAGGAAACTGAATGAAGTTATAATGACAGGTTGTGTGGGGGTGGGGTGGGGGGGGTGCATGTCTGTGCGTAATGTACACCGACAAAATGAAGGCTCCAACATTGTGGTTTGTGAATTACTGTCAAGGTACTATGTAATTGTTCCAGTTCTTCTGAAATGTTCTGTACGACAATGTTCATGATCAAAGAAATATCAGTTTGTCTTTCAATCAATGTTGCTGTGTTTATTTCTTCAGTGAGTTGGCGAGCACGTGCTTCAACTGAAGGATACATGGAACTACCCTTTCCTGGAAGTTATTTTGTTGGTTCTGTGTGCCTCGCATCTGCATATGTTCTAGATGAATGGGTGCCGTAGGCAGAAGTAGATTTCAGTCATTGGATGTGTAATTAGTTCACCATGATAGCAAAAAGTGGCCATCTCTGTTTGTTACTTACTGGGTCCTGATGGTTGCGTGCCAAATCAGCAGAAGAAAGTCAAGTCAGCGCGGATAATCATTTAGGTACACTGTGTGCTGAAGTTGTGGTGTCTGGCCTGACGACGGATCAAGGGAGATTAAGCGGAACAGCGACAAAGGGAAGTCACTGTCTGAGTCACTGTGAAAGGCTTGCTTTGAAACGAATGTATGACATAAAGCAGACAATTAGTTGATGAAGCAATACTACAGAGTGGCGTCTAAGCAGGGGCGGATCCTTTGGTCTGAGGAGACGAACGAGAGGGTGCTCCAATTTCCTATAACCTTTTTCTTTCTCCGGAATTAGTTGGTTTAAGGTGCTGTTATATTTTTCTTGATTTCGAAATTGACCTATTTAGCCGGAAGTGTGTGTGTGTGTGGGGGGGTCTGGAAAATCCTGGACTCCCACCCCCACCCCCCATATCCCGTGCCTCCCCCCCCCCCCCCCCCCCCCCTCCCCGCCGCCGCCCCCGCCTTTTTTTTTTCTTTCCTTCCCCTTGCACCCCACTTCATGTTTCATATCACCGGTCAACACTCATATGCGCACAGAGAGAGAGGTAGAGGCAGACAGAGAGGCAGGCAGAGAGACAGACAGACAGACAGACAGACATAGGACGACAGGAGAAAGGGAGACAGAGAGAGGGAGGGAGGGGGACAGAGAGAGGGAGGGAGGGGGCAGAGAGAGGGGCAGAAGTAAGTTCAGTTGACAGAGGGAAGGTGTTTGTTTTTTTAACGCACACTCACAGAAATGTAAGCAGGCATTAGACATTCTTTGAACATTGTGAAAGAAATTGCGATTGTTCGTTTAAAGAACTGGGGAAAATGCATTGCTGGCCTCCACAGTAGTCGGGGTTTAATTTGAATAATTGCAATCAGGTCATCAGAGCTTAGGGATGAAAATCCTATGAATATGATGACTCTTATTTCATGGGAATTAGCTGAACACATGACAAGGTGAAATGACTCAAATCGTTTCATTCACCATTCTCCATGTGTGTGTGTGTGTGTGTGTGTGTGTGTGTGTGTGTGTGTGTGTGTGTGTGTGTGTGTGTCTGCGTGTGTCTGTGTGTGTGTGACAGACAGACAGATAGACAGACAAGATACATACATACAGCCACACTCAGGTTCGTCATGTCGCAGTCCTAGCACCGGCACTGCACGAGGAGCAATCATGATCAGGTCGCCATGATGCCACCCACCAGAGGAGAGATGCACTGCCACAAAGCCACTGACTGGAAGCGGGTTTTGTCCTCCGGTCAACTTGTTTGAAAACTAATACTCGCAGAATATGAAACAGCTGATCAGACATTTGCATTCAGTTTTTTATCTGCTTTCCTGACACACATACAGAGAGAGAGAGAGAGAGAGAGAGAGAGAGAGAGAGAGAGAGAGAGAGAGAGAGAGAAGAAGAAGAAAAAGAAGGGAGTAACCAGGGTACAGTGGAAGGGAGAGCACAATAGAGGTGTGGGGGGAGCACACACATAAAACAAGATTCAGACTGAAATTATCGCTGAAAGACAGCTCCCGGCTGACTTCAAACGACAGCAGGAAAAGAGGTTTTGAAGTCGTATGTTATGGAAAACTATTCGTGTGGTCGGGGCTCAAGCCGATAAGCTAACCAGCGTCTGGATTGGTAGCCGCTCACAGAATACAAAGCAGAAAAGAAAGCAGAGCAGGGACAGGAAGTCAATGAGAGCACGCTTCAGGGGCGGAAGGGAAGAATGTGGATCCCTCTTCCATTCTCCAAATAGACTAGTGCGGTGCTGGTTTGCGGAATACAGCAGATTGTGTCCTTTAAATCTTTCAGATACATAGAACCATCGATTCTTTTCACATGTCAGATCTCCGATTCCTTTTGCCTCATGTATAACGAACTCCCGTGACCCAGCCACACACAGAGTCGTGGGCCAACTTCTGAGGACCGTCAATCCACAGTGACCTCAACCAAATCCCCACGTTCTGTAAATGACACGAGGGTTAGGGTAAGGATTTTCAAAGAGGATGGGCGAGGTTAACTGCTGGAAAAACTATACCTATGAGACCTGTAAGAGTGGGATTCAGTTTCATCCTGGAGGTGTGTCCGGGAACCAATGGAAAAGACAGCTTCTGATTCTTTCAGAGATGATGACTGGCTGATCTAAAAGGGACGGAGAAGAAGCGGGGGGAGAGAAAAGAGAATCTTTCTTCCCCCACCCCCCCTCCCTCCCCCCTCCCCCGTCCATGCATGGTAAGGTCAGGTACGGTCGTGTTGTTTATAGCCCAGCCGACCACAAAGGGCCATGTTAGGGCTGTCACCACGTTAAATCAACTCACAAGTCATCAAAAAACGCCTTTCATTCATGTCTTTAAAATACACTTTCTAAAAACACACCAGAAACTTCGCATAAATCTTTTCTTCCGTAAACTCTTAGATCAGATGAAAAATGTCAATCTCTTTCAGAAACTCAAAGATCACGTCAGGTGGGACATCTCTGAACAGGGTTTTCCTGGAGTCTGCTGTAAAGTGTTTATGTCTCACATCGTGCAAGTCCGAACGATCCAAAAGAATATGTTTCACTGTGAGTGGAATATGAAATGGAATGCATGATGTTATAGAGTAATATGCAGCTTGTGTACATGTCCACTGTCTCTGGGCAACACTGCACTACGCTGTCATGTGACAGTGTTGACAAAGACTTTGTGTTTTGAACTGCTTCTTTGTTTTTGTGTTTATGTTGTTATTTTAAATGAAAATGTTCAACGCAAAAAAAAGAAATTCGTATACTTTCGTGCTATATTGCCATGAATTAATTTGTTCGTTTGGAGGTGGTATTGGTGGTGGTACTGGTGATGGTGATGCATGCTGTAGTGGTGGTGGTGATAGTCGTGGTGGTGGTGGTTGCAGTAGTAGTAGTAGTAATAGTTGTTGTTGTTGTTGTTGTTGTGTTGTGGTGGTGGTGGTGGTGGTTGCAGTATAGTAGTTAGTAATAGTTGTTGTTGTTGTTGTGTTGTGGTGGTGGTGGTTGCAGTAGTAGTAGTAGTAGTAGTAGTAATAGTTGTTGTGTTGTGGTGGTGGTGGGTGGTGGTGGTGGTGGTGTTGCAGTAGTAATAGCAGTAGTAGTTGTTGTGGTGGTGGTGAGGTGGTGGTGGTGGTGGTGGTTGCAGTAGTAGTAGCAGTAGTAGTTGTTGTGGTGGTGGTGAGGTGGTGGTGGTGGTGGTGGTTGCAGTAGTAGTAGTAGTAGTTGTTGTGTTGTGGTGGTGGTGGTTGCAGTAGTAGTAGCAGTAGTTGTTGTTGGTGTGGTGTGGTGGTGGTGGTGATTGCAGTAGTAGTAGTAGTAGTTGTTGTTGTTTTTGTGTTGTGGTGGTGGTGGTTGCAGTAGTAGTAGCAGTAGTAGTTGTTGTTGTTGTTGTGGTGTGGTGGTGATGGTGGTTGCAGTAGTAGTAGTAGTTGTTGTTGTTGTGGTGGTGGTTGCAGTAGTTGTTGTTGTTGTTGTGGTGGTGGTGGTGGTGGTGTGG
>CM065724.1:77390852-77395852 GCA_033310375.1 Conus canariensis
ACTCTGTGACTGTCATCCAGCCAAACTTTTTGTGGCATTTAGCACCCTTCACTCCACTCTGTGACTGTCATCCAGCCAAACTTTTTGTGGCATTTCGCTTTGAAAACCGTATTTCTTTTTCAACGTAACTTTAGCTGAGAACAAGTTTCCAAATGGAATACCAGTGTTGGGTGAGACCTTAAATGTGTCCATATTGACTGAAACGATTTCTGATTTTTGTACAATTCCCCATTTAGAACAGGTCTCTGTCTTTATTGGCAAACAATCAGTCTGGCTCGTTCTTGTGAGGCCAATTTGGAACTTTTGTCTGGGAGAAAAAACTTTTGGTGTGTTTGTGAATAAACTGGACGAAACACATGTGCAACAAAGAAATGGAGAGTGCTGATTGTATTGTGTGTGTCTCTCCAATTCTCACGGAAAATCATCAACTTCGACCTTGCTAATAAACGAGTTTGAGAATTCTGCATTGAACAAATCTGCATGATGTTTGCTCATTGAATGTTTGTAGCGATTTATGAGTGAAAAATAATGAATGCTCCTATTGACCCGAATTGATTGACAACACTGAATGTTTCCTTTCTTATGAATTTATGGCGTTATTTAAGGGGTGTAATTTACGAGAAAACAGATGTAGGACTAAAACTGTCAGTGTATATCTAGTATGTGGTACTGTCCTCTGTGAAACACTTTTGTTCAACAGAGCTTAACAGTGGAACTTCTTGCGTTGTTGTGTGTGTGTGTGTGTGTGTGGTGTGTGTGTGTGTGTGTGTGTGTGTGTGTGTGAGTACGTGCACGCGCGCGTGTGTGTGTATGTGTGTGTGTGTGTGTGTGTGTGTGTGTGTTAAAAACAAGATAACGATAGGGCGTCCATTCTATTGCACACGACCTTCTTTATTGTTTGTGTTTCTCTGTGTATCTATGTTATACCATGACTCAGAAGTAGTCAATTAACACAAACACGCGCGCGCATTCAGAGAGAGAGAGAGAAGAGAGATCAGAATTGATCATCATTCATTCTTGGAACTCGCAACACAGTATTAACCGACACACGCACAGCTACCAAAACTGACACACATTCGCAAACATGGAACTTCGAAAACTTCACAAAAACTGCCCTTCGCTTCAAAGACAGATTGTCGAAATTGTATACATCTAGAAAGACAGACGAAAACAAATGAAGAAAAATATGATTTAGGTTCAATATCAAGAGGAAAGTTGTTTTTTTTTAAAAAGCAGAGTATAACGAAGACAGCTGTTTGGAAAGGTTGAAAAGGAAAAAAGGAAAGGAGAAAACGAAAAAAAGAAAGAAAGAGACAGTGAAGAGAAAAAAAAGACACGGAAAGAAAGGAAGAAAAGAAAGGAATGAATAAGGAAAATGGAACGGAGGAAAAAGAAAGACAGACAGACAGAAGAAACAAAGCAATAGAAAGCAGAAAAAAGGTGTTTCTTGACCTGCATGCAAGCACATTTGAATCGCGTATATAACAAAGTGAGTCTGAGAAATCTTATCTGGGGTGTGTGTGTGTGTGTGATGTGTGTATGTGTGTGTGTGTGTGTGTGTGTGTGTGTGTGTGTGTGTGTGTGTGTGTGTGTGCTTGTGTGTGTGCGCGCGTGCGTGCGTGCGTCCGTGCGTGTGTGCGTGTGTGTGTGTGTGTGTGTGTGTGTGTGTGTGTGTGTGTGTCTGTCTGTCTGTCTGTCTCTGTGCGTGTGTGTGTGTGTCTCTCTCTGTCTGTCTGTCTCTGTGCGCGCATGTCTGTCTGTCTGTCTGTCTGTGTGTGCATGCGTGTATGTGTGTGTGTGTGTGTGTGTGTGCGCGCGCGCATGCGCGTGCATAGAAATGTTACAATGTCACACAACAGTCAGTGGCGTCGCAATCAGAGAATGGGAGTGGGGCTGCAAGAGACACAACCCCACCCCACCACACCCCACCCCACCACACCCCCTCCACCTTCGTGAAAATAGGGGGGAAGAGCACACTAACTTTTGTCCCCTCCCCCCCCCCCCCACCCCCATCCCATCCTTCTCAATATTTCAAGCCAAATAGCATGGACGGCGTGTTATGGCGCTTCTCGCCACCCCACCCCCACTCACCCACCCACATCCCCTCCCGCCTACCCGCCCGCCCCCCACCCCACCCCTCCCCACCCCCGGCCCTCTCCACATCCCCTCCCGCCTACCCGCCCGCCCCCCACCCCACCCCTCCCCACCCCCGGCCCTCTCCACTTTTATAAGAATTTGGAAGATGAGAGAACGCCCACCCCACTGAAAATGTTGAAAAGGAGAAGTGTCCCTCCCTCCCTCGGTGTTTACAAGAACTAGGACCTCCTCCCTCCCTCCCTCCCTCTCTCCCTCCCCGCTTTCAAAGCAATGGCAGAATGCCGTGATGTTTCTGTCACTGGTCAGTGTCAGTTCAGGTTGCCCCTCCCCCCTCCACCCCCCCCCCCCCCCTCCCTCACCTAAGACAAAATATCAGAAAGAAGTCTCCTCACCCTGGTACCCCTCTTCGCTTTTTTACAAAATTTACGGTGGTGGTGTTTTTTTTTTTCTGTAAGTTTCAGTTCAGGCTCATCCCCTCCTCCCCCCCCCCCTCCCTTTCTCTTATTCCATCCCTCCCCCAACCCCCTCCAGAGCAAAGCATTGTCTGAGCCTTTAATAGGAAGGGACGCAAAACCTGCCATGAGCATTTTTGGCAACGTTTTCAATATTACAAAACTGTCCTTAATTTATTGCAATAGTTGTTCCTATTGCTTTGTGGTAAAAGTTTTGCTCAGTGACATTGGACCCAAACATTGCAACAAATTTTAGTATATATTCTGTGAAGATCAGATCATTTGACAAACACTCTAACAAGCATCATCATGTATAAATAAAGACCTTATTCAAATGCAGAACAGACGTTGGATGCATAATAGAATCAAGTCTTGGCTAACAACACATATGAGACTGAAGGCCAGTTGGGAAAAGACAGTTTTCACGTGAAATACGATTCTCTGACGTAAGCTTTGAAGGAAGCGAAGGTAAGCAAAGACAGCCTTCCCTCCACCCTCTAATGTTCCTTGTCCTACCTCGCGCTTATACGCCCACCACCCTTCATACACACTCCACACACACACACTAACACACACTCCACACACACACACACACACACACACACACACACACACACACAGACCTTTTCTGTCCCTCTCACTCCCCCTGTCTTCCTCACTGCCTCTCCTTTCACCACACGTGGAACGTGAACCGAAACAGACAACGGCTTCTCTTGTCATGTCGGGTGCCAGAGGGATTCGAACTCCAAACTCTGACTGCACACTCGATGCTTTACCACGGAGCAAACCAGACGCCCCAAAGTCCATGCTGATCTGTTCTGAGCGCGGGGTGGAAGGTGAAGGGAGGGGGAAGGTTTAAAAAAAGGAGCAGACGCCATCCGATGCCAGAACAGAAGAAAGCTCTCTCTGTGCAACCCGTGTCTAGGATGTCTCTCTGTACAGCCTGTGTCTAGGAAGTCTCTCTGTACAGCCTGTGTCTAGGAAGTCTCTCTGTGCAACCCGTGTCTAGGATGTCACTCTGTACAGCCTGTGTCTAGGAAGTCTCTCTGTACAGCCCGTGTCTGACCAGTCTCTCTGTGCAACCCGTATCTAGCAAGTCTCTCTGTACAGCCTGTGTCTAGGAAGTCTTTCTGTACAGCCTGTGTCTAGGAAGTCTCTCTGTGCAACCCGTGTCTAGGAAGTCTCTCTGTACAGCCCGTGTCTAGGAAGTCTCTCTGTACAACCCGTGTCTAGGAAGTCTCTCTGTACATTCCGTGTCTAGGAAGTCTCTCTGTACAGCCCGTGTGTAGGAAGTATCTCTGTACAGCCCGTGTGTAGGAAGTCTCTCTGTACAGCCCGTGTCTAGGAAGTCTCTCTGTACAGCCCGTGTCTAGGAAGTCTCTCTGTACAGCCCGTGTCTAGGAAGTCTCCCTGTACAGCCCGTGTCTGGCAAGTCTCTCTGTCTTCGGTGTTCTTTGTTGGCACTACACTGGTTCGGCTATTCCCCGCTGCCACCTGCCCCTCTGGAATTGTTTTCCGCCTGCAGGGTAGAAGAGATGGGTCGATTCTCTGAGTCGGTGGAAATGGTTAGAGGGTGTGGGGGTGTGGGAGAGGAGTGTTAGGGAAGTTGTGGTCACTTGGGTTCTTCTGTATAGAAACACGCTAGCTTCAATATATCATTTATACCATCAAAGCTATTTTCGAGGGAAAACAGCATTTTTTTTTCTAGTAAACAGCACTGAGTGTCAATTTAAAGGGGAAAAAATGGGTATTTTGACCTGAAAATAGACCTTTCCCCGTGTAAACAGCTAATGCTATAACGAGTTCTTTTCACATGATATCAACCTACTGATAACAATTCTTGCAAAACAGCCTCATGATTATGGGAAAACAGTAACCAATACAAGAGAACAGCTATTATCACAGAGAAATAATTATCTTCACAATTAATAGTTAATTTCACCTAATGATTACCTGTTTCCACATGAAAATAACTGTTTTAACATGAAAAGTAGCTATTCTCACATGAACCTTTTTTCTTATTCTCACATTTGACGGTTAATTTCAAGTCATGATTAGCTTTTTTTCACATAAAAATAGCTTTTTGTCTCGTGATGCTTAGTCTTTTAACGTGAAAATAATTTTCATGACAATGAGCTGTTTTGAAACGAAAATGAAAACATAACATTTACCTCATATGATATCCATCTGTGTCGTGTAAACAAGTAACAATGACTGTTTTCCAGTGTAAACTTCAATTATGATTGTTTCTGTTGTTTGTATGCTCCCATACTAATGATGCACTGTGTCCCATATTAGTCCTTTGTGTGGGAGCATACTATTCACAAGACCTAAATTGCAATTTTCACCTGAAAAAATTAATCATGACTCTCTTCACTTAAGGTAAATACATAGTATGACTGGAAATATTTATTTTCATATGGAAACAGCTGATGGTTTATCGCTTCATAT
>CM065724.1:77400852-77415852 GCA_033310375.1 Conus canariensis
TGGAGTTGAATGGAACCTCACAAACAACACTCAGTCCAGTTGTTTACCCCTAAAATTTGGTGTACCACAAGGGTCAGTACTCGGTCCCCTTCTTTTTTTAGTCTATATAAACGATCTCCCTCTGCATATTAATGACTCATCTCAACTTTTTGCAGATGACACATCAATTAATTCAAAACATACTGATTTGAAACTCTTATCAGAAAACCTGCAAGAAAATGTAATTCGACTAATTAACTGGACAGAACTGAATCACATGTCCTTAAATGATCAGAAAACAAAGTACATGCTTATTACTTCTCGTCAAAAAAGACAAAATGTAAGTACTCCAATGCCCCCTATATTTATCGATAACAACAAGCTAGGAGAAGTTAGCACTCATAAAGTGTTAGGAATCACTATTGACAATAATCTTTCCTGGTCGCCACATGTTTCCAACTTAAGCAAACGAGTTTCTCAGAAATTTTTTCAGCTTTCTAAATTAAAAAATTTCCTAGATATAAACTCTCGTAAACATTTCTATCATGCATATATCCAATCCTACATTGACAATTCTTCTACTCTCTATGATTCTTGCAGTGCAATCACGTTAAAACCGTTGCGCAGGGCCCATAAGCGGGCTATCAAAACAGTTCTTCAAAAAACATCAACATTAACTACTCAAGATTACCTCGAATCAGATATATTGCCCCTTTCTTATAAATTTGAATATAATAAAGTAATAATGATGTTCAGAATTATGAACCAATTAGCACCCTCAAATATATCTGCAAGATTTCCAATCAATCAGTCAAGATATACTAATAACATAATCATACCGAAACCAAGAATCGATCTTTTTAAAAGTAGCTTAGTTTACTCTGGTGGAACACTTTGGAATTCAATGCCAACATATGTTAAACAGAAGAAAAGCATTAATTCGTTTAAAGTTGCGTATAAACGCCTTCTATTTGAAAAAATGAAAAACAATTTATTTTAACAGTTCTCTAGTATTCAGTCTGAGCTAATATCACAAATATAAGTGTCAGCAACTGTTATTATTCAGAAATTGAACCCGGCATATTTTATCTTTTTACTCATTATATATTATTGTACTATTTTCCATTATCATTGGATCAATCTTTATTTTTTTAAAAATTCACGGTTAAACTAGCATTTGTTCTGTCTTATTCTTTTCTTAAATTGATCACCGAATTACCTCCTGTGGCCTTGTCAGTCGTGTAAATAATTGACGTA
This sequence comes from Conus canariensis, assembly GCA_033310375.1. NCBI lineage: Eukaryota > Metazoa > Mollusca > Gastropoda > Neogastropoda > Conidae > Conus > Conus canariensis. The sequence goes on from CM065724.1 coordinate 77,402,089, forward strand.
GACTATATTGTGCATTTACGTTTCTCATACTTTCTCTTCTTCTTCTTCTTCTTCTTCTTCTTCTTCTCCTTCTTCTCCTTCTTCTTCTTCTTCTTCTTCCTCCTCCTCCTCTTCTTTGCTATACTTGTTACATATATAGACAATTTACTTTCTGCACTATTGTTGTGAATTTTTGTTTAGCCTCAGGGCTGAGTGTAAAAAAAGCACGCTTGTATGCTTATCTCATATCCCTGAATAAACAAAATTTCGTTCAAAAAATTTCGTTTGGTCGTTCTCTCTCTCTCAATTTCTTTCTCTCAATTTCAATCTCTGTCTCCCTGTCTCAATCTCTCTCCTCAATCTCAATCTCTCTCTCTCTCAATCGTTCTCTCTCTCTCTCTCTCTCTCTCTCTCTCTCTCGCTCTCTCTCGCCTCTCTCGCTCTCTCAATCTCTCTCTCTCTCTCTCTCTCAATCTCTCTCTCTCTCTCTCTCTCTCTCTCTCCTCTCTCTCTCTCTCTCTCTCTCTCTCTTCGCTCTCAATCTCTCAATCCTCTCTCTCTCTCTCTCAATATCTCTCTCTCTTCTCTCTCTCTCTGTCTCTCTCTCTCTCTCTCTCTCTCTCTCTCTCTCCTCTCTCTCTCCTTTCTGCCTTGTCCTCACTCCCTTTCTTTCTTTCTTTGAGTGGAGATAGCAGGAGAGTGAGAGGGGATGGACAAGGCGACGTTCCACCGAATTCCCATCGTCCTGTCTGCTCATTCGTCTGTCGCTCTCTTTTATTTTAACTTCATCTGTGTTGGTTGTTTGTTCGCCTGTTTCTGTCCTTTACACCATCTGTGTGGGTTTTTGTTCGCCTGTTTCTGTCCTTTACACCATCTGTGTTGGGTTTTGTTCGCCTGTTTCTGTCCTTTACACCATCTGTGTTGGGTTTTGTTCGCCTGTTTCTGTCCTTTACACCATCTGTGTTGGGTTTTGTTCGCCTGTTTCTGTCCTTTACACCATCTGTGTGGGTTTTTGTTCGCCTGTTTCTGTCCTTTACACCATCTGTGTTGGGTTTTGTTCGCCTGTTTCTGTCCTTTACACCATCTGTGTTGGGTTTTGTTCGCCTGTTTCTGTCCTTTACACCATCTGTGTTGGGTTTTGTTCGCCTGTTTCTGTCCTTTACACCATCTGTGTTGGGTTTTGTTCGCCTGTTTCTGTCCTTTACACCATCTGTGTTGGGTTTTGTTCGCCTGTTTCTGTCCTTTACACCATCTGTGTGGGTTTTTGTTCGCCTGTTTCTGTCCTTTACACCATCTGTGTTGGGTTTTGTTCGCCTGTTTCTGTCCTTTACACCATCTGTGTTGGGTTTTGTTCGCCTGTTTCTGTCCTTTACACCATCTGTGTTGGGTTTTGTTCGCCTGTTTCTGTCCTTTACACCATCTGTGTTGGGTTTTGTTCGCCTGTTTTCTGTCCTTTACACCATCTGTGTGGGTTTTTGTTCGCCTGTTTCTGTCCTTTACACCATCTGTGTTGGGTTTTGTTCGCCTGTTTCTGTCCTTTACACCATCTGTGTTGGGTTTTGTTCGCCTGTTTCTGTCCTTTACACCATCTGTGTTGGGTTTTGTTCGCCTGTTTCTGTCCTTTACACCATCTGTGTTGGGTTTTGTTAGCCTGTTTCTGTCCTTTACACCATCTGTGTTGGGTTTTGTTCGCCTGTTTCTGTCCTTTACACCATCTGTGTTGGGTTTTGGTTCGCCTGTTTCTGTCCTTTACACCATCTGTGTTGGGTTTTGTTCGCCTGTTTCTGTCCTTTACACCATCTGTGTTGGGTTTTGTTCGCCTGTTTCTGTCCTTTACACCATCTGTGTTGGGTTTTGTTCGCCTGTTTCTGTCCTTTACACCATGGGACAGTTTCACGGCTTGATCTTTTTTCGTTTTTTTTAAATAGACACACACAAAGAAAGTATTTCACTGGACAACAGCGACAGTATTTACAAACATCAAACAAAGTCATGTAACATGTCACATAGTGTCCTCATAGATACATCATGACATTTAAAGAAAATACGTTACATAATCATATGTCAGTCTTATTGTTCCATTTGATTCCCAAGGTCGCGGACAACATGCAAAACGAAGGGAATTATATTCTATGCATTATTAACATTATTCTTGTATTAGTGTTATGTATGGAAACCATTTGTCCCGTATTCTGTGCATAATTCATCTCCATCGAGTACATATGTTTCTCAATGTTATGTCTGTAGCCTAGTTCCTTTAGAAACATTATTAGATTAGGTTTCATCTTATTAATTCTACATTTGTATATGAATTTTTTTTCCCATTAAAATGATTAAGTCTAGCATATCATCTTTCAAAATGGAGTGACTGACGGCGGAGAACGAAGCAAAACTTAGAAAGAGAGGGTGTTAGTTACCGCCAGTGACATTGACAAACAAAGCACATGACAAGACACGATGCATTTGGACCTCTTGGGTCTTCTTCAGGCAAAAAAATAGATCACATTTAACATTTAGGACAGTACAAACAAAGAACGAAGAGTGACTCATCTGTTGTCCATGTGTTAGGGAGAATAGCCGCCAGGTGGAAATGACTCATGTGACTGGCGGTAACTAACACCCTCTCTTTCTAAATTTAGCATATCATCTGTTTTTGTTTTCTCATCAGTGCCAGACAATATAAGCTCTACATTAAATGACAATCTTTCACAGTGTGAACACTTACCTTTTAGAATATTTTCAAGTTCTTTCCGGAAAGTATGTGCAAATTCACATTCTTCCCACAAGTAGCGACTAATTGAATCTTTCTCTCTGTTACAGAAATTACACATGTCACTATCCACAACCTGCATTCTTTTCAAAATACTGTTAGTTACTAGAATTCTGTCACGGGTTGATCTTTAGTGTGTGTGTGTGTGTGTGTGTGTGTGTGTGTGTTTCAAACAAGTGGGAAAGCAGAAAAATGCGATTTATAACTGAAAATTGATATTAACACAGAGAGAGATAGAGATAAATAGAGAGAGAGAGAGAACTCAGAACTCAGATGGTTTATTTCATATAAAGGCCATTGCCCCTTATGAAGGGGGGTATGGAAAACGTAACACCAATATATGAATTTGACATAACACAACAAAGACTGGACGGACTTCTCTTTCACGAAGTCATAACTGATCGAAACTGAAATGCCTTGAACAAGAGAGACAGACAAACAGACAGACAGATAGACAGGTAGACAGGCAGACAGACAAAGATGGGTAGAAAGACACACACAGAATGAGAGAGGATTTAGAAAGAGACAGACAGACAGTATCTGTCTCACAGTTCTGTTTACTGTGAGGGAGAGAGAGAGAGAGCGGATCATACTACCCATGAAATGTCGGATTTACTTCGGTACATAAGGCCCAAAGACAAAAAGGTCACCGTGATGTATCACTGAAACTGTAAACCGATGTTGCCGTTTCTAAGGCAACAGGGAGAAAAAGGGGCGCTGGAAAAAGAATAGAAATTTAATTTGTCTGAAGACGCAGAGTGGTGATCATCTCTCAAAAGATTCCCAGCGGCGGAGCGAGAGAGAGAGAGAGAGTGTGTGTGTGTGTGTGTGTGTGTGTGTGTGGTGTGTGTGTGTGTGTGTGTGTTTCAAGCGAGCGGGTGGCATATGAAAAGAGAGGTGGAGAATGATAGAACAGAGAGAGAGAGAGAGAGGGGGGGGGAATAAGGGAGGGAGAGACTGACAGACCGACAGACAGACCGACAGACAAACAGAGATATAGACCACCACAGACACACAAAGCAGACAGACAGACAGACAGAGTGTGTCTAGAAACAAAAGATCAAAAGATCAATCAAGTATTTCTTGTATCTTTGTCGTGTGCACGAACTCACCTTTTTGTATACAGTTTCGTCATTTAAATTTCACATTTATTAAAAGTTATGTTTTTGCGGCTACGTAAGCCTCGGCAGTGTCAAACCATGACCTTAATCTGAACAATCGTTTGTTCTCTCTCTCTCTCTCTCTCTCTCTCTCTCTCTCTCTCTCTCTCTCTCTCTCTCTCTCTCTCTCTCTCTCTCTCTCTCTCTCTCTCTTCTCATCGCGGAATTCATTGCGAAATTCATAGCGGAAGCATTGAAAGTTAGACAGATGAAGGATGGTGAAATGTAAGATAATGCATTATAAGATATCTGAATGAATATTGTCATTCATCGCAAGTGGAAGAGATCAGTCTAATACAATGTCATCATTTGATTGAGTGGATGGTCGAGTCAGTCTTAAGGTTTCTTTTTTTTTTTTGCATTTTTTTTTTGTTTTTGTTTGTTTGTTTTTGTTTTAACCTTACCGCATTACTTCTGTGCATGAGGACATAAGGAAATGTTACGAATTTATTTGTTTTTGTTAACCTTTGATTTGATACACACTAGAAATGAATGTGTACTATTTGTCTGCAGGAAAGGAAGAGGGAAATGTTATTGTTCTGTTACCCCCTCCCCCCTTGTCAAAAGACCTCTTTGGTAATGACAATAAAATATTGAAGTGTCAAGTATCAAAGTCTCTCTCTCTCTCTCTCTCTCTCTCTCTCTCTCTCTCTCCTCTCTCTGAGACTTCGTGTTCATATATGTGTGTGTGAGTGTGTATGTGCGAGTGTGTGTGCTTGTGTGTGCGTGTGCGCGCGCGTGCGCGCGCGTGTGTATGTATGTGTGTGTGTGTGTGTGTGTGTGTGTGTGTGTGTGTGTGTGTGTGTGTGTGTGTGTGTGACCATGCTGGTAGATAACATATGAAGAGAGAAAGACACTAAGACAAAGACATAGAGACAAAAGCAGATTGACAGATAAACAGACAGTTTGACAACCAGCCAGAGTTAGACATAAACCGAGACAGACAGACAGAGAGACAGACGGACTGACAGAAAGACAGATAGACAGTGGGTGGGAGTCTAGAAACAGAAGATCAGACAAGTATATCTTGTATTCCAGTCGTGTGCACGAACTCACCTTTTTGTAAACAGTTTCGTCGTCTAATTTCGGCATTTATTAAAAGTTATGTTTTTTGGCACTTTGAAACTCCCCTTCAGTATGGAGCCGAAGCCTTGACCTGAATGCGAAAATCCATTTGTACTCTCTCTCCTCTCTCTCTCTCTCTCTCTCTCTCTCTCTCTCTCTCTCTCTCTCTCTCTCTCTCAATTTCCCAGTTGGTTTATCCTATGCAGTTAGGAAATGATATATTTTGGTTTTGTAGATTCTTTATAGTTTGGTCTGTGTGAGTTCTTTTCTCATGTTGTGTCTTACCATGATACATGTACCTCCTGTGCATACAGGCCGGTGGCCTTGCAGCAAACTTTTTCAGAGTTCAGAGTTTCTCTCTCTCTCTCTCTCTCTCTCTCTCTCTCTCTCTCTCTCTCCTCTCTCTCTCTCTCTCTCTCTCTCTTACGCACACACACACACCTATATATATATAAATATATATATATTGAATTATAAACAAAACTTGCTCTTATGTCTTAGATTGAAAAAAAAGGGAGATAAGCTTTCATATCTGCAGTGGTAGATAATTCTGCTTAACTAACAGTATGTGCTTGAGTGGGTGAATGGGGAATAATAAATGCTTCTCAAAATGAGCCTTCAGCAAGCTTATAGTCTCCAAGTGGGAGACAATCTCCAAAGGGGGGGGGGGGGACTAAGCTTGCTGAAGGCTCATTTTGAGAAGCATTTATTATTCCCCATTCACCCACTCAAGCACATACTGTTAGGCAGAATTATCTACCACTGCAGATATGAAAGCTTATCTCCCCCTATTTTTTCAATCTAAGACATAAGAGCAAGCTTTGTTTATAATTCAATATTTCTTGCGTCATTGCAACACCAAGCTGCTCTGAAAATTGCTGGAATGGTGCTCAGTTACTTACCCTTGGAATTTATTAGTTTATTGTGTCTTAAGAGGTTATCTTTTTATATTTTCTACTTTTCACAAGAAAATGTAGTTTGTTTTGCTCTTTCATGATTTTCTTTTGCTTCTTAGGTGGCACCTTTGGTTGGTTGTTTGGAAACTCAACAACCATACTACGGTATTGCACACCAGCCTTTTTCTGGGATAGCATTCTGCTTAAAACAGAAAAGGCAGAGGAGTTTAGTTACCACTTTCCGCGGTCACTGAGGAAAAACAATCAGGTTTCGAAATACCAGTATCTGACCAGGAATTATATGTTAGTGAGTTTCCTCCCCATTGGAGATTGTCTCCCCCCTTGGAGACTATAAGCTTGCTGAAGGCTCATTTTGAGAAGCATTTATTATTCCCCATTCACCCACACAAGCACATACTGTTAGTTAGGCAGAATTATCTACCACTGCAGATATGAATGCTTATCTTCCCCTATTTCTTCAATCTAAGACATAAGAGCAAGCTTTGTTTATAATTGAATATATATATATATATGTGTGTGTGTGTATGTGATGTATGTATGTGTGTGTATGTATATATATACATATATTTTATATATTTATATACATACATATTTATGTGTGTGCAGATCATATGCGTTTATGTCGCGCCAAATTCATCTTTTGCTGATTTCATGAAGTGGTTAATTAATTGCCTATTCCTTGAAACGGGCATCGGTCTTCCGAATGTTTGAGAGCTTTGCCTGTTTCATGGAATCGGCAGGTATTTCCGCAAAATCTGCCGACAATGACGTGAATCAGCCATTAATTTTTGCCGAATGAGCAAATATAATTCCATTCACAGATGCGGAGTGGAAGTTATGTTTGCTTGATGTGGTGTGTGTTTAGGCGTAATACCTAGAAATAATGTTCAGTCCGGTGTAACAGCCCATTCTTACCCCCCCCCCCCCCCCCTCTGGAACTTACCCCGGGGTAAGTCTGGGCTAGTCTGCTTTTACCCCCGGGGTCATTCCAGGACTAGCTGGAACTTACCCCCCCTAGTTGGAACTGACCCCCCCCCCCCCCCCAGTCATCTACATTGTACAAGGTACACAGGCACTCAGGAAACACTAATTAGCTGTAAAAATAGTTAAAATCTCTGACATACATTAAAGTGACCAATGGTCAGTGACACTGACCACTGGTTGTCTGCATTGCACAAGGTATACAAACACTCATGAGACACTGATTAACTGTAAAATAGTCGAAATATCTGATTTACGTCATAGTGACCAGTGGTCAGTGGCACTGACCACCAGTCGTCTGCATTGCACAAGGTACACAGGTACTTGGGGGACTATAATTAGCTGTGAAATAGTTAAAATCTACGATTTACGTCATAATGACCCGTAATCAGTGGCACTGACCACAAGTAATCTACATTGGACAAGGTACACAAGCGCTCGGGAAACACTAATTAGCTGTTGAATAGTTAAATTCTCCGATGTACGTCATAATAACCAGTGGTCAGTGGCACTGACCACTAGTCATCTGCATTGTACAAGCTAAGGTACACAGGTACTCAAGAGACTCTAAATAGCTGTAAAATAGTTAAAAGAGACAAACCAGGATGAAGCAACAACGGTACTTGGTCACAAGGACACGTGGTCACAACGACATTTTGTCACAACTACGCTTGGTCACATTGGCACTTGGTCACATTGGCATGTAGCCGTCTTTCTTTCCCACGCATGCACTGGCGTACTCACACACCCGAATATTGACCCACGCGTGTAAGCTAGCGCGAGAAATGTTAATACGTATCTGTTAGTGAACCAGGGTGTGTGTTGGGGGTGGGGGGTTGGGGAAGTAGGAGGTCCATCTATTGAGAAGAGTCTAGAACTACACTTTGTCTACACCCAACTGACTGTATATAGGAAATGGGAGAGGGGGTGTAAATATACAGGCTAACACAATTTTTTTTTCAAGGCGGGTGTGCGTGTTGGGAAAAGGCAGAGGAAAACCCTGAATAACCCTCTCTTGTTTGAAGGGTGGGGTGGGGTGGAGGAAGATTCCAAATAGTCCTAGATTGACCCTTGGGGGGGGGAGGGGGGTAAATCCAGGCTAGCCCAAACTTACCCCAGGGGGGTATGTTCCAACTAGGAGGGGGGGGTAAGTTCTAGCTAGTCCTAGAATAACCCCCGGGGGTAAAAGCAGGCTAGCCCAGACTTACCCCAGGGTAAGTTCCAGAGGGGGGGGTAAGAACAGGCTGTTACACCGGGAGTGTCCCCCACCGGTCTTTATGAGCAACATCAACTTTATTCCCTGAATGTGCTTGTTTGCATGTGAGAAATTGTGAGTGGCTTCTCGGGATACGTCTGACTTCGTGGGATACTGGATGATTATAACTACCATACAAATAAAGCCAGTTTACCTAATCTTGTAATACATTCTCCATTGATTACAAGCAAAGCATTTAATAAATGAGTTTTTGAAATTAATTTTAAAAAGAATTATAAGTGAGTCCGCCACACAACAGGGACAAACAAATTACAAGACAAAACACGACGCGTTTCGACCTCTTAGGCAAGAGAAACAACATTCAGGACAGTGAAAACGAAGAATGAGCAATAACGCATCTTCTCAATTTGTTTGTCCTTGTTGTATGCGGACTCGCTCTTTTTTCTTTTTTTTTTTTAATTTCCATCTGCAGTCACTTCAATTTGAAACTAACGAGTTTTTACAAGTTTGAAAACAATTTTTTTTTGTCCAGATCATCGCAATGTTTTCTCATTTTCTTCAAACACAAAAAAATGGAATCTCAGAAGAAAGTGTACTACCATTTAGACCGCAACAAAAAAAAATGGCGCTACACATTTTCTACCCATGGCTTTCTCCGTGTCGTCATCGCCCGTGGGTTGTTTCCACCTGAGTCACTGACTCTGATAAGGAGAACTTTTAAGCTGCTGTCCCAAACTTTAAAGCTGCCACTGCTTCTTGCTTAAAGCCTTCCCCACACTGACAACAGCCCCTTGGGAAAGCTGTGTTGCTCCAGTCACCGTTGTAAGCCGGACAGACATGGTGGGTGTCTTTTGTGGTGTTGATTATATCTCTCTTTTCTAAGTTGTTTTTCCTTTTTTTTTCCTTTTTTTTTCCTTTTTTTTCCTCGTCATTTTTTTCTCTTTTCGTTTTCTTGTTTTCTTAATCTTTAATGTTTTTTGTTGTTTTAATTCTTCTTCTTCTTTCTTCTCCTTCTCCTTCTTCTTCTTCTTCTTCTTCTTCTCTCTCTCTCTGTCTCTCTCTGGCTATTCATATAGTTATCTAATTATCTATCGATCTATCTATGCAACTTTTTTTTTTTTCAACTTTATTTTTCTGCTTACAAAGACAAAACATTTTACATAAATTCATAGCATTTCAATTCACATCAGTATATAATTCACAACATTTATGTTTCAACAGCCAAACGCTTACATTTCAATCAAGTACCATAAACAGTTTCCGTATCATGTGTTAGCTTATTTGCAAGGCAGGGTTTTTCAAAAATTAAATACAAATAGACAACCAAAAACAAAGCAAAAACAGAAACAAAAGAAGAGAGAGAGAGAGAGAGAGAGAGAGAGAGAGAGAGAGAGAGGGGGGGGGAGAGAGAGGAGGGTAAGACACCGACAAAACCACAAGGGGATCCATACGTACATGCATAATAAGTGATATGGAGACAGACTAGTCCTTTAACATGCACATCAAGTCTAAAATTTACACTTCTATCAAAGATTGGTATAACTGCCATTTTTCGTGCAGTTTTTGCATTGACTTTACGCTTTTTGCGACTTGCTGTTCAAGATTATATCTTGTCTTTAAATAGTGTAGAAAGTTTATTACAATTGGAAGTTTTTTCTCACATTTGCATTTATAGATGAAATATTTGGCTAGAAGTAAAATAAAGTCAAAAGGTTCATCACTTCTAAAATTATTTGAATGCCCAAATGATACCAATTCAACAGACAAATTTAAAGAATCCGCATGGTGACATTTTCCTTTTATTATTGCTTGAAGTTGTTGCCAAAAATGTGCCGCATGCTCACACGACCAGAATAGATGCTCGATGTTTTCTCTTTCTGTATTACAAAATGTACAATGATCATTTGGTTCAATTCTCATTTTTGACAGCACAATATTTGTACCCAGTATACGGTGTAGAATTCTTATCTGAAACCATTTAAGTTTTATTTCTTTTATTTTTTGCACCTTTTTAAAAATGACATCCCAATCCAACTGCTGTTCAAATTTTTCATTCCACTTATTGCAATAAGCAGGGTTTATGTTGTCGCACAGAAGGGCATCATGATAAACACGTGCCCCTCTGCTGACTGAGCAGATAAGTTTCCATAATTTAGACCTTTCTTTATTCTTGTTATTTGTCATTGTTACTGCAGTTTTTCCGAATATATGCGCTTACTTCTCTTAATAATCCAGTATACGAGATAAAGTCAATGCAAAATCCATATTTGTTATTGAACTCTCTATAAGCCAAAAGCGTACCATCTTCTTTTATAATGTGTCCAATTGTATGTATATTTTTGTCGAACAAACTTTGATAAAAAATTGTTTTTTTGTTTATCTTAATATTTTCATTATAGAATATATTTTCGGAAGCCATTTCTTCGGAAATGCTAGGTAGAATCCTTCGGCCAAATTCCTTATATGCCTTAAATACATCAACCCAAAATTTATTTTTGGATATTTGGCCTAGAGGAAGACTACAACCAATTTTTTCTAGATGATCTATTCTCAGACAACTTGCTAAAATAATACTTTTCCACTTATGAGACGATATTCTTATTTTTCTAATCCATGCAAGCTTTAATGCAAATATATATTCTTTTATTCTTGGCACACCAAGTCCTCCATTCATTATGTTTTTAGTCACAGTTTTTCTATTTATACGATCCCTTTTTCTATTCCAAACAAATCGAAATACTGAGTTTTGAATAGCATTAATTACATCATCGGGAGGATTTGGAAGTAGAATCCAGAGATGAGTTAGTTTGGACAAGATTAAAGACTTTAAAACGGCCACCCTGCCAAGTGGAGTAATCTGTCTCTTTAACCATACCTTATATAGCATTCTTATTTCAAGAAATCTAGCCTGTATGTTTATTTCTGAACAATCAGCAAGATCGTTAGTAAATAAAATACCCAAAATTTTAAATTGTGGTGGATTCCACTGTATACTTAAGTGTTGCATATAGCGAATGTTCGAGTTTTTCCTACTGCCAAGCCATATAGCACTCGTTTTTTTCTGTGTTTAATATCAAACCTGATTTTCTCCCAAACCTATCAACTGTTATCAGAGTTTCCTCAAAAGACACTTTGTCACCTTCAAGCATGATTTCTGCATCGTCCGCATATTGTGAAATTTTGTGTTCTGTATTATTAATTTGGATCCCTTTTATAATTCTATTATCTCTCAACATAATGGCAAGGATTTCCACACACAAAATAAATATGTAGGCTGAAACTGGGTCACCCTGCCTGCATCCACGACCTACAGGAAACCAATTAGATGCCTGTCCATTTACAAGAACAGTTGACTTAATATTATTATAAAAAGTACTTATCCATTTACGTATATCTGGTCCAAATCCGAATGCTACAAGTACTTTATTCATAAATCCCCAGTCAAGTGAATCGAAGGCTTTTTCAAAATCTAAGCATAAAAGCAAACCAGGCAGCTGGTGTGTTTGCAAGTAGTTAATTAAGTCATAAATTAATCTAATATTATCTCCGATATATCTGTTGGCCATAAATCCTGTTTGGTCTTCATTAATCAAGCCTGGAAGAACCATTTTTAGTCTATTCGCAACACATGCTGACCCTATCTTATAAACAACATTTAAAAGAGTAATTGGCCTCCAGTTTTTGATGACATCTCGAGATTTATCACCTTTAGGAATACAAATTATAATTCCTTCTTTTTGTGTGGTGGACAGCTCACCTAGTTGAAAACCTTCATTTAAGGATCGGACAACGAATATTCCAAGTGATGGCCAAAAAAATTTGAAAAACTCAACAGTAAATCCGTCTGATCCAGGGCTTTTATTGTTTTTCATCTGTTTAAGTGCATAGCCAGCCTCATCTATAGAAATTTCTCCTTCTAATTGTACCTTTTCTTGGTCTGTTAAGACATGAGGTAAGTTAACCATTTCAGCTATTTCGCACTCCTCAACTTCCTTTGACCGGTACAATTTTTCGTAAAATTTCTTCACTTCTTGTTGGATCCTTTCGTCATCAAATATTTCTAAACCATCATCTAATGTTAACTTTGTCATATTTTTGTTTAAGAAATTTCTTTTTTCAAGCGAGCAAAAATACTGATTCACCTTTTCCCCTTCTGCTATCCAACGCACCCGTGATGGAATCAAAACCCCCTGCATTTTAGCTTCCCTAAGTCTGACTAGTTCCTCTTTGTCCTGCTCTAAATCATGTCTTTCTTCATCAGTCAACTGTTCCTTCCTCTCTAACTTTTCAATATTCACTTGTAAACGCTTCTGCTTTTCATTACTTCTGCGTTTCTTTTCAGTTGCAAATGCTATAGTTTTACTTCTTATTTTCATCAGTAAAACATCTAAAAACAGTTGATCTGAAATAGTAAACTGAATTTGTGAACGCTCAATAAGTGGTAGTTGTTCCCTTGAATAGGGCAGTACTGCATACTCTTCTATTACAGTTTTAATTTCCTCATTAATTTCATCAGTGTACTGTTTGTCCTTCAACAAGGAACAATTAAATTTCCAGAAGGGGTATCGTTTAGTTTCTTTAGCAAAGGTTAAAGTCAGAGTAATCATTGAATGGTCTGTCCTGTATCCTGCCTTAATATCTACATCCGTGACAAAGGTGGACACATAGTCTGAAACTAGAAAAAAATCAAGTCTACTTTGCTGAAGAGGGGAGGATCTGTGCCATGTGTATCTTTTCAATTCAGGATTCAACATTCTCCATATATCTGTAAGATCTAGATTAAGCATCATGTCTTCAACTTGCTGTTGTGCTTTAACATTGTTATAATGCTTATAATTAAAATAATCCATAGAAAAATCTTGTACCAGGTTCCAGTCCCCTCCAATTATAACATTTTCAACACCCACATCTTTAATATTTTCTTCTAATTCAACAAAAAAAATCAGGATTATCATAATTTGGTCCATACAAGTTAATGATCAACATCATCTTATCCAAGATGGATACGACAGCAAAAATGTAGTTTCCACCTGTATCTTTGTAAACCTTCTTTACACAAAATTCAAAATTACTGTTAAAGAGAATTGCAACACCTCTTGAGTTAGACATATATGATGCAAAATATGCTTCATAACCCCATTCTGCTCTGATACACATTTCGAGCTTGGGGTCAAAATGGGTATCCTGTAAAAGATACACCGAGAACTCTTTTTCTCTTAAATAATGAAACACATCCCTCCTCTTTTTTTGATCCGCTAGGCCTCGGCAGTTCATTGAACAAAACCTTACAGAGTTACTCATCTTGTATGTTTATAAGTGGAGGCAGAAACACACATACCTTGCAACTGACACAGTATCCAACTGAAATACAGGCAGCTAAATACACACAAAATCACCAGTCCCCTATGTGACAGCAAAATCTCACCATCTCTCTCACAAAGAAAAAACAACATCTCGTTCAACAAAGGATTTCCTCCTGTTGAACATGACAAAGACCAAATGAATACGAGAAAAACAAGCATGACATAAAACAAAACGAAAAATAATAAAGTAAAAAAATCAAAGCTATAATAGCAAAACATTGTTAAATTTTGGGGAGCGATGCGCTTATGTGCGCCAACAGCACTGAGGATATAATGAATAATTGCCATAAGTGTGTGAAAAAAATACAAATGA
>CM065724.1:77418352-77423352 GCA_033310375.1 Conus canariensis
GTGCAGACAGAGTTTTGAGAACAGGGAGCTGTGTGCCTTCGATGAGTCGGCCCTTTGCTGCACACGCATGTACCTATGTGCACACAGCACACACGTTCTGTGCACAGCCCACACATGGTCAACGAACATCACACACGAGCACCGCTAACCTGCACTTGCACACTCCCCCACCTGGATATCCACATCCTCACAGTTGAGTTGAAGTGGTGTCGCTCTGGCTGCCCCGAGCCGTCCCTCCATCAGCCAGCTGCTGCAGTCGTCGCTGGATGTCAAACTCTCGGGGAGAGTTGCAGGGAGGGGAAGAGCCACAGGGAGGGGGAGAGCTGCGGGGGGGCGGAGAGCCACGGCGAGGGGGAGAGCCAGGGTTGACAAGGAAGGTGGACGTCATGGTGGTCAGCTCGGGTGAACCCCCCACCTCCATGAGCGCCCCTCCAGACAGCGGGCGACGACTGAGATCAGGAATCACCGGAGTGGAGTGAGACACTGGTGGCACCGGTCCCGTGTGCAGGTCTGCCCCACCCCCTCCATGGTCCCGCCTCTCACCTGCCTGCAACTGTCCTTGCGGCTGCCGCCTGGGTTGTGACTGCTGCTGGTGACGTTGCTGCAGCTGTTGTCGCCGTTTCTGCTGCTGCTGGAGACGCTGCTGCTTCAGCTGCTGCTGCTGCCTCTGCTGCGTTGTGGGTATGTAGCCGATGAGCTTCTCATCAATGACACTGGTGTCACCCCGCTTCACCTCCACAATGGAGTCGTTCAGCAGTCTAGCAAACAGTCTGCCACCACTGGCCGACCACGCCTCCACTACCTTCTCGTGCTGACGGATTCTGGACAGGCGTTGAAAATTCAGTGCCGTCAAGTCCTCGGTGATCACAATCCCACTGTTCTTTAGTTTGCGTCGATTTTTCACCACCTCCTCCTTATCTTTTCTTGACACAAACTTCACGATAACAGGTCTGTTCATGTCCTTATTGGGCCTATCCATCCTGTGCACTGCCCAAAACAAACTTCACGATAACAGGTCTGTTCATGTCCTTATTGGGCCTACCCATCCTGTGCACTGCCCAAAACAAACTTCACGATAACAGGTCTGTTCATGTCCTTATTGGGCCTACCCATCCTGTGCACTGCCCAAAACAAACTTCACGATAACAGGTCTGTTCATGTCCTTATTGGGCCTACCCATCCTGTGCACTGCCCAAAACAAACTTCACGATAACAGGTCTGTTCATGTCCTTATTGGGCCTATCCATCCTGTGCACTGCCCAAAACAAACTTCACGATAACAGGTCTGTTCATGTCCTTATTGGGCCTACCCATCCTGTGCACTGCCCAAAACAAACTTCACGATAACAGGTCTGTTCATGTCCTTATTGGGCCTACCCATCCTGTGCACTGCCCAAAACAAACTTCACGATAACAGGTCTGTTCATGTCCTTATTGGGCCTACCCATCCTGTGCACTGCCCAAAACAAACTTCACGATAACAGGTCTGTTCATGTCCTTATTGGGCCTACCCATCCTGTGCACTGCCCAAATCAAACTTCACGATAACAGGTCTGTTCATGTCCTTATTGGGCCTACCCATCCTGTGCACTGCCCAAAACAAACTTCACGATAACAGGTCTGTTCATGTCCTTATTGGGCCTACCCATCCTGTGCACTGCCCAAAACAAACTTCACGATAACAGGTCTGTTCATGTCCTTATTGGGCCTATCCATCCTGTGCACTGCCCAAAACAAACTTCACGATAACAGGTCTGTTCATGTCCTTATTGGGCCTATCCATCCTGTGCACTGCCCAAAACAAACTTCACGATAACAGGTCTGTTCATGTCCTTATTGGGCCTACCCATCCTGTGCACTGCCCAAAACAAACTTCACGATAACAGGTCTGTTCATGTCCTTATTGGGCCTACCCATCCTGTGCACTGCCCAAAACAAACTTCACGATAACAGGTCTGTTCATGTCCTTATTGGGCCTACCAATCCTGTGCACTGCCCAAAACAAACTTCACGATAACAGGTCTGTTCATGTCCTTATTGGGCCTACCCATCCTGTGCACTGCCCAAATCAAACTTCACGATAACAGGTCTGTTCATGTCCTTATTGGGCCTACCCATCCTGTGCACTGCCCAAAACAAACTTCACGATAACAGGTCTGTTCATGTCCTTATTGGGCCTACCCATCCTGTGCACTGCCCAAAACAAACTTCACGATAACAGGTCTGTTCATGTCCTTATTGGGCCTATCCATCCTGTGCACTGCCCAAAACAAACTTCACGATAACAGGTCTGTTCATGTCCTTATTGGGCCTACCAATCCTGTGCACTGCCCAAAACAAACTTCACGATAATAGGTCTGTTCATGTCCTTATTGGGCCTACCCATCCTGTGCACTGCCCAAAACAAACTTCACGATAACAGGTCTGTTCATGTCCTTATTGGGCCTACCAATCCTGTGCACTGCCCAAAACAAACTTCACGATAATAGGTCTGTTCATGTCCTTATTGGGCCTACCCATCCTGTGCACTGCCCAAAACAAACTTCACGATAACAGGTCTGTTCATGTCCTTATTGGGCCTACCAATCCTGTGCACTGCCCAAAACAAACTTCACGATAACAGGTCTGTTCATGTCCTTATTGGGCCTACCCATCCTGTGCACTGCCCAAAACAAACTTCACGATAACAGGTCTGTTCATGTCCTTATTGGGCCTACCAATCCTGTGCACTGCCCAAAACAAACTTCACGATAACAGGTCTGTTCATGTCCTTATTGGGCCTACCAATCCTGTGCACTGCCCAAAACAAACTTCACGATAACAGGTCTGTTCATGTCCTTATTGGGCCTACCAATCCTGTGCACTGCCCAAAACAAACTTCACAATAACAGGTCTGTTCATGTCCTTATTGGGCCTACCCATCCTGTGCACTGCCCAAAACAAACTTCACGATAACAGGTCTGTTCATGTCCTTATTGGGCCTACCCATCCTGTGCACTGCCCAAAACAAACTTCACGATAACAGGTCTATTCATGTCCTTATTGGGCCTACCCATCCTGTGCACTGCCCAAAACAAACTTCACGATAACAGGTCTGTTCATGTCCTTATTGGGCCTACCCATCCTGTGCACTGCCCAAAACAAACTTCACGATAACAGGTCTGTTCATGTCCTTATTGGGCCTACCAATCCTGTGCACTGCCCAAAACAAACTTCACGATAACAGGTCTGTTCATGTCCTTATTGGGCCTACCAATCCTGTGCACTGCCCAAAACAAACTTCACGATAACAGGTCTGTTCATGTCCTTATTGGGCCTACCAATCCTGTGCACTGCCCAAAACAAACTTCACGATAACAGGTCTGTTCATGTCCTTATTGGGCCTACCCATCCTGTGCACTGCCCAAAACAAACTTCACGGTAATAGGTCTGTTCATGTCCTTATTGGGCCTACCCATCCTGTGCACTGCCCAAATCCTGCCACCATCAACTCCACCGACGCCCAGTTTTGAACGAAGCAGTTCCAGAACCTTCCCCTCACAATCTGCCGCCGTCTCGTTTCTTCCATCTCCAGTCAAACCAATCACTCTCACCGACTCCCGTCTGGTATACTGCTCCAGTTCGTTGCACGCTTCCTTTTGATACAAAACAATGCTGCGAAGATTACGAATGTCTTCCTCCTTGTCATGACAGAGGCGCAAAGCTTTATCTAAGAGTGTGCGAAGGTTATCGTTGTCTTTTTGCAGAGTAAATATGGCCCCCTCTAGCTGTTCAATTCGTTTATCAAGTTTGGCTGACAAAGTTGACTGACAAGTGTCAATTCGTTGACGCAAATCGTCAAAACCTTGCTGCAATGTTTCAAAAGGTGCACTTTCAGCCATTCTTACTTCGCTATCAACAGTTCTTTTCACAGTAAACTGGAGTCTAGTTTGAGACAGAGACCTTGAATTCGAAACTTTACTTCTCTTACGTACAGACCGGTCTCGCCTCGTCGGCCGTTGGCTGAGCTGAAGCCTCACGGCTTGTGTCCGTGTCAGTGTTGATGTTCTGTCGCTGTTCACGTTGTCGCTTCTTCGCCTTGTTGGGCATGTTTCGCACGAGCAAAAGTTGACATACTACATCGAAAGAGGAGCCAACATGGATGCACTCATTTCAGCCCCCATCTTCCAACAGTGCGCTCAGTCCAAAACACTTTCATTGCTCACATATCGGTGTCACAAAATTAAATCCATCCTCTTGCTGTGGCTACCGACAAATAAAAACTTCAAAGACACATTTTACCACTGTAAAGATGGAAGAAATCTTTGAATTCGCAATGAAACGCAGTGAAACGCGGAGCTCCAAACAAACACGTCCGACCGCCGCGAGCGATCGCTCACCTCCCCATGCAACTTTTTTATCTCATATTCCATCAGATCGTTTCCTTAATGAAAACTTAATATAAACCTGACTGAATTTAGCAATTAGCTTCTCAAAGATAATGAGTTAGGCATCAAATTTGTTGTTGTTTTTCTCCTAGATCCAATCCTGTCAGTTAAAAACAACTTGATGTAAAATTATACAAAAAAATCAAAGTTGAAAATACTAGTTAATGTTCAGATATGCACATATGTTACATAAAAAGTTGACGTCAGTTTGTAAAGGCTCAAGATTATATTATGACATTGTATAGAAAATCATACACACCCGAAAATCCGTACGAACTGGGATATAAACTTGAACGTTGAAAATGACTGGAAAAACTGCTTTCTTTATCTGAGTCAAATTTCTGACATAAAAATGAAATGGTTACAGTTACGAATGATAAATATATGTCTTGGTACTAATGTGGTGCTGAAAAAAAAATGGGTATATTGAACAGTGATGTTTGTGCTTTCTGTACTAGTGTTAAGGACAAAATTACACATATGTTTTGATATTGTACGGTCATACAACGCTTTTGGAAAACGCTGGTGGATTTGATGAATGAAATATGTTTGTGTGCATTTAATTTGCAGATA
>CM065724.1:77435852-77450530 GCA_033310375.1 Conus canariensis
AAAGATGCTCCCAGGATTCACCGAAAGGGGGAGAGAATGATGAATCCATCGGTGTTCAACCAATCACGACAGCAAATCCCAAACGGACTATGAACATGGACCAAATGGAATATCCATGTGTCTGTGGAAAGCGTTTCGCTACCATCCGTGGCATGAAGATCCACAGAACAAAGATGGGATGTGTGAAGACTCATCTGAATGAGCAGCAGCGCACTGCATCAGCAGATAAGACGTCGGAAGACCAAGGCCAGGATTTAAACCACAGTGCCAAGGACATCCACGCTGTTGGTTCGGATGAGGAATTTGCACAGGCCCTCGATGCCAGGCGCCTGAAACTCAACCTGCCACGAGCAAACGAAACTGAAGATTGGGAGAAACTGGATGCAAAAATCATCCAAAGACTCGATGCACTGATAGGGAAAAGCACCCTGGAACACGAACTAGCCACATATGGGGGGCATTGTGTATGCCACATGTAGAGACGCCTATGGAGCAAAACTACCCAAAGAGAAAGCACCTCCAAAGAAATCCAGACGCCAAGAAGAGATGGACAAGATCAGGGTCCAAAAGAAAAACCTCAAGAAGCAAATGAAGACCGCACTGCCAGCTGAAAAACAAGGCTTGGAAAAACTCTGGAAAGACTTGAAAGCAAAACACAGCGCCCTCAGCAAAGCGGAATCTGCGAGGAAGAGGAAGAGCAAAAAGAAGATACAAGAGCGCTTCTTCAGAGACCCCTTCCAGTTTGCCAGAACACTGTTTGAGCAGCCAGAATCTGGGACCCTAAGTGTGGACAAAGGAGTTCTTGAGCAGCATCTGAGGAAAACATACTCTGACTCACAGAGCGAAGCACCACTCGATATTCAAGGTCTGGTGTGGCCAACCAACCCTGACGAACAGTTCAATGACAAGCCTCCAACGTTGGCGGAAATCAAGAAGGTGGTCGACAAAGCCAGAGCCAAATCATTACCAAGGCCAAACGGAATACCTTACCAGCTATACAAGAAATGTCCCAAGGTGCTGGAGTGGCTCCACAGGCTGCTGCGATCGGCTTGGAGAAACCAGAAGATCAGCGGCCAGTGGATGACGGCAGATGGTGTGTACATCCCCAAAGAGCAAAACTCAAGTGACATCAGCCAGTTCAAGCCAATATCACTAATGAACGTCGAAGGGAAAATCTTCTTCTCTGTCATGGCAGCAAGGCTGACCAAGTACCTGATGGAAAACAAGTACTTGGATGTGTCAGTCCAGAAAGGTGGCATCCCAGGCGTGGCTGGCTGTGTAGAACACGCCACAATGATCTGGGACGCAATCCAAAGAGCAAAAACAGAAAAGAGAGACCTGGACGTAGTGTGGCTTGATCTGGCAAACGTATATGGATCTGTACCCCATGAGATGATACAGTTGGCTCTTGAGATGTACAATGTGCCAAAGAACATCCGCGACATGCTCAAGAAGTACTTCAATGGCTTCTCAATGCGGTTCTCTACCAAGGAGTACACAACAGATTGGATCAATTTGGAAGTGGGCATTGCAATGGGCTGTGCAATTTCCCCAATACTGTTCGTGTTGGCAATGGAAGTCATCTTGAAAGCAGCAACAAGCAACGCAATACAAACAGACCTTGGCGATGGATACAAGATGCTCCCTCTCAAGGCCTTCATGGATGACACTACAGTGATTTCATCCAGAGAAGACGAGACACGTCATGTGCTGGAGAGGCTAGACGACATAGTTGCCTCATCCAGAATGAAGTTCAAGCCAAAGAAATCACGGAGTCTCTCACTGAGGACAGGAAAAGTGGCTGAATCTGTGGTCTTCAGTGTTGCCAACCAGACCATTCCAACAGTCACAGAAGAGCCAGTCAAGAGCCTTGGAAGATGGTATGATGATACGCTGAAAGACACACAAAGAGCAAAAGAAACCAAACAGATGTCGGAAGAAGGCTTGGAGACCATTGACCAGTGTGGGCTCCTGGCAAATACAAGGTCTGGTGTCTGCAGTTCATGCTGATACCAAAGCTCCTATGGCCTTTGATGATATACGACATCTGCACCAGCATAGTGGAGGCAATGGAAGCCAAAACCAACAAGTTCACAAGGAAATGGCTTGGTGTCCCATCCTATCTGACTGACATAGCGCTGTACTGTCGCCAAGCAAAGCTGAAACTGCCACTGAAATCCATCCTGGAGGAATACAAAGCAGGGAAGATCAGACTTCAAAGCATGCTGGAGGACTCAGGAGACAAGGTGGTAGAAGCAATCAAGCCCCAGCTGAAGACAGGCAGAAAATGGAAAGTTCAAGAGGCGATGGATTCTGCAAAAGAAAGTCTCAAGATCAGAGAAATAACAGGACACACACAGACCAACAGACAAGGACTGGGGGTGACCAAAACTGAATGGTGGTCAAAGGCCAAAGGAAAAGCCAAAAGAGACATGATGATTCAGGAGATGAGAAAAGAAGAAGACCAAAAAGGACTCCAAAAAGCAGTCCAGCAGAGCCAGCAAGGGCAATGGACAACGTGGGAGAATGCACTCCAAAGAAGTCTCACTTGGAATGACATTTGGCACATGGCCCCTCTCAGGATCAGCTTCATTCTCAGATCTGCATATGACCTTCTGCCCTCAAATGCAAACCTGGTGAAGTGAGGAAAAACAGACGATCCTGCATGCCCCCTCTGCCATGAAAAACAAACAGTGGAGCATGCCCTAAGCTCATGTAAAGTAGCCCTGGCTCAAGGAAGGTACACATGGAGGCACAACCAAGTGCTCAAAGAGATTGTACAAGTAGTCTGGGCTAGTACCAACACCACAAAATGGAAAATCAGGACTCCAAAAGCACCCGCAACATTCTTCACGGCAGGAGGCAGCAAATCATGGCCAAGAACAACAGTGCCACTCGGAACATGCAGGCAGAGTCTGCTGGACGGGGCAGATGACTGGGAGTGCACTGCAGACCTCCCAGAACGGAAGAGTCACCCAGAGATCACCAGCAAGAGTGGCATGAGACCAGACATAGCAGTCCACTCTCAGTCAACCAAGCAGCTGATCATGATCGAGCTCACGGTGCCATATGAGAACAGAATGGAGGCAGCTCAAATCTACAAGATTGAAAAGTATGCTGATCTGGCAAACAGCCTGAAGAGAAAAGGCTATCAGGTCAAAGTCCTCACTGCAGAAACTGGAGCTAGGGGGTTTGTAGGAACGTCTACATACAGCCTCATGAAACAGCTCTCAGTTGCAGGGAGGGCAAAAACCAGAGCCCTGAAAGCAATGGCAGAAGCGGCAGATCTGGTCAAGGACGAACAAAAGTGAACTTCATAAGGCTTAACTTTCCTACAAATATCAGGTGTCCCAGTGGCTCAGTGGTTAGAGTGCGAGTCATTAAGTGGAAAATGAGCATGTCCAGAGGGTCATGGGATCGAATCCCAGCCATGGCTCGTCCCAAGATGGGAAAAAAAAGGGCAGCAGAGGGACATCCGGAGTCATGAACCGGGTGTGGCCCAACCCCCCTAGAGTGTCAGGAGATAAGGGCCGAAACACTTGCTTGAAGGGGGCTTCTCTTCTGAGGATTCTCTGCTGCCACGCTCTCCACGAGTTTCTTTCTACTGGCAAAGAAGTATAAATTCGTCGCGTTCTTTTTTTTGTTTGTTTGTTTTGTTTTGTTTTGTTTTGTTTTGTTTTCTTTGTTTTTTTCTGTCTGTCTACCCCCAAGTAAAGAAATCACCTGGAAAAAAAAACCCATTCGGCCGTCATGCCCTCAGGTCGCCAATTTGGCGTCTTAAGCTGACCATTGGCCGTCAGGGGCCATGATTATCGAGTGGGTATTATTCTCGTGATTTCTTTACTTGGCTGTAGTAGAGAGAGAGAGAGAGACACACACACACACACACTCTCTCTCTCACACACACACACACACACACACACACACACACACACACACACACACACACACACAAAATCTTGTTCGAATCTCTTGCCATTCATGTGGCACACCACCACACAAAGTTTGACGCGACTCCGACTTTCCGTCCGGAAGATATCCTTGGGACAGACAGAAAAAAAAAAAGGTCATGACCTTGACCTTGCATATGTTGTTTGGATCTATTTACCATTCATGTGGCACACCACCACACAAAATTTGAAGAGACTACGACCTTGATCGGTTTACAATATTCGGATGCACCATAAGCCAAATCACCTCCATACTAAGTTTCAACATCCTATGTTTTCCAGTACTCGAGATATGGCTAAAAATAGGTTTTCAGTTTTCAAAGTCATACGTCAAGGTCATGACCTTGACCTTGAAATATTTTTGAATATCTTCCAACTAAGGTGGCACAACATCACATAAAATTTGAATTGCTTCTGTCTACCCGTTCAGAATATATGATTGCAACAAAAATTTCCCCACCCTCAAAATGTTAGGGTCCAGCTATCTCCTCGACCTTGACCTTGATCCTGATTGGCCTACAAAGGTCGTACGCCAAGGTCATGACCTTCTTGTCCGGATCTCTTGCCATTCTTGTGCCTCACCACCACACAAAGTTTGACGCGACTCCGACTTTCCGTTCGGAAGATATCCTTGGGACAGACAAAGAAAAAAAAAAAAAAAAACCAGAACGCGACGAATTTATACTTCTTTGCCAGTGAAGCTGGGCAAAGAACAATTATAGAATATATCGGACAAACGGCCGCTTACTTAGAGCTGGCCGTTTTGTCCATCCAGGCCGTTTTGTCCGACAAAAGATTGAAAGTCGGACAAAACAGCCGGGTTTTAGCCGTTTTGTCCGAGGTTGGACAAAACGGCGGGGTCGGGTTTTAGCCGTTTTGTCCGAGGTTGGACAAAACGGCCGGGTCGGACAAAACGGCCGGCTACAACCGCCATTTCATTTCTGGGCCTGTGAACTGGTTCTCATTTCCCATCACATCCGCTCTGACAGAACACAGCAAGCGGCTTTCCTCCTTGGGCTCAGCTTACCAACGATCAATAACGGACACTTGTCGCCTGAGGTAATGAGATGTGATGGTAGTTGTAGCGGGTTTGATTCTGTAGCAACCACTGTGAGTAGTTTGTCCAGGAAAGGCGGATAGATGGACATATCGGCGCCAGTCAACAGAGAGAGAGAGAGGAGGGAGAAAGGGAGAGGAGGGAGAGAGAGGAGGGAGGGATGGGAGAGAGAGAGAGAGAGAAGAGAGAGAGAGAGAGAGAGAGATTATTTACGACCATTCTCTTTCTCTCTCTCTCTCTCTCTCTCTCTCTCTCTCTCTATATATATATATATATATATATATATATCCCTCCTCTCTCTCTCTTCTCTCTCTCTCTCTCTCTCTCTCTCTCTCTCATTCATCCATTTTTAGCTTTCCAGCTCTAGCTGAATGTCTGATGATTGTGTGCATGCGTGCCACTGTGTGTGTGTGTGTGTGTGTGTGTGTGTGTGTGTGTGTGTGTGTGGTCGTGGTCTGTGGTGTGTGCGTGCGTCGTGTGTGTGTGTGGTGCGTGCGTGCGTGCGTGTGTGTGTATGTGCGTGTGTGCGTGCGTGCGTGTGTGTGTATGTGCGTGTGTGGTGGTGCGTGTGTGTGTGTGTGTGTGGTGTGTGTGGTGTGTGTGTGTGTGTGTGTGGTTGTGTGCTTTTTGTTTATTTGTTTTAATTCAAGCATCTTACGTTTGCATTATGTCGGAGAACGATGATCATGGAAGAGCAATGAATATGCACATTCTGACAGTCAGAAAGCATGACTAGGTTGGCACACAATCGCCCACAGCCTTCAGTAAGAGGTTAATAAAGGCATGAACTGGTAATGCAGTCTCAGACCCAAACACAACTCTGTAGCATCACCATGATCATCCTCGTCCTTATCGATCAGCTTGAAAACCAATTTGTAATCTCAAATGTTGTGTTCAGTCATGCCGTGCTCTCATGGTGACGACAGTCCGGGTTTCCTCTCTACGTGAATACCCTTGGTGCAGTTCGTGCCAACATCGTCGGAATCAGCAGTTCCTGGGCACTGGGGTTTTTGTTGTTTGTTTGTTTTTGAGGGGTGTGCTTTGTTTATTTTTGAGGGGGTTTTGTTGTTTTTTGTTCTCCAACCTCCAATGATTCAACTTTTTCCCCTTCTTTTTTTCCTTTTCTTATGGGTTTTTTTTCATAATTTTCTGACATTTTTTTAAACAGGTGGGACCTCTCCTCCATCCTCCTGTTTTTCCCACTGTCTTTTTGTACTCCCAGTTCTTATAGAACAGGAAGTACTTTACAATGGGAACGAGGAAGTGCTGAGGGACATTCGGAGTCATGAACCGGGTGTGGCCCAACCCCCCTAGAGTGTCAGGAGATAAGGGCCGAAACACTTGCTTGAAGGGGGCTTCTCTTCTGAGGACTCTCTGCTGCCACGCTCTCCACGAGTTTCTTTCTACTGATGCATGGGTAAACCATTGACTTCCGGGAATAGGCCGGAGGACGTCCGGGAAAGACTGGAGGACACTGGGAAAGACCAGAACCAAGGGCTCTGTGGGCTGGCTCCCCACTTTGCCTTCAACATGTGGCTACTAAAAATAAAAGGAAAAGATGCTCCCAGGATTCACCGAAAGGGGGAGAGAATGATGAATCCATCGGTGCTCAACCAATCATGACTGCAAATCCCAAACGGACTATGAACATGGACCAAATGGAATATCCATGTGTCTGTGGAAAGCGTTTCGCTACCACCCGTGGCATGAAGATCCACAGAACAAAGATGGGATGTGTGAAGACTCATCTGAATGAGCAGCAGCGCACTGCATCAGCAGATAAGACGTCGGAAGACCAAGGCCAGGATTTAAACCACAGTGCCAAGGACATCCACGCTGTTGGTTCGGATGAGGAATTTGCACAGGCCCTCGATGCCAGGCGCCTGAAACTCAACCTGCCACGAGCAAACGAAACTGAAGATTGGGAGAAACTGGATGCAAAAATCGTCCAAAGACTCGATGCACTGATAGGGAAAAGCACCCTGGAACACAAACTAGCCACATATGGGGACATTGTGTATGCCACATGTAGAGACGCCTATGGAGCAAAACTACCCAAAGAGAAAACACCTCCAAAGAAATCCAGACGCCAAGAAAAGATGGACAAGATCAGGGTCCAAAAGAAAAACCTCAAGATGCAAATGAAGACCGCACTGCCAGCTGAAAAACAAGGCTTGGAAAAACTGTGGAAAGACCTGAAAGAAAAACACAGTGCCCTCAGCAAAGCGGAATCTGCGAGGAAGAGGAAGAGCAAAAAGAAGAAGACACAAGAGCGCTTCTTCAGAGACCCCTTCCAGTTTGCCAGAACACTGTTTGAGCAGCCAAAATCTGGGACCCTAAGTGTGGACAAAGGAGTTCTTGAGCAGCATCTGAGGAAAACATACTCTGACCCACAGAGCAAAGCACCACTCGACATTCAAGGTCTGGTGTGGCCAACCAACCCTGAGGAACAGTTCAATGGCAAGCCTCCAACGTTGGCGGAAATCAAGAAGGTGGTCGACAAAGCCAGAGCCAAATCATCACCAGGGCCAAACGGAATACCTTACCAGCTTTACAAGAAATGTCCCAAGGTGCTGGAGTGGCTCCACAGGCTGCTGCGATCGGCTTGGAGAAACCAGAAGATCAGCGGCCAGTGGATGACGGCAGATGGTGTGTACATCCCCAAAGAGCAAAACTCAAGTGACATTAGCCAGTTCAGGCCAATATCACTACTGAACGTCGAAGGGAAAATCTTCTTCTCTGTCATGGCAGCAAGGCTGACCAAGTACCTGATGGAAAACAAGTACTTGGATGTGTCAGTCCAGAAAGGTGGCATCCCAGGCGTGGCGGGCTGTGTAGAACACGCCACAATGATCTGGGACGCAATCCAAAAAGCAAAAACAGAAAAGAGAGACCTGGACGTAGTGTGGCTTGATCTGGCAAACGCATATGGATCTGTGCCCCATGAGATGATACAGTTGGCTCTTGAGATGTACCATGTGCCAAAGAACATCCGCGACATGCTCAAGAAGTACTTCAATGGCTTCTCAATGCGGTTCTCTACCAAGGAGTACACAACAGACTGGATCAACTTGGAAGTGGGTATTGCAATGGGCTGTGCAATTTCCCCAATACTGTTCGTGCTGGCAATGGAACTCATCTTGAAAGCAGCAACAAACAACGCGAGACAAACAGACCTTGGCGATGGATACAAGATGCCTCCTCTCAAGGCCTTCATGGATGACACTACAGTGATTTCATCCAGAGAAGACGAGACACGTCATGTGCTGGAGAGGCTGGACGACATAGTTGCCTCAACCAGAATGAAGTTCAAGCCAAAGAAATCACGGAGTCTCTCACTGAGGAAAGGAAAAGTGGCCGGATCTGTGGTCTTCAGTGTTGCCAACCAGGCCATTCCAACAGTCACAGAAGAACCAGTCAAGAGCCTTGGAAGATGGTATGATGATACGCTGAAAGACACACAAAGAGCAAAAGAAACCAAGCAGATGGCGGAGGAAGGCTTGGAGACCATTGACCAGTGTGGGCTCCCTGGCAAATACAAGGTCTGGTGTCTGCAGTTCATGCTGATACCAAAGCTGCTATGGCCTCTGATGATATACGACATCTGCACCAGCATAGTGGAGGCAATGGAAGCCAAAATCAACAAGTTCACAAGGAAATGGCTTGGTGTCCCACCCTGTCTGACTGACATAGCGCTGTACTGTCGCCAAGCAAAGCTGAAACTACCCCTGAAATCCATCCTGGAGGAATACAAAGCAGGGAAGATCAGACTTCAAAGCATGCTGGAGGACTCAGGAGACAAGGTGATAGAAGCAATTAAGCCCCAGCTGAAGACAGGCAGAAAATGGAAAGTTCAAGAGGCGATGGATTCTGCAAAAGAAAGTCTCAAGATCAGAGAAATAACAGGACACACACAGACCAACAGACAGGGACTGGGGGTGACCAAAACTGAATGGTGGTCAAAGGCCAAAGGAAAAGCCAAAAGAGACATGATGATTCAGGAGATGAGAAAAGAAGAAGACCAAAAAAGACTCCAAAAAGCAGTCCAGCAGAGCCAGCAAGGGCAATGGACAACGTGGGAGAATGCACTCCAAAGAAGTCTCACTTGGAATGACATTTGGCACATGGCCCCTCTCAGGATCAGCTTCATTCTCAGATCTGCATATGACCTTCTGCCCTCAAATGCAAACCTGGTGAAGTGGGGGAAAACAGACGATCCTGCATGCCCCCTCTGCCATGAAAAACAAACAGTGGAGCATGTCCTAAGCTCATGTAAAGTAGCCCTGGCTCAAGGAAGGTACACATGGAGGCACAACCAAGTGCTCAAAGAAATTGTACAAGTAGTCTGGGCTAGTACCAACACCACAAAAGGGAAAATCAGGACTCCAAAAGCACCCGCAACATTCTTCACGGCAGGAGGCAGCAAATCATGGCCAAGAACAACAGTGCCACTCGAAACATGCAGGCAGAGTCTGCTGGACGGGGCAGATGACTGGGAGTGCACTGCAGACCTCCCAGAATGGAAGAGTCACCCAGAGATCATCAGCAAGAGTGGCATGAGACCAGACATAGTAGTCCACTCTAAGTCAACCAAGCAGCTGATCATGATCGAGCTCACGGTGCCATATGAGAACAGAATGGAGGCAGCTCAAATCTACAAGACTGAAAAGTATGCTGATCTGGCAAACAGCCTGAGGAGAGAAGGCTATCAGGTCAAAGTCCTCACTGCAGAAATTGGAGCTAGGGGGTTTGTAGGAACGTCTGCATACAGCCTCATGAAACAGCTCTCAGTTGCAGGGAAGGAAAAAACCAGAGCCCTGAAAGCAATGGCAGAAGCGGCAGAGAGGTGTTCAAGCTGGATCTGGTCAAGGAGGAACAAAAGTGAACTTCATAAGGCTTAATTTCCCTACAAATATCAGGTGTCCCTGTGGCTCAGTGGTTAAAGCGCGAGTCATTAAGTGGAAAATGAGCATGTCCAGAGGGTCATGGGTTCGAATCCCAGCCATGGCTCGTCCCAAGATGGGAAAAAAAGGGGCAGCAGAGGGACATTCGGAGTCATGAACCGGGTGTGGCCCAACCCCCCTAGAGTGTCAGGAGATAAGGGCCGAAACACTTGCTTGAAGGGGGCTTCTCTTCTGAGGACTCTCTGCTGCCACGCTCTCCACGAGTTTCTTTCTACTGTGTGTCTGTCCGTGATCAAAATGTGTTCCACTCGCTCCAGACAAAACTTCTGGACCGATCTTTCTGAAAATTTGTAGGTATGTTTATTATGGGTCACGGATGATGCCCGATGTTTTATTTTACCAGAATAGCTGTTACTAACGGCTATAACGGCCCAAAACGGTTTTTCTTCTTTATGGAATATCTAAGTGACGAAATACATTATGACGCATGTTTGATTGTGACGTCAAATACATTATGACGCATGCTTGATTGTGACATTTTTCGTGAAGATAAACTGGGAGTACGTTTATATGTTTTGCATCTTGTTCCTCTTCTTTTCTTTTTATTTAAAGAAAGACACTCGTGGGGACTGTTGTTGGACAGATGTGGTGGCGCCTTCCTGAGGGACACCTTCACTCCAGCTGGGTCTGCGACAAAGCAATTGTCGTCGTCAGTGAGGAGGGGGTAGAGGGGGAGGGAGGGGGGGGGGCTTTAACATGTGGTGTCCTGCATATGCTCCATCAGAACAGGCAACATTGAACGCCATCAAAGTGACTCGGCGGCAGTGCGGTGTCTCCGCTGGTGAGTGGCCTAATGACGAATAGTTCAGCTGGTTGAGCGCCGGACTCGTGATCTTGGTGATCCTAGGGTTGCGGGTTCGAATCTCCGCTGGGCCGTTTCCGTACAGGGGGATTTTTCCCTCGGAGTTATGCTCTGACGCCATTTCCCAAATAATCCTTCGAATGAGACTATAAACCGGGGTTCCGTGTGTGAACGCACGCATACCATCTTGCACACTCGTAAAATCCCATCACCAACTTTTGGAAGAGAAGGCCAGTTTGGCTGTTGTATGTTTCACCTTTTTCCCATCTAATTACACATAGCATGCACCCTGCGTGAGAAATGGGAAGAATGAAGGAAGTAATGATATTGAGTGAACGATATTGACTGGATGACATGGGAAACCACTGAATGAAGCGCAGGCAGGCATCTCTTCAGTCGGCACTACCCGGGTAGGCAGCGCGTTGTGTACACGGGAGTGTGGATTGTCAGCGCCTGGAAACTTTGGCAAGACGCTTTATAAATGCTGTGTTATCATCATTATTATTATGACGACTTGACATCGGCTACTTCTCGTGGATTGCCGGCGCTTTGGCAAATACAGGACTAGCCATGGTTTGACTGAACGGAGAGCTGAAATTAACAGTGTGAGGGTAATGCTGAAATTAACAGTGGGGGGGGGGTTAATGTTGGAATTGACAGTGGGGGGGGGGGTAATGCTGGAATGAACAGTGTGAGGGTAATGCTGGAATGAACGGTGTGAGGGTAATGCTGGAATGAACAGTGTGGGGGTAATGCTGGAATGAACAGTGTGAGGGTAATATGGGAATGAACAGTGTGAGGGTAATGCAGCAATCAACAGTGTGAGGGTAATGCTGGAATTAACAGTGTGAGGGTAATGCTGGAATGAACAGTGTGTGGGGGGTAATGCTGGAATGATCAGTGTGGGGGTAATGCTGGAATGAACAGTGTGAGGGTAATGCTGGAATGAACAGTGTGTGAGGGTAATGAAGCAATCAACAGTGTGGGGGTAATGCTGGAATTAACAGTGTGAGGGTAATGCTGGAATGAACAGTGTGTGAGGGTAATGCTGGAATGAACAGTGTGAGGGTAATGATGGAATGAACAGTGTGTGAGGGTAATGCTGGAATTAACAGTGTGGGGGGTAATGCTGGAATGAACAGTGTGAGGGTAATGCTGGAATGAACAATGTGAGGGTAATGCTGGAATGAACAGTGTGAGGGTAATGCTGGAATGATCACTGTGAGGGTAATGCTGGAATGAACAGTGTGACGGTAATGCTGGAATGAACAGTGTGAGGGTAATGCTGGAATGAACAGTGTGACGGTAATGCTGGAATGAACAGTGTGAGGGTAATGCTGGAATGAACAGTGTGTGGGGGGTAATGCTGGAATGATCAGTGTGGGGGTAATGCTGGAATGAACAGTGTGAGGGTAATGTTGGAATGAACAGTGTGTGGGGGGTAATGCTGGAATGAACAGTGTGGGGGTAATGCTGGAATGAACAGTGTGAGGGTAATGCTGGAATGAACAGTGTGAGGGTAATGCTGGAATGAACAGTGTGTGGGGGTAATGCTGGAATGATCAGTGTGGGGGTAATGCTGGAATGAACAGTGTGGGGGTAATGCTGGAATGAACAGTGTGAGGGTAATGCTGGAATGATCAGTGTGAGGGTAATGCTGGAATGATCAGTGTGAGGGTAATGCTGGAATGATCAGTGTGAGGGTAATGCTGGAATGAACAGTGTGTGGGGGGTAATGCTGGAATGATCAGTGTGAGGGTAATGCTGGAATGAACAGTGTGTGGGGGGCAATGCTGGAATGAACAGTGTGGGGGTAATGCTGGAATGAACAGTGTGGGGGTAATGCTGGAATGAACAGTGTGGGGTAATGCTGGAATGAACAGTGTGTGGGGGTAATGCTGGAATGAACAGTGTGAGGGTAATGCTGGAATGAACAGTGTGGGGGTAATGCTGGAATGAACAGTGTGGGGGTAATGCTGGAATGAACAGTGTGGGGGTAATGCTGGAATGATCAGTGTGAGGGTAATGCTGGAATGAACAGTGTGGGGGTAATGCTGGAATGAACAGTGTGAGGGTAATGTTGGAATGAACAGTGTGTCGGGGGTTATGCTGGAATGATCAGTGTGGGGTAATGCTGGAATGAACAGTGTGAGGGTAATGCTGGAATGAACAGTGTGAGGGTAATGCCGGAATGAACAGTGCGAGGGTAATGCTGGAATGAACAGTGCGAGGGTAATGTTGGAATGAACAGTGTGTGAGGGTAATGCTGGAATGAACAGTGTGAGGGTAATGCTGGAATGAACAGTGTGTGGGGGTAATGCTGGAATGAACAGTGTGGGGGTAATGCTGGAATGAACAGTGTGAGGGTAATGCTGGAATGAACAGTGTGAGGGTAATGCTGGAATGAACAGTGTGAGGGTAATGCTGGAATCAACAGTGCGAGGGTAATGCTGGAATGAACAGTGTGAGGGTAATGCTGGAATGAACAGTGTGTGAGGGTAATGCTGGAATGAACAGTGTGTGAGGGTAATGCTGGAATCAACAGTGTGAGGGTAATGCTGGAATCAACAGTGTGAGGGTAATGCTGGAATCAACAGTGCGAGGGTAATGCTGGAATCAACAGTGTGAGGGTAATGCTGGAATCAACAGTGTGTTGGGGTAATGCTGGAATGAACAGTGTGTGGGGGTAATGCTGGAATCAACAGTGCGAGGGTAATGCTGGAATGAACAGTGTGAGGGTAATGCTGGAATCAACAGTGTGTTGGGGTAATGCTGGAATGAACAGTGTGAGGGTAATGCTGGAATCAACAGTGCGAGGGTAATGCTGGAATGAACAGTGTGAGGGTAATGCTGGAATCAACAGTGTGAGGGTAATGCCACTGGAGTAGCACAGAATATGAGACAGCAAAAAAAAGATTTTAAGTAAATTAGATTTCTTTGGGTCACTGTGTGGGCGCATTCAAATGTGCGTAAGTGTGTGTGTGTGTGTGTGTGTGTGTGTGTGTGTGTGTGTGTGTGTGTGTGTGTGTGTGTTTGTGTGTGTGCGAGTGTACGAGTGTGTGAGTGTGAGTGTGTGTGTCTGTGTGTCTGGATGTCTGGATGTCTGTGTGTGTCTGTGTGTAATATTAACAATGACAGCTTCATTCAGCTTTTTCAGATAAGGAAGGTAATCATTTGTGCAAAGTAAAACGAGCAGATTTACGACATGCAGCATTACACGTGTTGCATGATTTTTTATTACATCTACAGAGATATCAAGCAAACTTTGCACTGTCTATTAACAACATATATAAGATAGAAAAAATATAATCATTGTTTAGAAATGAAGTACATGGAATTTAACAGAAAATGGTGTCCCTATGAAAAACTTGTTGATGTTTCTAATGTAATGACATAAAGGAGGGGAAAACAAAGGATGGCAGTAATTGGTCGACAGCAACAGCTACATTTAAGAAATTTTAGAAAATTGTATCTAATGACTGTAACCTGCATGATCAGGCATAGCGGATATACATGTTCCTCGATTGCCTTGTAGACGATAAAAAAGTAGTGTATTTGTGACTTGTTCCTTCCTGGGTTTATTTGTTTGTTTGTTTGTTTGTTTGTTTTCTTGGGGTTTTGTTTTTGTTTGTTTTTGTTTCTTGTTTGTTTTTGTTTGTTTGTTTGTTTGTTTGTTTTTTTGGAGGGGTTCCGATTGAACAAGGTAGAATGCTTTTTGTCTAGTATGTCTTTATGTGCGTATGTCATTATTTCTCTACCCCTCCTCCCTCCCCCTTCTTGATTTTTCATATTCATTCATATGCGTGTTGTTGATATTTGTTTGCTGTTCTTATTGGAAAAACAATTTTTTTAATTAAAAAAAAAAAACTTTGGACTGTCGTAGGAACGGTGAGGGAGGGATGTTT
>CM065724.1:77450630-77465630 GCA_033310375.1 Conus canariensis
ATTTTCAGTGATGGGGGGATTTAAATCAGATATCCTCTCATGAGCAGCAAAGACATCAGTTCTGTGCGACTGAACCCTGTACAGAAAGACCATGACATGACACTGAAATACAAATCTGGCTCCTACATGCACGGGTATATTTCATTTTCCTACATACAGACAATACAGGGATCTGGAAGAAAGAAACCCAATCACAGAAATAAGATATCATTGCAATATACTATAATCAGATATACTGATCATATCACCGATGAACAAGTGCGCCAGACCTTCTTCTTCTTCTTCTGCGTGCGCAGGCTGACACTCCTGCGGACATTCCCTGTACAGACAGGTAAGTATTAAACCCATCTGCCCAACAAAGGAGTGGAGTTTTGTGTGTATGACCGTTTTTTATCCCGCCATTAAGGCAGCCATACTCCAACTTCGGGGAAGGTGCATGCTATGTGTAACGTGCCATCCATACCAACGGCCAAACTGGCCTTCTCTTCCGAAAGTTGGTGACAGGATTTTACGTGTGTGCAAGATGTTATGCGTGCGTTCACACACAGAACCTCGGTTTATAGTCTCATTCAAAGGAATGTAAACAAAATGGAGTCGGAACCAATTTTAACTCCAAGGGAAAAATTCCCCTGTACCGAAACGGTTTGGCGAAGATTCGAACCCGCAACCCCAGGATTACGAGTCCGGCGCTCTACCGCCGAGCTATTCCGGCCCCCGTGCGCCAGACCATCAATCAGCACATCGGGCCATACAAAGTTTTGCTGACCTCAGCAAAGCAAAGGAACTAAGTTGGCATTTTCATGAAGATCCAACGGCCCCGCTAAAATAATGACCCAGGGAAGCGTTGAAAGAGCGAGACCACGGAGAAGCTACAAAAAAGACTGACAACACTGCAGAATGGACAGGGAAACAAGGACTGACACTGCAGAATGGACAGGGAAACAAGGGCTGACATCTGCAGAATGGACAGGGAAACAAGGACTGACAACACTTGCAGAATGGACAGGGAAACAAGGACTGACACTGCAGAATGGACAGGGGAAATCAATGGACTGGACAACTGACAGCAATGGACAGGGAAACAAGGACTGACAACACTGCAGAATGGACAGGAACAGGATACACAAGGACGGACAACACTGCAGAATGGACAGGGAAACAAGGACTGACAACATGCAGAATGGACAGGGAAACAAGGACTGACAACACTGCAGAATGGACAGGGAAACAAGGACTGACAACATGCAGAATGGACAGGGAAACAGGCTGACAACATTGCAGAATGGACAGGGAAACAAGGACTGACAACATGCAGAATGGACAGGGAAACAAGGACTGACACATGCAGAATGGACAGGGAAACAAGGACTGACATGCAGAATGGACAGGAAACAAGGACTGACACGCAGAATGGACAGGGAAACAAGGACTGACAACACTGCAGAATGGACAGGGAAACAAGGACTGACAACATGCAGAATGGACAGGGAAACAAGGACTGACAACACTGCAGAATGGACAGGGAAACAAGGACTGACAACACTGCAGAATGGACAGGGAAACAAGGACTGACAACATGCAGAATGGACAGGGAAACAAGGACTGACAACCATGCAGAAAAGGACACATTGCAGAATGGACAGGGAAACAAGGACTGACAACACTGCAGAATGGACAGGGAAACAAGGACTGACAACACTGCAGAATGGAAGGGAAACAAGGCTGACAATGCAGAATGGACAGGGAAACAAGGACTGACATGCAGAATGGACAAGGGAACACAGGACTGACAACACTGCAGAATGGACAGGGAAACAAGGACTGACAACATGCAGAATGGACAGGGAAACAAGGACTGACAACACTGCAGAATGGACAGGGAAACAAGGACTGACAACACTGCAGAATGGACAGGGAAACAAGGACTGACAACATGCAGAATGGACAGGGAAACAAGGACTGACAACATTGCAGAATGGACAGGGAAACAAGGACTGACACACTGCAGAATGGACAGGGAAACAAGGACTGACAACCATGCAGAATGGACAGGGAAACAAGGACTGACACTGCAGAATGGACAGGGAAACACCAAGGACTGACAACACTGCAGAATGGACAGGGAAACAAGGACTGACAACACTGCAGAATGGACAGGGAAAACAAGGACTGACAACACTGCAGAATGGACAGGGAAACAAGGACTGACAACATGCAGAATGGACAGGGAAACAAGGACTGACAACACTGCAGAATGGACAGGGAAACAAGGACTGACAACATGCAGAATGGACAGGGAAACAAGGACTGACACATGCAGAATGGACAGGGAAACAAGGACTGACACATGCAGAATGGACAGGGAAACAAGGACTGACACTGCAGAATGGACAGGGAAACAAGGACTGACACATGCAGAATGGACAGGGAAACAAGGACTGACACATGCAGAATGGACAGGGAAACAAGGACTGACACTGCAGAATGGACAGGGAAACAAGGACTGACACACTGCAGAATGGACAGGGAAACAAGGACTGACAACTGCAGAATGGACAGGGAAACAAGGACTGACAACATGCAGAATGGACAGGGAAACAAGGACTGACAACATGCAGAATGGACAGGGAAACAAGGACTGACAACACTGCAGAATGGACAGGGAAACAAGGACTGACAACATGCAGAATGGACAGGGAAACAAGGACTGACACATGCAGAATGGACAGGGAAACAAGGACTGACAACATGCAGAATGGACAGGGAAACAAGGACTGACACCATGTCAGAATGGACAGGGAAACAAGGACTGACAACACTGCAGAATGGACAGGGAAACAAGGACTGACACATGCAGAATGGACAGGGAAACAAGGACTGCAACATGCAGAATGGACAGGGAAACAAGGACTGACACACTGCAGAATGGACAGGGAAACAAGGACTGAAACACTGCAGAATGGACAGGGAAACAAGGACTGACACTTGCAGAATGGACAGGGAAACAAGGACTGACACTGCAGAATGGACAGGGAAACAAGGACTGACACTGCAGAATGGACAGGGAAACAAGGACTGACACTGCAGAATGGACAGGGAAACAAGGACTGACAACACTGCAGAATGGACAGGGAAACAAGGACTGAACACTGCAGAATGGACAGGGAAACAAGGACTGACAACACTGCAGAAGGACAGGGAAACAAGGACTGACAACTGCAGAATGGACAGGGAAACAAGGACTGACAACTGCAGAATGGACAGGGAAACAAGGACTGACAACACTGCAGAATGGACAGGGAAACAAGGACTGACACACTGCAGAATGGACAGGGAAACAAGGACTGACAACACTGCAGAATGGACAGGGAAACAAGGGATGCATGACAACACTGCAGAGAATGGACAGGGAAACAAGGACTGACAACACTGCAGAATGGACAGGGAAACAAGGACTGACAACATGCAGAATGGACAGGGAAACAAGGACTGACACATGCAGAATGGACAGGGAAACAAGGACTGACACATGCAGAAATGGACAGGGAAACAAGGACTGACACCATGCAGAATGGACAGGGAAACAAGGACTGACAACACTGCAGAATGGACAGGGAAACAAGGGCTGACAACACTGCAGAATGGACAGGGAAACCGTCTGTACAGCCCAAGGCCACAGAGCACAGCCGACAGAATTGGAGGAATCTGGTGAACAGTTCTTCAGTGCGACGCCCCAGTGACTTCACACGGACCTAGGAAAAGGAAGCTGAATATCAGTGATACCAAGCCAAAATTATTATTGTATTCTTAAATGATTTTTTTAAATCCAGAACGTGTGCGTGATTTCTGGACTGGCCATCTGTTAATATTTTTGTTGATAATTTAAATACACGGCTTTAATATGTTCTTGGGTCTCAGAAAAGAAACGCTTGCGTTGTCAGATGATAAACTATTACTGCTTTCACCTGCAGTCAGAGCAATATAATCATGATCAGATTTGACCGGGTGGTTCTCTTAGTGAGGCATGACAGGCACTCTTGGACCTGATGAAAGAACACAACTGCATTGTTTGTTAAGTTCATCTGTTTAACTTCTAACTGGCTGAGGAAAGACAGCGTGTGTCTAGATCTTTTTTTATACTTGTTGCCAGAATTTAAGAATACTTTGTTTTTGAATTCAAGACCAAAAAAACTTTGAATGAAAACGATTAACTGTCGACAACTTACCTTATTCTGAAAGAGCCAGCTTTTGGGCATGAATTCACATATTTGTACGTCTCGGATTGCCAAGAACTAATTCAATGGCTCTACTGACTGTAAATTGTATTTTATTCTACAGACTGTGCGGGGTGCGAATGAAATTACTAATCAAGCGAGAATCCCAAAACTTCGTTTGGTGAATGTTGTAAAGTTTTGCCATCTAATACTCCATGTTGTAGCAATGATGTCGGATTCTCCCCGTTGTGATATAGTTACTAATGTTTTCTCTCCCGAATGTACAAGCCCATTTCATTCCATGTACATGTTTCACCGATCTCCAATATTTTGTGCATGATTTGATACCCTCATCTTCTTAGACCTGCATTTGTCTGGATGAAAATATCGTCTGAATATTAAACCATATGCATGTCTTTTGATGGCACCTTACGTAGGCCCTAAGTCAGAATAGCACACACAGTAGCAGTTACGATGACACACTGAAGGGTATGGATATTCCGAAAAGATGACTAGACTTGCGCCACTCGTAAACATTCAGATTCTCCAGAGTCAAAAATTGTCGATACAAAATTTCGCTTATCCTACTAATCGTCACATTTTAGAGCAGTTTTGCAAGTTATTTGTTACTGTAGGCTTTTAATGATAAATGCGACAATGTATTTTCTTTCTTAACACAATAGAAAATAATAAAAGCAAGCTACATGACCTTCACAGTCAATGCCATAAAACATTAAAGCATCAATGAAGCTGAATAGTAAACACTACGTAAAAGGTTGTAAGTACAGAGAGAGAGAGAGAGAGAGAGAGAGAGAGAGAGAGAGAGAGAGAGAGAGAGAGAGAGAGAGCGAGAGACAGACAGACAGACAGACAGACAGACAGACAGGACAGAGAGAGAGAGAGAGAGAGAGGAGAGAGAGAGAGAGAGAACACCGCGACTAACGCCAAGTTAAGCCGTATTCCCAGCATTGTATTAAAAAAAAAAAAAACTACAAGAAGAAAAATGTGGTTAAGTCGTGTTGGGTAACGTCATTCAAAAACAGTGCAATTCGTCAAAACAACACAAACACATTTCACTTGAAAACGTACCTACACATATATACTCTCCCCGTCCCCTTCCTCAACACCTCTTCATCCGTATCTTTTCCCCCTGTCTTGTCGCTCATCCACCAACACATCAATTTACATGGCTGCGCGACAACGCCGCTCATGCGCCCCCCCCCCCCCCCCCTCCCGTCATTACACACACAAAACACGAGCGCACGCGCACGCACAAGCAAGCGTGCACACGTACACACTCACACACACCGCGCAGCGGACACACACACATACATGCACACGCACACATATACATACAAGCGCAAGCAAATGCTCGTGCGCGCGCACGCACGCTTGGACATATGCAAAAATGCGCGCGCACACGCACCAATATATATACATATACTACCATGCGCGAGCACGCAAAATGCACATATCACACACACACACGCACGCACGCACGCATACATGCACGCGCGCGCAGGCCCGCACATATACAACCATACGCGCGCGCTTACGTACACATATACATATTCAACAATGCGCACGCACAAGACGTACGTCACACACACACACACACACACACACACACACACACACACACACACACACATGTGTATATGTGTATGTATACAAGCGCAAGCAAATGCTTGTGCGCGCACACGCACGCATGGACATATACAACTATGCGCGCGCACACGCACTAATATATACATACAACCATGTGCGCGCGCACGCAAAACGCACATATTACACTAACACACACACGCACGCACCTGCACACATATACAGCCAAACGCGCGCGCTTACGTACACATATACATATTCAACCATGCGCGCGCGCACGCAAGACGTACGTCACACACACACACACACACACACACACACACACACACACACACATACACGCGCGCGCTCGCGCACACACACACACACACACACACACACACACACACACACACACACACACACGCACGCGCGCGCGCGCGCGCACGTGTTCTCACTGGAAGCCGGTACAGAGTGTTAAGCAGCTCACTGGCACATCACCGCTAGCTATTTGCTCGAGTCTTGCAACATGATTTTGAATTGATTGGACTTCATGACGTAAAAAAATATATTGCTACCCAATATTATATCTTATGTGCATCAACCTTTTTTTAACCTGCCTGATATACCAGGACTATACATTTTTCTCCCCGGAGGCTTTTCAAAAGGACTTCTAGTGGGTTTTTTAAAACAAATAGAATACCAACAACACTTTTACAGCGACAAGAAAGACGTCAAATATTCTTTAAATTCCTTGTATGTAAAATATGAATTTGGTCTTTCATTAACAGATATCATTTAACCACAGCCAGCTACAGGATGCAGGAAGCACTGGAACACGTCGGAAGATGGGCCTCTGACTGGGGCGTAGAAATCAATGCCACCAAGACAGTGGCCACAGTCTTCTCGCTGTCGCCACTGCGAGAAACCATCAGCCTGAAAATAA
Source organism: Conus canariensis (assembly GCA_033310375.1). Classification (NCBI taxonomy): domain Eukaryota; kingdom Metazoa; phylum Mollusca; class Gastropoda; order Neogastropoda; family Conidae; genus Conus; species Conus canariensis. Next base: position 77,457,375 of record CM065724.1, read on the forward strand.
ATGGAAGAGAGCTAAAACAAGAAGACAACCCAATGTACCTAGGCATCAAGCTGGACAAGCGGCTTACTTGGAATCCGCACCTCAAGAACATTGAAAACGAAGCAGTCAGGAAGCTCGCCATCATGAAGTAGCTGGCCGGTACATCCTGGGGCGCAAACAGCAGCATCCTGCAGAAGGTGTATGTGGGTACCGTCAGACCAACCCTGGAGTATGGCAGTTCTGCATGGGCCACTGCATCCAAGACCAACACCAGTCGCCTGAACAAAGTGCAGAATGCAGGATTGCGACTGATCACTGGTGGGATGAAGACTACCCCAATCCAAGCCATGGAGAAGCTTACTAGTCTACATTCCCTCGAAGACAGACGCGAGGAGAAGGTTTTCATCCACAGTGAAAAGTTACTGCGTATGCCTACCCACCCCATGCACACCGAGATGCAGAACCCCACCAAAAACAGGCTAAAGAGAACAAGTTTCAACCACCTGTCTAAGAGCCTGCATCGCAGCAATGAAGACCTGCTGCCTGTTTCACCAGCCGAAATGGAGATGCTTCCAAATTTTGAGGAACCAGACAATCACCTGGAAGATGTCGCAATCATCACCGAAGTTCCTGGCATTAAAAGAATGGACCGTCAAGCCCCTCAAGTAATGAAAGCTCTAGCACAGGAGATGATCGACAACCAATACAACCCCAGTGAGTGGACCCACGTCTTCACAGATGGATCCTCAGAAGGAGCAGTCAAGAATGGAGGAGCAGGGTTCTTCATCAGACACACCAATGGAAGATTGACACACAAGGCCTTCCCTACTGGAAAGATCTCCTCCAACTACAGAGCAGAGGCAATAGCACTGCTCCACGCAGTGAGGATCTTTCTGGAACCGGCCAGCCCATCACAGAAGGTTGTCTTCTTCACAGACTGCCGATCTCTGCTGCAGGGACTTCAGAACACAAGAAATGAACAACATACGCAAGACATCAAGGCTGCCCTCTATGAACTCTCAAAACAGTCTGTCATTACGCTTCAGTGGATTCCGTCTCATTGTGGGATCATGGGCAACGAAAAAGCTGATGCTCTCTCCAAAGCAGGCAGCAAAATGGAGCAGTTCAGCCACCCCGTGACCTACAGGGAGGCCAAGACCATCATCCACAACCAGTTTCAGTCCCAGTGGAAGAGAAGGCTGGGTGCAGAGAGTGGTGCTGACCCGATCCACCAGCTCCAAAGGCACCAGCAGACAATCCTCTTCAGACTGAGGACCGGCCACTGCAGACTGCTGAGCCACCTTAACCGCCTGAAGATCACCTACACTGACCAGTGTCCATGCGGCACTGGACCCCAGACCCCTGAACATGTCCTCCTGCGCTGTCCTACTCACGCAGCTCTACGACACAAAACCTGGCCGGGGGGAGCGGAGTTACAGGCGCAGCTTTGGGGAGCCCGTTCTGACCTGGAGAAGACCGCGGGCTTCATCATGGCGGCCGGGTTACAAGTCTGACGCATCCAGCTTCAATCGAACGCAGAAGAAGAAGAAGATTAACAGATATAGTCTCATCTTTCTGCCTTCAATTTTTCACATCAGAAGTGAGGCTGGATGACAAACTGTTCTCAGAGAGTGTCTGTGCTTTGTCAAAAGATCTCATGACAACAGTTCTTCTTCATTTGATAGGATAGGATTTATAGTTATTCTTGATTTCTTTTATTTTTTCCACACGTTGTACAGATCTTTGGATTCAGATATTTCAGAATGACGGAAATCAGGAAATAATACAATTTTGGCTTCAGCAACAACTCTGCTGCTATGATTTCACTGAAAATGTTGGATGACAAATGGGAGAACAACATGAAAATGATAAATAACTGACAGGAGATGAGCTTAAATATGAAGGCTGATTGATCATCTAATAACGTGAAAAGGATATATGACTGGCGGGAGAAGAATGAGGTAGCGATGACTGACTGACTGAGAAGAACGTCAATGACTGGAGGAGAATGTGAACACAGTGAAGGACTGACTGGAGGAGAATGTGAACACACTGAAGGACTGACTGGAGGAGAATGTGAACACAGTGAAGGACTGACTGGAGGAGAATGTGAACACACTGAAGGACTGACTGGAGGAGAATGTGAACACAGTGAACGACTGACTGGAGAAGAATGTGAACACAGTGAACGACTGACTGGAGGAGAATGTGAACACAGTGAACGACTGACTGGAGGAGAATGTGAACACAGTGAAGGACGGACTGGAGAAGAATGTGAACACAGTGAAGGACTGACTGGAGGAGAATGTGAACACAGTGAAGGACTGACTGGAGGAGAATGTGAACACAGTGAACGACTGACTGGAGGAGAATGTGAACACAGTGAAGGACGGACTGGAGAAGAATGTGAACACAGTGAAGGACTGACTGGAGGAGAATGTGAACACAGTGAAGGACTGACTGGAGGAGAATGTGAACACACTGAAGGACTGACAGGAGGAGAATGTGAACACACTGAACGACTGACGGAACTGGAGCGTGAGAATGAGGAATGATGAACGGGACGTGAAGACAATGTGAGAATGAGAAGAAAAGAGAAAATGACGAATAAACGATGGATTCAGGAGAGGAAGAGGAAAGCGGGATGGAAGCAGAACGAGAAAATGATGCAAAACTAGTTTGGAGGAGACAACTGAAACGTAAGAAGAACGCATAATGGACGGGATAATGACGGAAATGTAAGAATAGTGAAGTCTGAAAGGAGAAAACGTGAGGGATGAATAACAGACAATAACAAATGACAGGCGGAATGAGATGACAGGATATCCATGGAGAGGCGATGAAAAGAATGTGAAAATAATATTTGGTGGACAAAACAGTCGTATGAGATTCGAGAGCACCATGAGAATGATTGATTTTATGAAAATAAAACAGCGTGACTACGATATAGCGATGAACAAACTGGAGAAGGGGGTGGGGAAAGAAACGAAAGAACAATGCACTGGACTGGAGGGGGGGAGGGGGGGCGTGAGAATGACCAACGTTGGGAGTGTGGGAAAAGGTAAGGACAATAAATGTTGAACTGGGGGAACGTGAAAATGAGGATGTTGGACTGAGGAAAAAGGCAAGATTTATTAATATTGGACTGGTGGAACTGGAAGGGGGGGGGGGGGGCAGGGGGGATGCAAGAAAGGTGAATGCTGGACGGGAGGACACTGCGAGAATAATGAATGCTGGAATGGCGGGGCAGAGAAGAACGCAGGAAGGAGGAACAACAGATGGAAGGAGGAACAACAGATGGAAGGAGGAATAACAGATGGAAGGGCAAGGCGACGCTGATGAACGAAAGACGGACGAGGAAAGCGAAGGCAAGAGAAGAGAGTGAGAAGGATGGCCTCTATAAAAATAGAACAGGCACATCGTAGTAGTGGACACAATCAGCACAGAATGAGACGAAAGGAGAGGACAGGAACGCGTTAATAAGTGGTTGACACGATGAGACGAAGAGAACATAGCAATGCTACGTGCAGGACTGGGGGGAGGGGGGGGGGGCAGACCACGCCAATATTAAGGAGAAGAAGAGAACGTGAGCAATGATAACCGAGAGACAAAACGGGAACTGGGAACGTGAGAAGGATGTGTGATGGAACGAGTGAGAAAAAGTAGAACGAAGATCAATGGAGGTGAGAAGAAGACCACGTGAAAACTGATGAATGATGCTCTGGAGGAGGACAAGAGCTCTACAGCACAAATGATGGCTGGGAGAACAAATAAGGCGATGAATGACGGGCGGGACGGAAGGGAGAGAGAACTGGACTGAGTTGAACATGGTACGCCCATCCTACTGCTCATACCGCCGAAAGAACAGCAATGCGTGAAGAACAGGTCAATAAAGTATATAGGGAACTGTGTGTGGTTAGAGGAGAAAACATAGGAGGAGGGGGGGGATGGGGGGGAGGGGGGGGGGAGGGCGAAGTGCAACGGTGCAGGACTTCAAAGGCTGGAGGTGGTGGGGGGGGGGAGGCACTGCAGGGACTTCAAAGGCGGAGGTGTGGGGGGGGGGGAGAACGAAATATAACATAAGAGAATGGGGAATATGGTAACATGATTAAAGTATAACAGGGGGTACGAGCGGTAATGGAAGGACTAAAGAATGGAAGGAGGGAGGAGAAACTAAAGGGCCTCAGGTTCAAATCCATGAAATATCTATAAAATAAATAAATAAATAAATAAATAAAAAAGACGACTGCAGTGGAGAAAATGCAACTGAACGGAGGTAGAAACTGGCGGTGGTGTGTCTAATTCTTTCGGCATGCCCCCAACCCCCACCCACCACCACCAAATATTTAAACAATAAAGTAAAGGCTGTCTGGAGAACATCATGCAGTGAACCTGCAAAGTAGGGAGGCAGAGGAAAACTGGACTGACAACTACAATACTCTGGTGTGAAAGAGAGAGAGCGGATAGAAAAACTGGACTGACAATACAATACTCTGGTGTGAAAGATAGAGAGCGGAAGAAAACTGGACTGACAACTACAATACTCTGGTGTGAAAGTAGAGAGGAGAGAAAACTGGACTGACAAGTACAATACTCTGGTGTGAAATAGAGAGCACGAGAAAACTGGACTGACAAGTACAAACTCTGGTGTGAAGATAGAGAGCGGAGAGAAAACTGGACTGACAAGTACAATACTCTGGTGTGAAAGATAGAGAGCCAGAGAAAACTGGACTGAGAAGTACAATACTCTGGTGTGACAGATAGAGAGCGGAGAGATAACTGGACCGAGAAGTACAATACTCTGGTGTGGACAGATAGAGAGCGAGAGAAACTGAACTAAAGTACAATACTGGTGTGTGAAAGAAGCGGAGAGAAAACTGGACTGAGAAGTACAATACTCTGGTGTGAAGATAGAGAGCGGAGAGAAAACTGGACTGAAAATACAATACTCTGGTGTGGAAAGATGGAGAGACTGACGAGAGTACAATACTTGGGACAGACGCAAAGCTAACAATACTACTTGGTGTGAAAGATAGAGAGCGGAGATAAAACTGGACTGACAAGTACAATACCCTGGTGTGTAAGAAGAGAGCGGAAGAAAACTGGACTGAGAAGGTACAATACCTGGTGTGTAAGATAGAGAGCGCAGAGAAAACTGGACTGAGAAATACAATACTCTGGTGTGGAAGATAGAGAGCGGAGAGAAAACTGGACTGACAAGTACAATACCCTGGTGTGTAAGATAGAGAGCGGAAAGAAAACTGAACTCAACAAGTACAATACCCTGGTGTGTAAGACAGAGAGCGGAGAGAAAACTGGACTGAGAAGTACAATACTCTGGTGTGAAAGACAGAGAGCGGAGAAAAAACTGGACTGAGAAGTACAATACTCTGGTGTGTAAGATAGAGGCGGAGAGAAAATTGGACTGACAAGTACAATACCTGGTGTGTAAAGATAGAGACGGATAGAAACTGGACTGAGAAGTACAATACTCTGGTGTGAAAGAATGCATGTGGGAAGCACAGGAAAGGGAGTTTTAAAAAAGTGTTGTGCAAAATCCGAAAATCCTACGGAGTGGGAACAGTGGCAAAAGCGGGATGTTTACAAACAGTAATCAACGGTATCGATCTGTCTTGAAATATTTTGAGTGGATCAGACGTAAACATACAGGGCTGTAAGTATTTATTGAAAAAGAAGAATGCCAGTTGATATCAAGACCAAGACCCCAAACTCGCATGGATCAAAATAATTGATAAGAAAAAAAGTCCAAGATTTGTTTAATCAACGCGATTCAGCATCGTTGTTTCAGGACCCCTAACCCCCACCCTTTCCCATCAATACCCATCACCACCCCATGAAACAGTCAGCTCAGGGTAAAGCACCCAGGCCGTTGTAAGATGAGTTCACTTAGCCTGCGGCTTCCTGTATTGATGTACTGATAGTACTGGTGTAGTGCTGCATATACCCTCTACCATCCCTCTCTTCCCCTCCATCCCCCACCCCCTCCCGACCGGCCTTCCTGTTGCTGGTTATCCCGTCTGCCCTACCACCCTGGTGAGTGCTGACGCTCAACCTGAATATGACGTCACTCCGAACGTGACCCGGTGTCGTTTCTCTACGCAGGTCCATTACTGAATCAGCTTGAATACTAGTTTGACGGACGCGCAAGAAACCTCAGCAACGAAACACTCTGAACACTACCAGCGGTATCATAAAAGAAATCGCTGCGATGAAAATCTGCTGAATGCTAAGAGCGGTATGTATCACAAGCGATGTGTTTCACGTAACGGCAACGGAATAACATGGAGCTGCACTTGGGTACATTCAGAGAGAGTGAACAGCACATAGCCAGGAAAACACAGAAACAAACGCCAACTCAACCAGATGCAGAAAGCTGGTCACTGAAAATGAAAAGAAAAGCGTACGGTGTTGACTACCTCCAGAAATGAAACGGGGAATCAGGGGGCACTATTACGGCAGCCTGTCTGTTGACCTATGGTACAAGGGAGCTAAACGATGTTAAACCCTTTAGCAAAAATGTCACGCAGGAAGTGAACATAGCACGTGGAACGTAGAACCGAGAAAACGGTCAGGAAACTCGCTGTGTGTGGGGGGGGGGGGGCGTGAGGGGGGGAGGGGGGTGCGTGCGTGCGTGTGTACGTGCGTACATGAGTGCGTTCGTGTGCGCGCGTGTGTGTGTTTGTGTGTGAGTGAGTGTGAGTGAGTGTTTTTGTGTGTGTGTGTGAGTGCGCGCGCGCATGTGCGTGCGTGTGTGTGTGTGTGTGTGTGTGTGTGTGTGTGTGCGCGCGCGCGCGCGCGCGCGCACGCACACCCGTGCTTCATAAATTTCAGTTTTGAGAGGAAAGTGTGTTTCACAAACGTTCAACAACAGCTCCAGACATCGGACTGTGGATGGCTGGATATAAACGACGGAAGCTCTCGTCAGACCATGCCCGTCCGGATATGTGGCGAAACATGACGAAGTCTTGGCATATCGGCTCCACAATCACTACGCGAAGAATGCTAGCGTTTTGATGAGAAACGAATTACTCAAAAGCTGAGAGCATTATTAGCAAGAAAACCGAAATGACAGTATCGCAGATGGGCACGGACAATGTCTGTCTGAAATGACAGTATCGCAGATGGGCACGGACAATGTCAGTTTGAAATGACAGTATCGCAGATGGGCACGGACAATGTCTGTTTGAAATGACAGTATCGCAGATGGGCACGGACAATGTCTGTTTGAAATGACAATATCGGAGATGGGCACGGACAATGTCTGGTTGAAATGACAGCATCGCAGATGGGCACGGACAATGTCTGTTTGAAATGACAATATTGGAGACGGGCACGAACAATGTGTTTCATTACAGCTCCAGCAGAACACAGAGAGCATTTCCAGGGCTATCAACACGCACCAAAAAAAAATAAAAATAAAAAAATAAAGAAACAATACACAAGCAAAACACAAACAAACGACAAAACCAATATGTCACTCCTGTCAAAGGAAAACTCATGATTTACATACGGTTTACAGTTACACTTATTCAAAACACTAATTTCCATGCTGTAGTCGCTCATTCGAATGAAACAAAGCCATACCCAGTGTACGAACCTCTCTCATCATTTCGTCCAGATTTTTCTTTAAAAACTGATTTTTAGAAAAATCCTTTTGAGATAACTCCAATGCAACAAAGATACCTCAAAATGCCCCATCAGTGAACAGCATCGCAGAATGGACAGCAAGTGCCTGTGCCACTGGCTAAACTTTCACTATCTAGTCACCACATTACAAAGAAGAATTTGCATCTTACAAAGTTCATCTTGAAAAAATAAATAAATGAATAAAATGCTTTCCAGTCCATCGGAAGATGAACAGACCGCAAACAAGGAAAAATGGTTGGCAACTGTACAGAGAAAAAAATTAAACCCAAATTTAAAAAGCCAAAGTCAAAGAGAGTGAGACAAAAGAAGAAATTACGAGGACCGGATTCCTAGAAGACAGGGGGCACAATTTACACTGGAAGCCCCCACACCCCACCCCCGTCTCTCTCTCTCTCTCTCTCTCTCTCTCTCTCTCTCTCTCTCTCTCTGCATTCCTATTGGGCGAATTAAAGAAGTATGTATTAAAGATTGGGCCGCACAGGTAGAAAAAAGACGACAGTGAAGAAATGGAGAATAAAAAAAAATGTTTAAACAGAAACAAAAAAGAAATGACGAGCACAATATCGCAAGAAGACAGGAACACACTTTATACTACAAGAGCTCACCCCC
>CM065724.1:77470630-77480630 GCA_033310375.1 Conus canariensis
GCTCGGCGTATAGAGAAAGGGAGCCAGTTACTCATGGATGGGCCCTAGTATGAACAGAAAACGTTGGCCGTAAGATTTAGGCCCAAAAGTTGGAAGTCTGAACATGTGGATGTCAGAAAGAAGAACGTCGTCCGCATGGTTCTGACCTAAAAGAAGGAAGCCTGTAGATGTGGATCTCTGCAGCAGAACGAAGGTGAAGAGGTGTGAACAGACTGAGGGACTCATAGTGACACGCTGGAACCCGGTCTCCAAGCGACTTCAACGACAGAAGAGAAAGACTGGAATTTTGTTCAACATGCAACCGGCGACGGGGGACAAAAGAGACAGGGGCAACGCAAGAGGATCCGAAAGCATGTCGTACAGCACTGTTCTGGACTCAGGACTAGCAAAAAAAAAGATTTTCCGTTATTTAGTACAGTGTGCACGGGACAAAAGAGCGCGTTTCAGCAGTGGCAGATTCTTCATATAAAGATAGGAAAGGAAGAACCGATTCTGCGGCGCTCGACGTGGAAGATGCGACTAATGCAAGGGAAGAGAGTTGTCGAAACGAGATCTTGTTGCAAAGTGAGGTGACTGCAGGCGGAAATCTAAACAAATCTTAAACAGACGTTAATGAACCGCCAAAAAAAAAACGTGGACAAACAAATCACAAGACAAAACACGACGCGTTTCGACCTCTTGGGTCTTTTTCAGGCAAGATACAAAACAATTATTCCAACGAAAATGAACGAGCAATCACTTGTCTTCAATCACTTATCTTCAAACAATTGATTCAAGGTAAGTGATTGCTCGTTCATTTTCGTTGTAATAATTGTTTTGTATCTTGCCTGAAGAAGACCTAAGAGAACGAAACGCGTCGTGTTTTGTCTTGAGATTCGTTTGTCCACGGTTTTTTTGTTTGTTTGACTGATTGTTTGGCGGTTCGCTAACATTTATTTAAGATTTGTCGAAACGAGAGTTTCGTCAACCAGTATACCCAGATTGCTCACCCATCGAGACAATCTGATCTTCGTCTTGTCTTGTTTCAATACTACAAAAGGAACAGACCTATGAACGAAAGAGAGAAAAAGGGGAAAGAAAGAAAGGGGAAAGAGGGGGGAGGGCGGGGCAGGCAGTTCTAAAACCTACGATGGCGACAGAAAAAAAGGGTTATGGCTGTCATAAGGCGCTGCTATGTATTGAAACAAGGAGCTAAAAAGACGATCGTTTCACACGAGCTTCTGAAGTCCATCATCTTTGCTAAGCGTGATAAATATGTGCATTTTATATGTCCTTCAACACCCCATTCCTTATCGCTAATCCAGCACGGTTAAATGAGAAGAGAAGAACACATACATGGTTTAAAAGTGACATGTTTTTAGTGTAAAAGGGAGGGCTATGGGGTATTGAAAGGGAGGGCTATGGGGTATTGAAAGGGAGGGCTATGGGGTACTGGAAGGGAGGGCTATGGAATATTGGAAGGGAGGGCTATGGGGTATTGGAAGGGAGGGCTATGCGGTATTGGGAGGGAGGGCTATGGGGTATTGGAAGGGAGGGCTATGGGGTATTGAAAGGGAGGGCTATGGGGTATTGGAAGGGAGGGCTATAGGGTTTTGGAAGGAAAGGCTATGGGGTATTGGAAGGGAGGGGTATGGGCATTGTAAGCGAGGGCTATGGGTATTGGAAGGGAAAGCCACGGGGTATTGGAAGGGAGGGCTATGGGGTATTGGAAGGGAGGGCTATGGGGTATTGGAAGGTAGGGCTATGGGGTATTGGAAGGGAGGGCTATGGGTTATTGGAAGGGAGGGCTACGGGGTATTGGAAGGGAGGGCTACGGGGTATTGGAAGGGAGGGCTATGGGGTATTGGAAGGGAGGGCTATGGGGTATTGGAAGGGAGGGCTACGCGGCACTGGGAGGGAGGGCTATTGGGTATTGGAAGGGAGGGCTATGGGGTATAGGAAGGGAGGGCTACGGGGTATTGGAAGGGAGGGCTACGGGGTATTGGAAGGGAGGGCTACGGGGTATTGGAAGGGAGGGCTATGGGGTATTGGAAGGGAGGGCTGCCGGGTATTGGAAAGGAGGGCTACGGGGTATTGGAAGGGAGGGCTATGGCGTATTGGAAGGGAGGGCTACGGGGTATTGGAAGGAGGGCTATGGGGTATAGGAAGGGAGGGCTATGGGGTATAGGAAGGGAGGGCTACGGGGTATTGGAAGGGAGGGCTATGGGGTACTGGAAGGGTGGGCTACGGGGTATTGGAAGGGTGGGCTATGGGTATTGGAAGGGAGGGCTACGGGGCATTGGGAGGGCGGGCTACGGGGCATTAGAAGGGAGGGCTATGGGTATTGGAAGGGAGAGCTATGGGGTATTGGAAGGGAGTGCTATGGGGTATTGGAAGGGAGGGCTATGGGGTATTGGAAGGGAGGGCTATGGGGTACTGGAAGGGAGGGCTATGGGGTATTGGAAGGGAGGGCTATGGGGCATTGGGAGGGAGGACTACGGGGCATTGGGAGAGAGGGTTACGGGGCATTGGGAGGGAGGGCTATGGGGTATTGGAAGGGAGGGCTATGGGGCATTGGGAGGGAGGACTACGGGGCATTGGAAGAGAGGGCTACGGGGCATTGGGAGGAGGGCTATGGGGTATTGGAAGGGAGGGCTATGGGGCATTGGAAGGGAGGGCTATGGGGCATTGGAAGGGAGGGCTACAGGGTATTGGAAGGGTGGGCTATGAGGCATTGGAAGGGAGGGCTATGGGGCATTTGAAGGGAGGGCTACGGGGTATTGGAGGGAAAGGCTATGGGGTGTTGGAAGGAAGGGCTACGGGGTATTGGAAGGGAGGGCTATGGGGTGTTGGAAGGGAGGGCTATGGGGTATTGGAAGGGAGGACTATGGGGTATAGGAAGGGAGGGCTATGGGGTATTGGAAGGGAGGGCTATGGGGTATTGGAAGGGAGGGCTACGCGGCACTGGAAGGGAGGGCTACTGGGTATTGGAAGGGAGGGCTATGGGGTATAGGAAGGGAGGGCTATGGGGTATTGGAAGGGAGGGCTACGGTGTATTGGATGGGAGGGCTACGGGGTATTGGAAGGGAGGGTTACGGGGTACTGGAAGGGAGGGCTACGGGGTACTGGAAGGGAGGGCTATGGGGTATAGGAAGGGAGGGCTATGGGGTATTGGAAGGGAGGGCTATGGGGTATTGGAAGGGAGGGCTACGCGGCACTGGGAGGGCGGGCTATTGGGTATTGGAAGGGAGGGCTATGGGATATTGGAAGGGAGGGCTATGGGGTATTGGAAGGGAGGGCTATGGGGTATTGGAAGGGAGGGCTATGGGATATTGGAAGGGAGGGCTATGGGGTATTGGAAGGGAGGGCTACGGGGTATTGGAAGGGAGGGTTATGGGGTATTGGGAAAGAACACATCAAAGAGAGATTAAAAAAAATCAAATTCGACTTTGATGGAGGGCAACTAAAATGCAACTTGTACAAGAAAACCCTTGAGCGTGCATGAGATCTGTACAAAATGATCACAGATCGGCAGCAAAGAGGAACAGAGAAGTAGCCCCGCTTTCCATGCCCTAGTGCCCCCAGTTGACTGCCACGTTTTATCACGAAAGAGTCTGCACATAAAAAATATAGTTCTCTATTTCCGTATACAGTCACTGTCACGACTTATGATACTGACGATCTCAAAGAGCAATAATGCAATTAATTACATCAACCGATAAACAAGAAAAAAAAATGTAATGCTGAACAATTAAGTAGTGGTAGAAAACAAGTGCAGGTTAACAATTCTTCCATCATTATAGTAATGACTTGTCAAGAGATTTGATATTAAAAAAAGGGGTTGAAGATGAAAAAATGGGAAAACATATTATAAATATGAAAACCCCTTCACTAGCTACATGAGGGAACCATCGCAATCCCTCTCGAAGACAGATCTATATGTATTGCCTGCTCCTAGGCCTTTCGTCCGCTGGATCGGACTCATCAGGGAGACACGGTTGATTGTGTCTGTGCTCTTGGCGTCAAATAGAGACACACCACAGTCCGTAATTCTGTGGTGTTCTCACCACCAAGGGTTAAAAAAAAATGCATAGAATATGGAAAGCAGACTGGTAAAAAAAAAAAAAAAAAAAAAAAAACCCGAAGCCGCAGTCCAAACCACCCAAACCCAAAAACAAGGGGAGAGAAAAACCAATCGTCAGGCGAGTGTTAATTTTTTTTTTTTTTTTTTTTTTTTGTAAGATCCAATGGCTGACGCACTCGGCATGGCTTAGGTTTACATATCCTACGACGCCAATCAATCATCCAACCTGAATAACATGCATTGGCTTACATGACATTACGTATTCCATTCTCTTGTTGCTCTCTCTCTCTCTCTCTCTCTCTCTCTCTCTCTCTCTCTCTCTCTCTCTCTGTGTTGTGTGTGTGTGTGTGTGTGTGTGTGTGCGTGTGCGTGTGTGTGTATGTCTGTGTGTGTGTGTCTGTGTATGCACGCATGCCTGCGTGCAAGCTGGTGTGTGTGCGTGTATGTGTGTGTGTGTGTGTGTGTGTGTGTGTGTGTGTGTGTGTGTGTGTGTGTGTGTGTATGCTGGCAGAACTGTCTGTCTTCTACATGGTGACACTGACAGCGCTGAAATGGCTCCAGGTGGTCTGCTGGACTACAACAAAATGACAGTGACTGCATCAACATTGCAGACAGCTGATCCGGATTTTGTTTGTTTGTTTAATCAAGGTATTCCGAGGTTCTAAGCTGACGGGGAAGGCCGCAGTGAGAACAAGCTGCTGGTGCCAGGTGTTTCAAGGTGTTTTACCCCTTACGGAGAAGGTAACACAATGCCAGGCGTACACCGGATGTCCTACAGTTTACGGCGAAAGTAATACAATGCCAGGCGTGCACCAGGTATCCTACACTTAAAACGGCGAAATCAACATAGCGTTAGGCGAAGATCGGGTACCCCACACTTTACGGCGAAAGTAGCATAGTGTCAGGCGTGCATCGGGTATTCAACACCCTGCAGAGAAAGCAACAATGCCAGGTGTGCACCGGGTATCCTAACTTTACGGAGAAAGTAACAATGCCAGGTGTGCACCGGGTATCCTACACTTTACGGAGAAAGTAACAATGCCAGGTGTGCACCGGGTATCCTACACTTTACGGAGAAAGTAACAATGCCAGGTGTGGACCGGGTGACCTACACCTTGCGGAGAAAGTAACAATGCCAGGTGTGGACCGGGTATCCTACACCTTACGGAGAAAGTAACAGTGCCAGGTGTGGACCGGGTGACGTACCCCTTACGGAGAAAGTAACAATACCAGGTGTGGACCGGGTGACCTACACCTTACGGAGAAAGTAACAATACCAGGTGTGGACCGGGTATCCTACACCTTACGGAGAAAGTAACAATACCAGGTGTGGACCGGGTGACGTACCCCTTACGGAGAAAGTAACAGTGCCAGGTGTGGACCGGGTGACCTACACCTTACGAAGAAAGCAACAATACCAGGTGTGGACCGGGTGACCTACACCTGACGAAGAAAGTAACAATGCCAGGTGTGGACCGGGTATCCTACACCTGACGAAGAAAGTAACAATGCCAGGTGTGGACCGGGTATCCTACACCTTACGGAGAAAGTGACATGTCAACGTGCGCATGGATATCCTACACATCACGGATTAAACAGCATGTTGCAAGGAGTGCACGGGTATCCTACACATCACGGATTAAACTGCATGTTGCAAGGAGTGCACGGGTATCCTACACATCACGGATTAAACAGCATGTTGCAAGGAGAGCACGGGTATCCTACACATCACGGATTTAGTATCCTACACATCACGGGTTAACAGCATGTTGCAAGGAGTGCACGGGTATCCTACACATCACGGATTAAACAGCATGTTGCAAGGAGTGCACGGGTATCCTACACATCATGGATTAAATAGCATGTTGCAAGGAGTGCACAGGTATCCTCCACATCACGGATTAAACAGCATGTTGCAAGGAGTGCACGGGTATCCTACACATCATGGATTAAACAGCATGTTGCAAGGAGTGCATGGGTATCCTACGCCCTACAGCGAAAGTATTATGGATGCCAGCTTACACACTATAGGAGAAAAAAAACAATGGTGCTAGGTACGTACGGACAGTCTACATGTTACGCAGAAAGTAACAGTGCCAGGTGTGCATGGAGAGCCTACACCTTACGAAGTGAGTAACACGGTGCTAAATGTGCATGGACATCATACACCGAAAATAACATGGTGCCAGATATGAACGATATATCATACACTGAAAATAACAAGGTGCGAGTTATGAACAGATATCCTACACCGAAAATAACAAGGTGCCAGATATGAACGGATATCCTACACCAAAAATAACAAGGTGCGAGTTACGAACAGATATCCTACACCGAAAATAACAAGGTGCCAGATATGAACGGATATCCTACACCAAAAATAACAAGGTGCCAAATTGAACGGATATCCTACACCGAAAATAACAAGGTGCGGGTTATGAACGGATATCCTACACGGAAAGCTACAAGGTGCGAGTCATGTACGGATATCCTACACCAAAAATAACAAGGTGCGAGCTATGAACGGATTATCCTACAACGAAAATAACAAGGTGCCAGATTCGAACGGTTTATTCTACACCGAAAATAACATGGTGCCAGACATGAACGGATATCCTACACCGAAAATAACGGTGTCAGATATGAACGGATATCCTACACCGAAAATAACATGGTGCTAAATATGAACGGATATCCTACACCGAAAATAACATGGTGCTAAATATGAACGGATATCCTACACCGAAAATAACATGGTGCTAAATATGAACGGATATCCTACACCGAAAATAACATGGTGCTAAATATGAACGGATATCCTACACCGAAAATAACAAGGTGCCTGGTTGACCCAGCAGTGGTGCAACGTGTTCGAAGTCTGAAGTTCCGATCGACATCAACTATTGTCATTGTCACTGCCCACTTCAACGAGCTATTCTCCTCCTTTCCCGTGCTCCACCTTCCCCGCCAACACACATGCAATCTGAAATGGTTATTTTTATCTGTCACATCACTTATGGTGCATGTGGACATCACGCCTGAATGTACCTATCCAAACAACTATGATACGTAGACGGGCCCTAATATGGCCAACGTACCTATCTCCACAACTATGAAAAAAAAAAGTAGACAAGCCTGAATTGGCCAGTGCAACTATCGAAACAGTTATACACAGTGGACAACCCCGATAACGGTATCAAGAAAAAGGACAGATAGGTGAGGCCAAAAGGGGGAGGGGAGGGGGGAGGCGAAAGATCGATAAGGAAACCAAAAAGCAAGGGAAAATGGAGTAAGAAACCATAGCAAAAGGAAAGATGGGTGTGGAAAGACAGACGACGACATCGTGAGAAAGGAAAGAAAAGAGAAAGATATACACGAATGTGCCTCTTACAGAGAAACGTAACATCGGTGTGGACATCAGAACAAGCAAAGATGGACGTGGACATGATGAAAAAGGACAGATGGAAATAGACATCATGAGCAAGGAACGATGGTCATGGACACCCTGAGAAAAATAAAACAAAAAACGAAGGGTGAGGATATTATGAAATGTTAAGATGGATGAGGACACACGGACAACGGGAAACTGGATCTGGTCATAATGAGAAAGGAAAGATAGATTGGGATATCATGGAAATGAGTGGAGACATCGTGAAAAAAAAAGATGGATGTGGACATCGTGAGGAGGACAAGATGGGTGTCAACGTTTTGAGAAGGAAAGGTGGGTATAGACATTGTGAGACAGGAAAGGTGGGTATAGACATTGTGAGGTGGGAAAGGTGGGTATAGATATTGTGAGACAGGAAAGGTGGGTATAGACATTGTGAGACAGGAAAGGTGGGTATAGACATTGTGAGACAGGAAAGGTGGGTATAGACATTGTGAGATAGGAAAGGTGGGTATAGACACTGTGAGGTGGGAAAGGCGGGTATAGACACTGTGAGGTAGGAAAGGTGGGTATAGACATTGTGAGACAGAAAAGGTGGGTATAGACACTGTGAGGTAGGAAAGGTGGTATAGACATTGTGAGACAGGAAAGGTGGGTATAGACACTGTGAGACTGGAAAGGTGGGTATAGATATTGTGAGACAGGAAAGGTGGGTATAGACACTGTGAGACTGGAAAGGTGGGCATAGACACTGTGAGACTGGAAAGGTGGGTATAGATATTGTGAGACAGGAAAGGTGGGTTTTGACATTGTGAGATAGGAAAGGTGGGTATAGACACTGTTAGACTGGAAAGGTGGGTATAGATATTGTGAGATAGGAAATGTGGGTATAGACATTGTGAGGTCGGAAAGGTGGGTATAGACACTATGAGACTGGAAAGGTGGGTATACATATTGTGAGATAGGAAAGGTGGGTATAGACATTGTGAGATAGGAAAGGTGGGTATAGACACTGTGAGACTGGAAAGGTGGGTATAGACATTGTGAGATAGGAAAGGTGGGTATAGACATTGTGAGATAGAAAAGGTGGGTATAGACACTGTGAGGTAGGAAAGGTGTATAGACATTGTGAGACAGGAAAGGTGGGAAAAGACACTTGAGACTGGAAAGGTGGGTATAGACACTATGAAATAGGAAAAGTGGGTATAGACATTGTGAGACAGGAAAGGTGGGTATAGACATTGTGACATAGGAAAGGTGGGTATTCACATTGTGAGACAAGAAAGGTCGTATAGACATTGTGAGACAGGAAAGGTGGGTATAGACATTGTGAGACAGGAAAGGTGGTATAGACATTGTGAGACAGGAAAGGTGGGTATAGAAATTGTGAGGTTGGAAAGGTGGGTATAGACACTGTGAGACAGGAAAGGTGGGTATAGACATTGTGAGATAGGAAAGGTGGGTATAGATATTGTGAGATAGGAAAGGTGGGTATAGACATTGCGAGACAGGAAAGGTGGGTATAGACGTTGTGAGACAGGAAAGGTGGGTATAGACGTTGTGAGACAGGAAAGGTGGGTATAGATGTTGTGAGACAGGAAAGGTGGGTATAGACATTGTGAGACAGGAAAGGTGGGTATAGACGTTGTGAGACAGGAAAGGTGGGTATAGACACTGTGAGACAGGAAAGGTGGGTATAGACATTGTGAGACAGGAAAGGTGGGTATAGACATTGTGAGACAGGAAAGGTGGGTATAGACAATATGAGACAGGAAAGGTGGGTATAGACGTTGTGAGATAGGAAAGGTGGTATAGACATTGAGACAGGAAAGGTGGGTATAGACACTGTGAGACAGGAAAGGTGGGTATAGACGTTGTGAGATAGGAAAAGGTGGTATAGACATTGAGACAGGAAAGGTGGGTATAGACACTATGAGATAGGAAAGGTGGGTATAGACATTGTGAGGTAGGAAAGGTGGGTATAGACATTGTGAGACAGCAAAGGTGGGTATAGACATTGTGAGACAGGAAAGGTGGGTATAGACATTGTGAGATAGGAAAGGTGGTATAGATATTGAGACAGGAAATGTGGGTATAGACACTATGAGATAGGAAATGTGGGTATAGACATTGTGAGATAGGAAAGGTGGGTATAGACATTGTGAGACAGGAAAGGTGGGTATAGACATTGTGAGACAGGAAAGGTGTGTATAGACATTGTGAGATAGGAAAGGTGGTATAGACATTGAGACAGGAAAGGTGGGTATAGACACTATGAGATAGGAAAAGTGGGTATAGACATTGTGAGGTAGGAAAGGTGGGTATAGACATTCTGAGATAGGAAAGGTGGGTATAGACATTGTGAGACAGGAAAGGTGGGTATAGACATTGTGAGATAGGAAAGGTAGGTAGAGACATTGTGAGATAGGAAAGGTGGGTATAGACATTGTCAGATAGGAAAGGTGGATACAGACATCGTGAGACAGGAAAGGTGGGTATAGACATCGTGAGGTAGGAAAGGTTGGTAGAGACATTGTGAGATAGGAAAG
>CM065724.1:77485630-77490630 GCA_033310375.1 Conus canariensis
TGTACGTTGATAAAAGGGTGGCGTGAGATGCAGATATGGCTTGATCTGCGTGTAAATCAAGGTGTTCCTTCACCTATATATAACTAAAGGTGTGATGTGGGATGTGAGTAAGTAAAGGAATGGCTTGATCTGGAAGAGAATAAAGGTATGGTTTCACGTGTATTTTTGGAAAGCCTGGCTTCAACTGTATGTAAATGAAGTTGTGGCTTGATATGAATGTAAATGAATGTATGACTTCTGGCCTATGTATATGAAAGTGTCACTTTATGTGTGTATGAATAAAGATGTGGTGTGATCGGCATTAACTCATTCTATGTGTGTGCCAATTTGGCAAATGTACAGGTCGTGCTATTATCTCCCCTTACTCCCCCCCCCCCCCCCCCCCCCCCCCCCCCCCCCACGAAACTGAGCAATTCTACATGTATTTTTTTAAATCATATAAAAAAATGAATAAATACAGGCTTGTAATTTGTTCGAAGTTATGTTTATAAATGATTGGGGAAAAAAACACAAACAATATAGCAAAGTTATTTTTCTATTTATTTTGGTAATACAGAATGCATTACAAAGAAAATAAGAACTTGTGTGTCATGTAAAAAAAAAAAAGGGGGGGGGGTACACACCCTATGAACAAAAATTTAACATTAACTGGTTTTATGCCCTGAAATCATTCAACTGTTTGCAACAATTCAAGGGCTTCCGCCACATTATAACGGCGATTTGTAGTGTTCACCACGCATGCTTGACGGAGTAGCAGACGACACCTTGTTGCCACGTCAAGCCAAACGGAGCTGGTGACGTGGTGTGAAAAACGTCTGCTAGCGAGCATCCAGTTTGCAAAGCTTAGATACCAGTACGCCACACTCTAATTTGTATGCAGGAGCTATCTGTGGCAAGTAGTTTCGTACAAAAGGTTCGCTCACTTCGGAGAATAATCCCAATGCTTTGAACCGCATATGCGATCCTTAGTGTAGAAAGAGTTAAACGAAGGTGCCGGTGCAGCTTAATCTGTATGTAAGTGAAGGTGTGGCTTCCTCTGTGTGTAAAAAAAAAAAAAAAAAAAGGTATAGCATAACTTGTACGTAAATGAAGGCGTGTGTTGGTTTTCTGTGTGTAAGGGTGTGGGACTTAATGTGTATGTAAATCAAGGTGTGTCTTGCCCTGTATATGTGGTTTGATATTTATGTCAATAAAAAATACTGCGTCGCCCGTACGTAAAGGAAAATGTGGCTTGGTTTGCATGTGGGAGGCTTCATGTGTATGTACATCAAAGTGTGTCGATCTTTGTATGTTGTTTGATGTTTATGTCAATAAAGATACTGCATCACCCATATGTAAAGGAAAATGTGGCTTGGTTTTGTATGTGAGAGGCGTCATGTGTATGTACATCAAAGTGTGTCTTGATCTGTGTATGAATAAAGCATGTGGTGTGGTCTGTACGTAAATAAAGAGGTGAGTTGGATTTGTATGTAAAGAAAAGGATATTTGATTTTGTACACAAATGAAAATGAGGCTTCATATGTATATTTAATAAAGGCGCGGCTTCATCTCTACATAAATAAAAATGTCATTTCTTCTGTACATAAATAAAAGTGTGCTTCAGCTTTATGTAAATAAAGGTGTGGTTTGACCTGTACATTTGTCAAAGTTTCGCTTGATACACGTGAAAATAAACGCATCGCTTGTTCTACATGTACACTTCAGCAAAAAAAAAATTGCCAAATCTGATCATTCCTGTGATATACATTGACAGTTAACAGTCCAACAACAGTAATCAACACGCGGTAGTCACGGGGCTGTGTGCGACAGGCTTTAGGGAGGACCATGGCTGGACGATGCAAGTCCTTTCATGAGAAGCAAAAATCCCTAAAGCGCTTTTGAATCGAGAAATCTGGGCGCTGGTTGCAGAGCGCATGACGCGGGAAGGATTGTTGGCTTTAATCACATTCCTTCACTGGTCACAGAGTCCACCAAGATCGTCGGAGAGAGGAGGGGTTGGGGAACAGGTGCGAGGATCGTTTTTCTTCTCTTTCGTCTCTAGGCTACAAATCATTCAGCAGGATTTTCTTATGCATTTGTCACCGTTTTTTGTTGTTTTTTTATTCCAGCGTGTGCCAGCTACGTCCGCCTCTGATGTTTCAGGAAAGTGCTGGAACAGCAGCAAACCTCTTCCCAGAACAGCAGCAAACCTCTTCCCAGAACGGCAGCAAACCTCTTCCCAGAACAGCAGCAAACCTCTTCCCAGAACAGCAGCAAACCTCTTCCCAGTCCACTCAGTAAACTTCTCTCTCTTCTTTACTCCTGCGCTATTCCACAGAGGTTGGTGGTCTTGGAGATCCAAAACCTGTACCCATTTTCATCATCTGTGAAGCATCCACCATCTTCAGATTAGTTGATGTTGCACTTCACCAACTAAGTTCAGAGAAACGAGTCGAAGAGCTTCTTGTTGAGGTGTATCTCTGGCAACGGGAAAGGGGGGGGGGGGGGGGGGACAGAAGGAATCCGGAATATTTGTACTCCACCCCACTTCATTCGCTTCTGTACGTCATACAATGAGAATGGCTGGAGGAGAGAGAGAGAGAGAGAGAGAGAGAGAGAGAGAGAGAGAGAGAGAGAGACAGACAGACAGACAGACAGACAGACAGACAGACAGACAGACAGACAGACAGACAGAAGGACAGCGCAAATACACAAGTGAGAGCAAATAGAATTTAAGGGAAAAACAGGAAACAGAGGGAGAGACCAACTGAGAATTTGGATAGGAAAGATTCTGGGATGTTTAAAGAGATGGGAATGGCGAAAGATAGGTACAAAATACAAAATAAGAAATGATTAGAGAGAGGGGGAAAGAAGGTGAAGTGGAGGAGGGATCGACAGATAGACAGACAGACAGACAGAGAGACGGAGACAGAGGCAGGCAGAGATGGACAGACAGGCAGACAGACGGATAGACAGACAGACAAACAGACAGAGACAGGCGGACACACAGACAGAGAGACAGAAACAGAGAGATAGAGACAGACAGAGACAGACACAGACAAAGCGAGGCAGAGGCAGAGAATAACTGGTCCATACAAAAGAGGGTTGAGCAAACAGAAAGAGAGAAGGAAGGATGAAATAAACCAGAAAAAGGAGGAGACGGACGTATAACATGTCCATATAGAAAGAGAGAAGGAAGGATCAAATAAACCCGAGAGGGAGTAGACGGACGAATCACATCTCCATAAAGCCGTGCACACAGAGGTAGTGAGAGAGACACGGGAAATCAAACCTCTGAGAGAGACAGACGACAGGATAGACAGGCTACGGATCAAACGAAAGAGAGAGGAAAATGGGATAAAAAGCAGGAAAGACATGCAGAATAAGGGAAAAACACTAAAGAGAGGAAAGAAGGAAGGAATGAGAGAGAGAAACAAAAGTAGTAAACAATGCTACATGCTCCTGCTTTTGCCTTCAGCCAAAACAAACAGAACCTTAGGACATTGTGGACATACTAGTAGAAAGGACCAGAAAAAGAACAAGGTCAATTCAAAGTAAATTCATTACAGCCGAGACGTGTGAAGAAGAAAGTGGGAAAGGAGATTTAAGACCTGGAGCGATAAAAAAAGAGAATAAGAAAATAATGCGGTGAATTTTAATCCTGTTTACTTCATTTTCTTGAAAGTTCAACTTACCATTTCAAAACAACACATGACATCTAACGCTTCGTGTTTCTTGATATGTAAAATGAGTGGAGAAAAAGGAAAGAAAAAGAGAGTGTATCAGTAAGCACACACACACACTGGCGAATTCAGAATATAGACAAGGGTAGGTGAAAGATTAGAATAACATCATACTGTCGACCCGCAGAGAGGAAGGGAGTGGAAGGAGAAAGAGAGAAAGAGAGGGTGGGGGAGGGAGGAAAGAGGGAATGTTATGTTTGAAGCACAGCTGATGGAAGAAACAATTTTTCAATGAAAAGAAAACAGAGAAGAATACGATGGTTCTGAGGACGGAGTTGAATAAAAAGAAACGGACTAAATACAGAGAGATAAAAAAGAAATTAATGCTTTCCAGCAGGCAGATCTTTCAGCTTTTCTTCGAAACAACTCTCTCACCTCCTTTCGCCTTTTTACATTTTTATTGTTCCACTGAGTTGTCCAAACACATTGGTCCCTGTCCAGTTTTGGCTTCTGAGCAGTCGGGACAAAGTGCGACGTCGCCATTGTGCGTTTTTCAAAACCAGTTCTTCCTTACTTACGTAAGCTTCTTCCATGTTGCTGGCATATACAGGGAAGGAGGATGTAGTGGAATAATGGGGAGGAGAGGGGGGTACAAAAAATCCGAATGCATATCCTTAAATGTTGTCTCTAGAGATGTTCCCATGGTTTCAAAAGCTGGCAGTTACGATGGGTAATGACTTCCTCCACATTTAGTTCGAATCTCCACTGGGGCGAATTAATTACAGAGGGATTTTTTTTCTCGTGGTTAACACTGGTTGTGACTCCACTTCTCAAAAAGTCTTTCCAGTGAAGCTGTTAACCTAGTTCCGCGTCTGAACATACGTATAACATCTTGCACACACGTGAAATTCCAGCACCAACGTTCAGAAGAGAAGGACAGTGTAGCCTTTGGTGTGGATGGCGTGTATGTACGTAGCATACACCGTGAGAATGAAAATATGAATGAACACAGATTGACTGACAGACAGAACGACGCGAGAAAACGAATGAATGAAGCGCCACCAGGCAGCTTTTTTGACTGACTCTACCCAGGGAGGCAGTCTGTTGTGTAAAGAAAAGTGTGAATTGTACAGCGCTTAGAGCTTGGTCTCAAACCGAGGACAGGTGCTACATAAGTATTCTTGATGATGTTGATGATGGCGATGATGATGATGATGATGATGATAATCATCATCATCATCATCATCATCATGACATAATTTTAAAAGCTGACGATTTATGATGGCAGTAACTACTTGCACATTCAAACGTCAGAGCTCGTTAAGCGAGAGGAAAGCC
>CM065724.1:77495630-77498130 GCA_033310375.1 Conus canariensis
GAACAGACAGAAACAAACAAGTGAACAGACAGAAGCAGACAGACAAACGAGCGTGTAATGACAAACAAACAGAAATAGATAAACGAACAGATATCAGAAGGCATAAATGCACTGACGAACAGACAGGGACAGACGAAAAAGAGGAGACAGATAAGCGAGCAGGCATGGACATACAAACATACAGAGACAGATTAACACAGAGACACAAACCAACTGAACGAAGACAAAGATTTTTAAAGAAAGAGGCAGACAAATACTAAGACAGACAGACAAATGAACTGAGACAAACAAATGAACAGAGACAGACAAAGGAGCAGAGAAAGATGCATGAACAGACTCAAAAGACAGACAAAGAAAAAGTCAGGTAAATGAACAAAGACAAACAATTTAGCACAAAGACAAACGAACAGTTTTATGGCTTTGGGGTATTAAAGATGTTCCGCTGTCTGTCTCTGTTTGTTTGTATGTCTGTGGTCATTTGTCTGTCTCTTGCTCTTTGTTTGCCATTGTTGTATCTGTTCATTTTTCTGTCTCTGCACAAACGAACAGAACCAGACAAATGCACAGACAGACAAATAAAGAGACAGACAGACAGATAGACAGACAAACGGACAATTCCAGACAACATTTTTCTGTCTCTGCACAAACGAACAGAACCAGACAAATGCACAGACAGACAAATAAAGAGACAGACAGACAGATAGACAGACAAACGGACAATTCCAGACAACTGGATAGACGAATGAACACAGAAACGAAAAGAGGCAGACAAAAGCTATTGACAGAGACAGACAAACGAGACAAACACAAATTAACAGCCCGAGCAAGACCCCAAGAAAATCTTGACACGTCAGACCCTCAGAGAACCTGAACCTTCGAATCGCCTCCCCGCTCAACACCCCCCCCCCCTCCCCACTCCCTCCTCATTCCTCCCCTCCATCTTCCACCCCACCCTGGCCCAAGAGAAAGAAAAGAGAGAGTGAGGTGGAGTGGATGGGGAAAGTGGAGGAGGAGGGGGGGTGGAGGAGGGGGAGGGGGAGGGGCTAAAGTGTCTGCCTTTTCCCAGTCGGTTCATGTTTGGGGAGACGAGAGTGAGAATACCGACAAGTTCATCTACCAATGAGAGAACGCGACTGTTTTCTGGTGCATAGGAAATAAAGGTGGTGGCTGAAGATTGGTAGACAAACTGCCGCTTTTGTTTCACAGACAGCATTTCAACACAACATTCATCTGCTGTGTGCTGAAGATGACAATGGATGTGTTTAACACAGAAAGAAAGTGAACAATGAATATGGATGTTTGTAAACACTGTTTTTCGTCTCTGATGGTTTTGTTTCGTATATAAAGATTTACTGTGACAAGCTCACTGATTCGCCTGTTTCTCTAAACTGCCTTGTGATTGGTGTCTGAAAAGACCGTTATTCACCCGTTGGACGACAAATCATGGTTATGGGACATCTTGTTCTTCCCCCCCCCCCCCCCCCTCCACCACCACCACCACCACTTCCTCTTCGTCCAGGACGAATCGGTCCCTGGGTGATATCTGGTTTGCTCTTCTGTTAAACAAAAAGGAGAAAAAAAGAAAAAATGCAA
This sequence comes from Conus canariensis, assembly GCA_033310375.1. Taxonomy (NCBI): domain Eukaryota; kingdom Metazoa; phylum Mollusca; class Gastropoda; order Neogastropoda; family Conidae; genus Conus; species Conus canariensis. The sequence continues at coordinate 77,497,224 of CM065724.1, forward strand.
GAAGGATTTTTGTTAAACACAACGCGTAGTTTATTGACGGGTGTTAAAAGCACTTGATAGATCGTTTATTGCCTAGCGGGCCAGTGGCTGGTTGTACTGGTTGTTATTATCTTCATTATTGTTGTTATTGCGTTGTTGTTGTAAACATTTTAATTGTTATTATTGTTGTTGTTGTTGCTATTCTTATTGTCGATGTTGTTGTTTCCATTGTTTGAAATAAGTATTAATAATGATAATAATAATGATAATAAGGACAGTTTCTATAGCGCCCATCCTAACAACGTAGGCTACAGGGCGTTTTACAAGTTTTAACGATTCAACATCTAAAAAAATATAAGCAGAAACACACACACACACACACACACACACACACACACACACACACACACACACACACACACACACACACACAATTCTGCGTTCACGAGTCATAAACATAAACACACACACACACGCGCGCGCGCGCACACACACACACACACACACACACACACACACACACACACACACACACACACACACACACACACACACACGCACGCACGCACGCACGCACGCACGCACGAACGCGCACACACACACACACACACACACACACACACACACACACACACACACAAAACACACTGGAACATAATGTTACATACATAAACCACCGATATTAAGTGTGCGATGGCTGGAAAACAACAAGCCTAATCGCATAGAAATGATGTAGTCTACTTCGAAAAGATCAGTTCTGCAGGCAGCTCAAATCAGTATTTTTCACACAAAAAAACACAATACTCATCATTCAAAAGTTACCAGAACACTTCCTAATGATGAAAACGGTCAGTCTGTAACTACGTGCAGAGTTTATAAGACCTTTTGCAGGACGGAAATGGTCTGTCTGGCATTTCAGGTGATCACT
>CM065724.1:77503130-77510630 GCA_033310375.1 Conus canariensis
CAAAAAGTCCACAAGCCCTGAAGGCAAACTCTGCATCTCTCTAAACAGACGCCAGGTGGTCAAGGAGATTGTGCCACTTGTGCAGTCTGCCTGCGTGTTCCCACACTTCCCCTGTGCCCTTTCTGCTCCAGGCGGCCTCGTGGAAAGAAAAGAAAAAAGAAAAGAAATTACAGCAAAGCGAAAACCGAACGCCCGCCAAAAATCCTAATGAAACGAAGTCACAAACTTGTCATGACGGGAGCAAAAATTAGTAATGGAAAGCATGCAACAGAAATTATCTCCCCCTCACATCTTACCCTCCCCTCCCCTGCCCCCATCCTCACCCTAAGAAATAAAACAAAAAGAAAAAAATTAGACACGAGGAGACAAACAGTCAGATCGAACTTTCAGACCTTCAACTCGCTGATCCTGCATTCATTCAGCTTTACTTCCTCTGACTGTGAGGGGGAAAAGTGGGACCGGTCACCGTGGCACAGTGGATAGCGTCGCAAATTCTCCTCTAAAAGGTCGTGGGATCGATTCCCAACAGAGCCATTTATTTGTGGGATTTTTTCAGCCCCAACCGGCTCCTGCTCAGAGTGGAGTTTGCAATGGGCTCACATGGAAGGACTGGTACCGCACAGTTGAGTTTCATCCGAATGCATTCTGAATACATCTCTGTGAGTGTCGCTCACGTTTCCAGATCAGCACTGCAGGTGTCTCTATCTCCCGGACCTGGTTGACGTCAGGATATGATATGAAAGTAAGCATAGAGTACAGCCCCGTCACGCAGTCTCAGACCAGTATGAAACTCCCTAGCACCAACTTCATCCTTCTCACACTCACTGATCAGCATCACAAAAAAAAATGTCTCAGATTGTGCAGCCATTTATGTCCTGCTGTCATGGTGACCTCAACTTTGATTTTCTCTCCATATCTATACCCGTGAAGAGTTTGTGTCTCAGTGGTCAGTACCGGCAATTTCACGGGGAACGTCGCTGGATGGACATATCGACACGCTCTTCTTCTTCTTCTTTCTTTTAGTGTCCACAATCATCATGTTGATTATTCTGACACTTTTGTGTGTATGACCATTTTTTATCCCGCCATTAAGGCAGCCATACACCAACTTCGGGGAAGATGCATGCTATGCGTAACGTATCATCCATACCAACGGCCAAACTGGCCTTCTCTTCCGAAAGTTGGTGATGGGATTTTACATGTGTGCAAGATGTTGTGCGTGCGTTCACACACGGAAGCTTGGTCTATAGTCTCATTCGAAGGACTGCATGGGAAATGGAGTCAGAACCAATGTTAACTCCGAGGGAAAAATCCCCCTGTACCGAAACGGCTCGGCGGAGATGCGAACCCGCAACCCCAAGATTCCGAGTCCGGCGCTCTACCAACTGAGCTATTCCGGCCCCCGATGCTCACTTACCCGGCTGAAGAGCTAAGTCATCACTGGTAGAGGTTGGACCGGAACAGGCACCACTGGACATCACCACAGTGACTCTGCAGCAGGGCAATGGCTCTGCTTGGGCTGTGGGTTGTTACATCACGACTTCACATTGACTGACTGCTCTCTGTGGATTGCTGGTGGCAGCTCTGCCTTTAGGACAAGTCGAGATGTGGCTATGGGTGGTGGATTGGGATGATCGGATTGGTGGGGAGGGGGGGGGGAGGGGGGGTAATGGCACTGAGGTGGCTTGAGAGATGAGACGGCAAAAAAGAATTGAAAGAAAGAAAAGAAAAGGAAAGAAAAGAATGGTGGGAATGAGGGAAGGATGGAAAAGTGGAGGAAGTGTGGAGGAATAGGGGGGGGGGGGGGGGGGGGGGTAGGTGATCTATTCTCCTCTGCACTTCTCTTCGTCATCGTTTATGTAAACAGGATAGTCTTGTTGCGGATTGTGTGTGTGTGTGTGTGTGTGTTGTGTGTGTGTGTGTGTGTGTGTGTGTGTGTGTGTGTGTGTGTGTGTTGCAACCAAGACTAATTAGTCCCTTATGATGTAAACACACCCCTGTATAATGCCAGAAATTGGAAATCGCAGACACTGCGCCTCTGAGGTGACTGGAAAAGCAGTTACTGAACTGAGGTATGGAGCTGATTCCTTATTCCGGGTGACTGGGGTGTTGGCTGGCGTGAGTGAATATACCCTTATTGTCATTCTGATGGCAATTGTTCATCATGTTGTTCTTCAGTCTTTATTTCAGCATACGCAGGCTGATACTCCTGCGGACACTGCCTGTACAGACAGGCAGTGGAGTTTTGTGTGTATGACCGCTTTTTATCCCGCCATTAAGGCAGCCATACTATCTTCGGGGAAGTGCATGCTATGTGTAACGTGCCATCCATACCAACGGCCAAACTGGCCTTCTCTTCAAAAAGTTGATGATGGGACTTTACTGTGTGCAAGATGTTGTGCGTGTGTTCACACACAGAACCTCAGTTTACAGTCTCATTCGAAGGACTGTATGGGGAATGGAGTCAGAACCAATGTTAACTCCGAGGGAAAAATCCCTCTGTACCGAAATTCGAACTCGCAGCCCCAGGATCACGAGTTCGGCGCTCTACCAACTGAGCTATTCCGGCCCCGTTGTTCAGTCTGAGCCTCTTTATCATTTTTTTTTTTTGGGGGGGGAGGGGGGGGGGGAGGAGGGTTGTTTCAAAAAGTTCTTATAATGACTCCGCCGAACAACATGGACAAACAAATCACAGGACAAAACACGACGCGTTTCGACCACTTAGGTCTTCTTCAGGCAAGATAAACAACACCTCAGGACAATGAAAAGAAACGAGCAATTACTTATAATCGTCAAATTCCGCGCAAGATGGGCGTTGAATGAAAACGAGGCCCATTTAACATTTGTTCGAAAACGGTACATTGTTTGGTTTTGAAGAAGGGTTGTCCAATTTACTGGTTTTAAAATTCGGTTACGTAATTGAAAGATGTTGATCAAAAAATTTGCACCACAAAATATGTCATTCGCACCAGCCTGAACATGCCTAATATGTAGGCTAATTAGACATGTGCAGGCTGGGGTAAATTTCAAGAGTTCTAGATTTGTCGTTGTTTTATTTTCCTTGGGAGAATAAGGGGGTGGAGGGGGTAGGGTTTGGTTGGATAAGGTGAATTGGATTTCTTTTCTTTGTGTGTGTGTGTGTGTTTGTTTGTGTTTTTGTTTGTTTGTTTTCGGTTGGTTGGTTGTTGGAGTTTTTTCGGAGGGGGGGGGGGGTGGGCTGAGGATGGGCTTCAAGTTACATTCGAACTGACAATGAAGTTTGGAATGTTTGCCAGAAATGAACACAAACAAAGACAATCAAAAACAGCCAACACAGCGTGTTCAAATAGGCCATTGACCAGCTCAAAGAGATCACTCAGATGCTAACAAATGTGATTGTATGACACTGGTTGATTTTCTTTGAATGGGATTAAAGGAAATATCGAGTGCTGAGACGTAGCGTTTGAAAATATTGGAGATATTAGCTGAGAAACATCACACACACACACACACACACACACACACACACACACACACACACACACCACACTCTCTCTCTCTCTCTCTCTCTCTCTCTCTCTCTCTCTCTCTCAATCTCCGCCCCCCCCCCCTCCCCCCTTCTCCCTACAGTGATGGGATGCCTGGAAAGTGCCTCTATTACGTGAAGTGTTTTTCAGAATCCCTCTTCCTCCTACCCCCCCCCCCCCTCACCCCTCACCCCCACCCCACCCCCACCCCGCCCCTCGCCCTTCCCAGAAATTCATATCACGGTTGTTGTTTTTTTTCTTTTTTCGTTTCGTTTATAGCCCAAGCTGCTTGCTGACACCATTTTTATTAAACCGTCGCCATCATCAAGATGTATCACTCTGATGAAAAAACTCCTTCCCACTAACCGAAAAAAGGATGGTCAGTGGGGCAAAATGTATTGACAGCGGCGATTCAAAAAAACTCCTTCCCACTAACCAAAAAAAGGATGGTCAGTGGGGCAAAATGTATTGACAGCGGCGATTCAAAAAAACTCCTTCCCACTAACCGAAAAAAGGATGGTCAGTGGGGCAAAATGTATTGACAGCGGCGATTCAAAAAAACTCCTTCCCACTAACCGAAAAAAGGATGGTCAGTGGGGCAAAATGTATTGACAGCGGCGATTCAAAAAAACTCCTTCCCACTAACCGAAAAAATGGATGGTCAGTGGGGCAAAATGTATTGACAGCGGCGATTCAAAAAAACTCCTTCCCACTAACCGAAAAATGGATGGTCAGTGGGGCAAAATGTATTGACAGCGGCGATTCAAAAAAACTCCTTCCCACTAACCGAAAAATGGATGGTCAGTGGGGCAAAATGTATTGACAGCGGCGATTCAAAAAAAACTCCTTCCCACTAACCGAAAAATGGATGGTCAGTGGGGCAAAATGTATTGACAGCGGCGATTCAAAAAAACTCCTTCCCACTAACCGAAAAAATGGATGGTCAGTGGGGCAAAATGTATTGACAGCAGCGATTCAAAAAAACTCCTTCCCACTAACCGAAAAATGGATGGTCAGTGGGGCAAAATGTATTGACAGCGGCGATTCAAAAAAACTCCTTCCCACTAACCGAAAAATGGATGGTCAGTGGGGCAAAATGTATTGACAGCGGCGATTCAAAAAAACTCCTTCCCACTAACCGAAAAATGGATGGTCAGTGGGGCAAAATGTATTGACAGCGGCGATTCAAAAAAACTCCTTCCCACTAACAGAAAAAAGGATAGTCAGTGGGGCAAAATGTATTGACAGCGGCGATTCAAAAAAACTCCTTCCCACTAACCGAAAAAAGGATGGTCAGTGGGGCAAAATGTATTGACAGCGGCGATTCAAAAAAACTCCTTCCCACTAACCGAAAAAAGGATGGTCAGTGGGGCAAAATGTATTGACAGCGGCGATTCAAAAAAACTCCTTCCCACTAACCGAAAAAATGGATGGTCAGTGGGGCAAAATGTATTGACAGCGGCGATTCAAAAAAACTCCTTCCCACTAACCGAAAAATGGATGGTCAGTGGGGCAAAATGTATTGACAGCGGCGATTCAAAAAAACTCCTTCCCACTAACCGAAAAATGGATGGTCAGTGGGGCAAAATGTATTGACAGCGGCGATTCAAAAAAACTCCTTCCCACTAACCGAAAAAAGGATGGTCAGTGGGGCAAAATGTATTGACAGCGGCGATTCAAAAAAACTCCTTCCCACTAACCGAAAAAAGGATGGTCAGTGGGGCAAAATGTATTGACAGCGGCGATTCAAAAAAACTCCTTCCCACTAACCGAAAAATGGATGGTCAGTGGGGCAAAATGTATTGACAGCGGCGATTCAAAAAAAACTCCTTCCCACTAACCGAAAAAAGGATGGTCAGTGGGGCAAAATGTATTGACAGCGGCGATTCAAAAAAACTCCTTCCCACTAACCGAAAAAAGGATGGTCAGTGGGGCAAAATGTATTGACAGCGGCGATTCAAAAAAACTCCTTCCCACTAACCGAAAAAAGGATGGTCAGTGGGGCAAAATGTATTGACAGCGGCGATTCAAAAAAACTCCTTCCCACTAACCGAAAAATGGATGGTCAGTGGGGCAAAATGTATTGACAGCGGCGATTCAAAAAAACTCCTTCCCACTAACCGAAAAAAGGATGGTCAGTGGGGCAAAATGTATTGACAGCGGCGATTCAAAAAAACTCCTTCCCACTAACCGAAAAAAGGATGGTCAGTGGGGCAAAATGTATTGACAGCGGCGATTCAAAAAAACTCCTTCCCACTAACCGAAAAATGGATGGTCAGTGGGGCAAAATGTATTGACAGCGGCGATTCAAAAAAACTCCTTCCCACTAACAGAAAAAAGGATGGTCAGTGGGGCAAAATGTATTGACAGCAGCGATTCAAAAAAACTCCTTCCCATTAACAGAAAAATGGATGGTCAGTGGGGCAAAATGTATTGACAGCGGCGATTCAAAGTTAACAGCTTTTATCGTTTTATATGAATTACTTGACAAGTTACAGCTTTTATCGTTAAATATGAATTATTTGACAAGTTACCGCTTTTATCCTTTTATATGAATTACATGACAAGTTACCGCTTTTATCGTTTTATATGAATTATTTGACAAGTTACAGCTTTTATCGTTTTATATAAATTACTTGACAAGATACTCGCTTCTTTTTTTTTTTTTGCGACAACTGCATGACAGGAACAGTATGGTAAGGTGTCACTTAACGTGTCTATGTTGCCAAAAAGCGTACCAGCATTATCTAAAAACTGGGATTGGAAAAAAAAAAAAAAAGATCCGGAGGGGCAAAAAAAGGTAATAACGATCCATAGACGAAACAACGGAGACAAAACTAGCATTTGCTCCCGTGAGAAGATACTTCCATGCATGCAACTGCTAACTTTTCTGCTTGCAGTACCCAGTCATCTAGTACACGTGCAAACGCGAGGCACACAGAACAAACCACTAAACTTCCCCCTTTTTTTTTTTAGTAGCGACAAGGACCGAAGAAATGTAGGGACACAACTTAGCCCAACATTTGTTCAAGAATACAATAAACTTTTGCTCTTGAATATTGCCGTAGTGAATACACGGACGAACAGACAGAAAGAAACACAGTAGACTCGGTATAACTGATATGACACGAAGTCGTCAGCGAGGTGCGGAGAAGCATACTGTAAACAATAAGGAAAGGGAGGTGTTATCGTTCTTGTTCTGTTGCCGTCTGCCAGTCTCGCTTGAGATGATTTACGCCCCCTTGCGGATGTCAGCAGCCATCATAACATGAATCAACCAGCTGCACACCAAAAAATTAATGCGCCAAGGCCTTGCTTAAGGAATCGAGTATTCATAGACTGGCGCAGTTAGATTGTTTGAGGAATTTCTGTTGTGTCTGGAAGCTGATTCCCCTCATTTTCTTTCATATGGCCATCAAGGTACAAGCCAGGTGGTTCCAAGCAGGCAGATTAAAACCAAACATATGGGACTATTTGGGCGCTTCAAGCTGGCGCAAAGATAGGGTCACAGGGGAGTGCAAAGGCCTGAAAAGTGACGTCAACTAAGGGAAAGGTCGTGTATTTGATGATTGTTTGTGAGTTCATCTTTGAAAATCCCCCCAAAACAAGGGAGATAATTGGTGGTGAGTTGTTCTTTTGATCAGTTCTCTGTTTTGATAGTAAATGACGGCTCAAATGTATGGCAGGCCTCAAAGCGCTGACATGGATGATGTAGTGATTTCGTGCACAGTCCTAATTGTGGCGTGTGGCCATCATCCCTACGCAGACGACATCCAACTTTTGAATGGTAGCACGCCTGAACATGTACTCTGTGTGTCGCATAACCCTGCATGCCTTTTAATCGTGTTTTAAGCCGTTCACGCAGTCTCTGTCTGTCGCTGAAATAGCTCTTGCATAATCCTGTATGCCTTTTAATCATGTTTTAAGCCAATGACAAAGTCTCTTTATGTATTACATAGCGCAGCGTGCCTTTTAATCGCCATTTAAAATGGCT
>CM065724.1:77515630-77525630 GCA_033310375.1 Conus canariensis
ATGGCCGCGTAATTATCAAAGTAAACTGTCACAAGATATGGCCGCGTCATTTATCAAAGTACACTGTCGCAAGATATGGCCGCGTCATTATCAAAGTACACTGTCGCAAGATATGGCCGCGTCATTATCAAAGTACACTATCACATGATATGGCCGTGTCATTATCAAAGTACATATCTCAAGAAATGGCCACGTCACTATCAAAGTACATATCTCAAGAAATGGACGCGTCATTATCAAAGTACACTATCTCAAGAAATGGCTGCATCATTATCAAAGTACACTATCAGAAGATATGGCCGCGTCATTATCAATGTACACTATCACAAGATTGCCCTACTTCTTCTTCAATGGAACAACAACAACGAAAATATCCTCTTGGCGAAAGCTTGGCTATGTCTGGAGTTGTACTGTCTTCACCTGTCAGCGGAACAGCAACGACTGGCGCTGCGGGATGCACACTGCAGATGCTTCACGGTGGCGTTTTTTCGCCGGTGGGCTCTGCAGTCATACGCACTGGTACACCCATGGCAACGCTCCCGTGGTGGTTCTGTCGAGTCACATCCAACTGTCATTATAGAATGGCATCTGCCAGAGAGCAATTATGTCCCTTGACGTCTTAATGGAATGCCCTGTGCTTGTCTGCACCCTATGTGAACACAGGGCAGGCTTCCAAAGGTGATGCAGGGTTACTCCCAGCTGGTTTATTCGGTAGTTGAGGACAGTAATTCTCTGGGTCCTACCCGCACCTTCGGGTGTATCTTCTTGTCCGTGAGTCAATGCTGGTTGCTGTAAAAATCACATGAATGAGAACTCTAGCAGAATTTCTTTCTTTTTTTTTTTTTTTTTTTTTTTAAGATGTATGACTGGGTCTTTGTTGACAGAGCGTTTAAAGTAAGAAACACTGTTCATTTAAACCCGATCTCTGCAAAAAGGACAACCATTCTCCTCTGCTGTTTCACTTAAACCGTTGTATGTTGTTACTGGGTTGGATGATATTGAAGATTATTCGTGCAGTGATAGCTTGGAGTTAATTTATATTCATATCCAAAACATACTTTTTCCCTACCAAAAAAACATCTTGAAAGTTCTATATTTTTATAAGCTAATTCATATTAATATCCAAAACATATCAATTCTTACCAAAAAAAATCTTGAAAGTTTTATATTTCTAGGAGCTAATATCCAACACACCTTTCACCTTATCAAAACAAAAATTGAGAGTTTTATATTTTCACGAGCTAATTTATGTTGATATCCAGAACGTTTTTTTTTTCCCACAAAAAAAAAATCTTGAAACTCTATATTTTAGGAGCTGATATCCAAAACATATTTTTCCTTACCAAAAAAAATCAAAAGTTCTATATTTTTATAAGCTAATTTATATCAATATCCAAAACGTATTAATTTTTTTCCAAATCAAAATTTAAATCTGGAAAGTTCTATATTTTTTCCATTCTCTCACGGTCTTTCATGGTGCCAATCCACTCTTGGGTTAACATGTCTTCTCAAATACCTTGGTGTGACCATTTCAGACTCAACATCATGTATCAGATCTCTGTCATTAACTTTAGTAACATCAGACAGGCTTTGTGTCACATCTGCTCAATGTTTATTGATGTGAGCGGCTAAGCATGAATGGTAACACAAACAACATATAAATTTCCCATGAAAATAAATGTCTGCGTAGTTTCCAAAGACCATTTGGTTAAAAGTCTTGGTTGGGACGCCAAGATCTTTGCAATTCTTTTCTACTAATTGCAGTCTGTTGAACACAATTAGTCACATGCACATAACAATATTGGTTGAAATTTGGTGTCAAATAAAAAAAAAATGTGTATGAAGAAAGAAGAAAAAGAAACACCCGAAGGTGCTGGGGAGGACCCAGAGAAGCACTGTCCCCATCTGCCCCTAGAGCAGTCCTGCACCACCCCCGGAGGCCCGCGCCGCGCCGACGATGGGCACAGGCACGCGCAGGACACCCCACCAAGATATCAAGGGACACAACCGCCCCCGAACAGAGGTAAATCAGACTACAGGATGCAACTCATAACAGCCTTAAAGTAGCATCCCCATGGGTGTACCAGCCCGTGTTTCATGACTGCAGAGCCCACCGGCGAAAAACACCACCCTCCAGCTGCCGAACACAATTAGTCACATGCACATAACAATATTGGTTGAAATTTGGTGTCAAATAAAAAAAATGTGTGTATATATACAAGAAACTAATAAATTCCAAGGATAAGTACCGAGCACCATTCCAGCAACTTACAGAGCAGCTTGGTGTTGCAATGACTGCAAGAATATTCAGTTATAAACAAAGCTTGCTCTTATGTGCTAGATTGAAGAAAACTCGACAAACATACTACGGTATTGCACACCAGACTTTTTCTGGGATAGCATTCTTCTTAAAACCGAAAAGGCAGAGGAGTCAAATTACCACTTTCCGCGGTCACTGAGGAGAAACAATCAGGTTCCGAAATATCGGTATCTGGCCAGGAGTTATATGTTAGTGAGTTTCCTCCCCACTGGAGATTGTCTCCCCGTTGGAGACTATAAGCTTGCTGAAGGCTCATTTTGAGAAGCATTTATTTTATTTTTCCCCATTCACCCACTCAAGCACATACTGTTAGTTAGGCAGAATTATCTACCACTGCAGATATGAATGCTTATCTCCCCCTGTTTCTTCAGTCTAGGACATAAGAGCAAGCTTTGTTTATAATTAAATATATATATATATATGTGTGTGTGTGTGTGTGTGTGTGTGTGTAAGGGCGGTAAAGAGGCGGGGTTTTCTTAACGTTTTCAAAGATTCTGTTAAGCTCAATAATAACTGTCTTTCCATCTTGAGTGTTAATTGTAAACTATCCTTGGTTGTACTGATCATAGTTGAAAAGTTAAATCATGGAAAACAAAACAGTTTATCAAAATGCAGTAAGCATTCCCATTTATTTATGCCGTTGCTTTAGTTTTGCACTTCTGCTAACGATTATTCTCAGTTTTATGTCATGGCAACAAATCTTGAATACAATCAGTTGGTTTTGAAAAACACTGTGTGTTGAGATCAAAATACAATCTCAGAAACAGTGAAAAAAATGATGAAAGATATTTGAAAATAACATAATTCCATGTATACCCGTTTCACTCATGTGATTTGCTACTTGCATCATAAAACTCTGTAATGACATGAGACCCAGAACACATCTCTGTCTCATTCCAAGAGGGGTCTTAAACACCTCGGACAGAATGAAATCTGCTCAGATGTACAAGAAAGAATTACACAAAGCTCTAGGAGAGTAGCAATGCGCCTTTTGTACTATGTTCGTTGAAACACTGCGAAAGAATTATAAAGGCTTTACTAAAAATCTACGAAGAAAAAGTTTTAAACTTTTTTCTATTTGTTCCACTCATTCAGTTTCGTATGTCAGCATATATGAAGTGAACTAGGTCCACTGTTGAACACTTTTCGAAATTCAGAAATTATTCTCTCAGCAGATGTGTAGTCTTGCACGCTTTATTGTAGTGTGACATGTGAATTTGATACTCAGGAGAGATATTTCTCTAAAATTATCAACATTTTCCAAGTTACCTATTCTATATCATGGACAATAATAGCTTTAGGGGAGAAGCTTGTTGAAAAAGGTGTGCAATAATTGACACCTTTGTCATCAAATGACAGCATTTCAGAGGAAAATACCAAGAGGGTAAGTTGTCAAATCTAGCGCTCTCTTCTCTCACCGCATCTCGGTCAAGCTGTTCATAAATCTCATTGTTCGTCGCCTGGTGGGGCAATGACAAAACTGGAAGTCTCTCTTTGGGAAAGTAGCCCATCACTGCAAAGTACGGTCGTGAATGAACTCGGAATCATGTAAAATGAAAAGAACGGCTATTCCCTTCTTACAACAGTCTGTGTAGGCAGTTCCCATGCGGGAAGAGCTCAACTGCTCATTTACCAAAAGAAGATCGAATCACTGAAACCACAAAATTCTGTTTCGGGGAGAAAAAGGGGAGAGAATGTGCCCACTAAGGACAGACAAAAACTGTCGGACATTACATTTGCACTGGAGTAAGGGAGGCGATTATTACCTACGACAACTCCACTGGCAAGATCTTGTCGCCCTTAACATTTTGAGAATCGATCGTTTGGTTGGAGGGGTTTTGTCTTTTTTTTTTTTTTTTTTTTTTTGGAAGGGGGGGGGGGCGGGGGAGGGAGAGGCTCTCCTGTTATAGTGGTTGACTTCACACACACACACACACCACACACACACACACACACACATGCGAACGCGCGCGCGCGCGCGCACGCACGCACACACGTATGCACAGAGAGAGAGAGAGAGGTAGAGAGAGAGAGACATGATGATGATGATGATGACGACGACGACCCTGATAATCTTTATTGCCAAAAAAAAAAGATGAGCAAATACTTGTGTGTGTGTGTGTGTGTGTGTGTGTGTGTGTGTGTGTGTGTGTGTTGTGTGTGTGTGTGTGAGTTTTTTAATTACAAAGCGATCCTCCTGTTATATATCAAAGGAAAAGACAGACAGACAGACAGAGAGATGCCATAATTATCCAAGCCGCTGTTTGTTTGTATTTTTTAATGTTGATATACTACCCGCGGCTAGAATTATTGATTAACCGGCGACAATACATCAATAAGTAGCAGTAAATGCGGGAAGAGAGAGAGAGAGAGAGAGAGAGAGAGAGAGAGAGAGAGATGAGAACTCCGAAAACCTTTATTCTATGAGAGACAGACAGACAGACAGACAGACAGAGACACAGAGAGAGAGATTTACTCTAATACCGATCATTCTGTGTTTATCTTTAGGTACTTATTCAGTTCTTTGAGGGCATTTTCTTCCCATGTCCCTCCTGATTCTCTCTGCTCTTGGCTTGCTGACTTGACAGGCTGTGCTGGAGAATGCCACCGGTGTACAATGGCAGACTGTGTTGGAGAATGCCACCAGTGTACAATGGCAGACTGTGTTGGAGAATGCCACCAGTGGCAATGGCAGACCGTGTTGGAGAATGCCACCGGTGTACAATGGCACACTGTGTTGGAGAATGCCACCGGTGTACAATGGCAGACTGTGTTGGAGAATGCCACCAGTGTACAATGGCACACTGTGTTGGAGAATGCCACCTGTGTACAATGGCAGACTGTGTTGGAGAATGCCACCGGTGTACAATGGCAGACTGTGTTGGAGAATGCCACCGGTGTACAATGGCAGACTGTGTTGGAGAATGCCACCAGTGACAATGGCAGACTGTGTTGGAGAATGCCACCAATGTACAATGGCAGACTGTGTTGGAGAATGTCATCGATGTACAATGGCAGACTGTGTTGGAGAATGCCACCAATGCACAATGGCAGACTGTGTTGGAGAATGCCACCGGTGTACAATGGCACACTGTGTTGGAGAATGCCACCGGTGTACAATGGCACACTGTGTTGGAGAATGCCACCGGTGTACAGTGGCAGACTGTGCTGGAGAATGCCACTGGTGTACAATGGCAGACTGTGTTGGAGAATGCCACCAATGTACAATGGCAGACTGTGCTGGAGAATGCCACCGGTGTACAATGGCAGACTGTGTTGGAGAATGCCACCGGTGTACAATGGCACACTGTGTTGGAGAATGCCACTGGTGTACAAGTAGTATGTCTCTGTTCAGCGGATGCCATGGATGGACTGTCACAACCAAAACAGTTCTACAGAGCAGACCCACAGATGACGAACATCGACTGTGTACGAATCGGACAAACTTCTGTTACTTTCAAAGTGAGGTGACTGCAGGCAGAAACTGAAACAGTTTCTTTTGAAAAAGTTGTAAGTGAGTCCGCCAAACAAACAACAGGGACAAATAAATCTAACGACACAAAACACGACGCGTTTCGATCTCTTAGGTCTTCTTCAGGCAATGAAAACGAAGTCATTCAATGCCCCATCTTGCATCGAATTTGAGAAGATGAGTGATTGCTCGTTCTTCGTTTTCGTTGTCCTGAGTGTTGTTTCTCTTGGCTGAAGAAGACCTAAGAGGTCGAAGCACGTCATGTTTTGTCTTGTGATTTGTTTTATACCCTGCTTGGCGGGCTCATTAATCATTCTTTTATAACTTCTGTTCACAGAACAGAATTCTATGGTGCTCCAAGGCTGTAATCGAAGATTTTTTAGACTTTAACGTCATCTTCTGGACCACCACAATCTTCTTTCATCTCCCATCACATTCCCTCTCATTTCTCCATTGGTTTTTGTGTTTTTCGTTTGCTTATATGTTTGTTTGTTTGTTTTTATCCCAGCGAAATATGAATACAATCTGTGCTCCATTTAGAGAGCGAGACTTTCGAACGCTTCGTGGATCAATCAGATGACATTACCAACTATTTCTGATGCGGGGGGGGGGGGGGGAGAGAGAGAGAGAGAAGAGAGAGAGAGAGAGAGAAGACATTACGACCGAACATTACTACGAATGACTACCTCTACTTAGCTCATACATTCAAGACAATGGGTAGCTTTCAAAAGTTTCAAAACAGAGTGACTGGGGGCGGAGAATGAGGCACAATTTAGAAAGAGAGGGGGTTAGTTACCGCCAAGGACATCAACCATGTGAAAGTCTTGGCACACTGGCAATCACAGAGTGACAGCTTTGAACGTACAGCACAAGAGTCCCATCTCATTGCCAAACTTGGTACGCTACAGCCCCAAGGCATCAACATCCAACAGTGACACAAATATACATACCCACCACTTCAACACCAGTCGGCAGTACCTTCCACCAACACACACACACACACACACACACACAACACACACACACACACACACACACACATACATACACACAAACACACACCACCACCACCATACCACTACTACCCACTTCATACAGAAGTTGCAGCCACCCTCTATTATTTTATTTCATTTTTTTTATTCATTATTTATATTTTATCGTTATTGTATTTTTTTTTTAATTTATTTTGTTTATTTCATTTCATTTATTTATTCATTTATTTTATTTACTTTGTTTTATTTATTTATTTATTTGTTTACTTTTTTTTTTTTTCTTTTTTTCCACATCTGATTTTGTTAGCATTACCCACACCCCCACATACAACCACCCACACTATTATCACCATCACCACCCATTAAAGTCGTTTTTTGTTTGTTTGTTTTTTTCATTGTTGTTTTTTTGCCCCACTAAGCACTATCATCAATCCACCATAATCACTGCCGTCACTAATGTATCATGCTATTCTACAAAAGTCACAAACCCATTGTTTCACACCTCCTCCCTTCTCCCCCCACCCCCCCCCCCCCCCCCCCCCCCCCCCCCCCCCCCCGCACTATTTCCTCTCCCATGATCCCCTCCTGGGTAGCCTCGTTTCCGTCCGGTGGCCATTTTGGTCGTGTGGCGAACATGAGAAGATAAGTGGTTTCTCGTTCTTCGTTTTCACTGTCCTAATGTTATTTGTTTTCGCCTGAAGAAGACCCAAGAGGTCGAAATACGTTGTGTTGTCCTATGCTTTGTTTGTCTATGTCCTTAGCGGTCAGTAATTCCCTCTCTTTCTAAAAAAAAAAAAAAAAAATGGGTAGTTGTTTTCTATCGAAGATAATGCCGATTTTTAGATGGGAACAAGCTGACTGAAACACAAGGCCATTTCAACTATGTCTTTCATAGTCATCTCGGGCTGTCGTTTGTGTACAAGCATAGCATGTCTCGAGCTCTCTTATTCGCCGAATTCTGTAAAGTACCTTGCGATTAGTACGTGAGATATGACTGTCATTCACTTGCCGTTTTTGAGAAAACCTCCAAGTCAGGTTTCAATACGGGGAATCATTGTCAGGTTATTGACTTATGAAGAAATTGGTTGTTTGCGGATTGTTGTTGGGGTTTGTTTGTTGGGTTGTTGTTGTTTTTTTCATGTTGGGTTTTTTTTGTGTGTGTTTTCCTTCTTTTTTTGTTGGTTGGTTGATTGGTTGGTGGGGTTTTTTTTTATCCCTCCCCCCTCCCCCCACCCCCACCCCCACGACTCACGTTTTCCATAATATTCATAGAGAGTATGAAATTGCTTGAATGGAAATATTTCAAAGAAACATGTAGGCCTACGCCCCCTCCGCCCCCCCTCTCTCCTCTCTCTCTCTCTCTCTCTCTCTCTCTCTCTCTCTCACACACACCACACACACACACACACACACACACACACACACACACACACACACACATCTGTAAGCATGCGCGCGCACACACACACACACACACACACACAGACACACACACACACACACACACACACACACACACACACACACGCACGCACGCACGCACACACGCACGCACGCACGCACGCACACACACACACACACACACACACACACACACACACACACACACACACACACACATGCGTGCGCGCGCGAATTCGTCACAAGTTCGAATATGACTATTTGAATACAATTAAAACACTATCCGCAGGTGAACTGCGGTGTTTTCATGAACCATCAGCAAAGAAGGCAAACAAAAATTCAGCAAGTCAGGAGATCGACACATACTATTACATATATAACTGACACACACGCACAGACATGAAGAACGAAACAGAAATTAAGCAACCCCGTCTTCGATTCGGTTTCTGTCCCTTCAATATCCACTTCATCTTCAATAAACACAAGATTAAAATTGTCTATAAGACGTAAAGATCAGACAGAAAATATTTGCCTACCATGTGCAGGCATTATTGTTCAGTGAACCCTAGACGACTACGTGTTCTAATTAGTGTATTAAATCAACAGAATTCTCGCTCTCGACTCAACGGACTCCATAGTAAGGGACTTAACTGCAGACATAGTATCATTAATCTGGATTGCCTCCCTTGGACTGAAAAAGCAGGAGGAACCCACGCAAGCACGTGTGTACTTCAAGCGCGTCCTTGGGAGCGAAACTTGGGGTCAAGAAACTCATGTGTAGTCTTGGTGCGTGCGTCCGCGTTTGCACCAATACGTGACTGATTGCAACTTCGCGTATGTCATGTGCCGTGTGTGTGTGTGTGTGTGTGTGTGTGTGTGTGTGTGTGTGGTGCGTGCGTGCGTGAGTGCGTGCGAGAGTGAGTGAATGCGTGCGTGCGTGTGTGTGTGTGTATGTATGTACGTGCGTGCGGGCGTGCGTGTGTGTGTGTGTGTGTGTGTGTGTGTGTGTGTGTGTGTGTTGTGTGTGTGTGTGTGTGTGTGTGTGTGTGTGTGGTGTATGAATGTGTATGTGTGTGTACGTGCGTGCGTGCGTGTGTGTGTGTGTGTGTGTACGTGCGTGCGTGCGTGCGTGTGTGTATGTGTACGTGCGTGTGTGTGTGTGTGTGTGTGCGTGCGTGTGTGTATGTGTGTGTGTACGTGCGCGTGTGTGTGTGTGTGTGCGTGTATGAATGTGTGTGTGTGTGTACGTGCGTGCGTGCGTGCGTGTGTGTGTGTGTGTGTGTGTGTGTGTGTGTACGTGCGTGCGTGGGCGCGCGTGCGTGTGTGTGTGTGTGTGTGTGTGTGTGTGTGTGTGTGTGTGTGTGCATGTGTGTGTGTGTGTGTGCTTGTGTGTGTGTGTGTGCATGTATGTGTGTGTGTGTACGCGTGTGTACACATGCGTGTGTGTGTGTGTGTGTGTGTGTGTCTGTGTGTGTGCGTGCGTGTGTGTGTGTGTGTGTGTGTGTGTGTGTGTGTGATGAAGAGTGAGGGAGACAGGGAGATGGCGACGTGTCGTTACCCCCGTCGTTAAACAAAAATGAATAAATAAAAAGAAATCAAATAATACAGTCACAGGATGGAGATGAGGTAGGCCAACAGCCAGCGCCACCCAAGCAAAACTGATGAGGCTAAAGCAGTGAGGGGGGGGGGGGGGAGAGAGAAGGGAGAGTTGGGGATGGGGGTGAGAAAGTTCGGGGGGGGGGAGGGGGAGTTGGGGATGGGGTTGAGAAAGTTCGAGGGGAGGGGGGGCGGGGGGGGGGGGGGAAGGGGGGCTGT
>CM065724.1:77535630-77548130 GCA_033310375.1 Conus canariensis
GTTCACTCAAAACAGTCATGTTGACCTTCCCATTTCGTTCACTCAAAACAGTCATGTGACCTTCCATTTCGTTCACTCAAAATAGTCATGTGACCTTCACATTTCGTTCACTCAAAACAGTCATGTTGACCTTCCCATTTCGTTCACTCAAAACAGTCATGTTGACCTTCCCATTTCGTTCACTCAAAACAGTCATGTTGACCTTCCCATTTCGTTCACTCAAAACAGTCATGTTGACCTTCACATTTCGTTCACTCAAAACAGTCATGTTGACCTTCCATTTCGTTCACTCAAAACAGTCATGTTGACCTTCCCATTTCGTTCACTCAAAACAGTCATGTTGACCTTCCCATTTCGTTCACTCAAAACAGTCATGTTGACCTTCCCATTTCGTTCACTCAAAACAGTCATGTTGACCTTCCCATTTCGTTCACTCAAAACAGTCATGTTGACCTTCCCATTTCGTTCACTCAAAACAGTCATGTTGACCTTCCCATTTCGTTCACTCAAAACAGTCATGTTGACCTTCCCATTTCGTTCACTCAAAACAGTCATGTTGACCTTCCCATTTCGTTCACTCAAAACAGTCATGTTGACCTTCCCATTTCGTTCACTCAAAACAGTCATGTTGACCTTCCCATTTCGTTCACTCAAAACAGTCATGTTGACCTTCACATTTCGTTCACTCAAAACAGTCATGTTGACCTTCCCATTTCGTTCACTCAAAACAGTCATGTTGACCTTCCCATTTCGTTCACTCAAAACAGTCATGTTGACCTTCCCATTTCGTTCACTCAAAACAGTCATGTTGACCTTCCCATTTCGTTCACTCAAAACAGTCATGTTGACCTTCCCATTTCGTTCACTCAAAACAGTCATGTTGACCTTCCCATTTCGTTCACTCAAAACAGTCATGTTGACCTTCCCATTTCGTTCACTCAAAACAGTCATGTTGACCTTCCCATTTCGTTCACTCAAAACAGTCATGTTGACCTTCCCATTTCGTTCACTCAAAACAGTCATGTTGACCTTCCCATTTCGTTCACTCAAAACAGTCATGTTGACCTTCCCATTTCGTTCACTCAAAACAGTCATGTTGACCTTCACATTTCGTTCACTCAAAACAGTCATGTTGACCTTCCCATTTCGTTCACTCAAAACAGTCATGTTGACCTTCCCATTTCGTTCACTCAAAACAGTCATGTTGACCTTCCCATTTCGTTCACTCAAAACAGTCATGTTGACCTTCACATTTCGTTCACTCAAAACAGTCATGTTGACCTTCACATTTCGTTCACTCAAAACAGTCATGTTGACCTTCACATTTCGTTCACTCAAAACAGTCATGTTGACCTTCCCATTTCGTTCACTCAAAACAGTCATGTTGACCTTCACATTTCGTTCACTCAAAACAGTCATGTTGACCTTCCCATTTCGTTCACTCAAAACAGTCATGTTGACCTTCCCATTTCGTTCACTCAAAACAGTCATGTTGACCTTCCCCATTTCGTTCACTCAAAACAGTCATGTTGACCTTCCCATTTCGTTCACTCAAAACAGTCATGTTGACCTTCCCATTTCGTTCACTCAAAACAGTCATGTTGACCTTCCCATTTCGTTCACATCACAAAACAGTCATGTTGACCTTCCCATTTCGTTCACTCAAAACAGTCATGTTGACCTTCCCATTTCGTTCACTCAAAACAGTCATGTTGACCTTCCCATTTCGTTCACTCAAAACAGTCATGTTGACCTTCCCATTTCGTTCACTCAAAACAGTCATGTTGACCTTCCCATTTCGTTCACTCAAAACAGTCATGTTGACCTTCCCATTTCGTTCACTCAAAACAGTCATGTTGACCTTCCCATTTCGTTCACTCAAAACAGTCATGTTGACCTTCCCATTTCGTTCACTCAAAACAGTCATGTTGACCTTCCCATTTCGTTCACTCAAAACAGTCATGTTGACCTTCCCATTTCGTTCACTCAAAACAGTCATGTTGACCTTCCCATTTCGTTCACTCAAAACAGTCATGTTGACCTTCCCATTTCGTTCACTCAAAACAGTCATGTTGACCTTCCCATTTCGTTCACTCAAAACAGTCATGTTGACCTTCCCATTTCGTTCACTCAAAACAGTCATGTTGACCTTCCCATTTCGTTCACTCAAAACAGTCATGTTGACCTTCCCATTTCGTTCACTCAAAACAGTCATGTTGACCTTCCCATTTCGTTCACTCAAAACAGTCATGTTGACCTTCCCATTTCGTTCACTCAAAACAGTCATGTTGACCTTCCCATTTCGTTCACTCAAAACAGTCATGTTGACCTTCCCATTTCGTTCACTCAAAACAGTCATGTTGACCTTCCCATTTCGTTCACTCAAAACAGTCATGTTGACCTTCCCATTTCGTTCACTCAAAACAGTCATGTTGACCTTCCCATTTCGTTCACTCAAAACAGTCATGTTGACCTTCCCATTTCGTTCACTCAAAACAGTCATGTTGACCTTCCCATTTCGTTCACTCAAAACAGTCATGTTGACCTTCCCATTTCGTTCACTCAAAACAGTCATGTTGACCTTCCCATTTCGTTCACTCAAAACAGTCATGTTGACCTTCCCATTTCGTTCACTCAAAACAGTCATGTTGACCTTCCCATTTCGTTCACTCAAAACAGTCATGTTGACCTTCCATTCGTTCTCAACAGTCATGTTGACCTTCATTTCGTCACAAAACAGTCATGTTGACCTTCCCATTTCGTTCACTCAAAACAGTCATGTTGACCTTCCCATTTCGTTCACTCAAAACAGTCATGTTGACCTTCCCATTTCGTTCACTCAAAAACAGTCATGTTGACCTTCCCATTTCGTTCACTCAAAACAGTCATGTTGACCTTCCCATTTCGTTCACTCAAAACAGTCATGTTGACCTTCCCATTTCGTTCACTCAAAACAGTCATGTTGACCTTCCCATTTCGTTCACTCAAAACAGTCATGTTGACCTTCCCATTTCGTTCACTCAAAACAGTCATGTTGACCTTCCCATTTCGTTCACTCAAAACAGTCATGTTGACCTTCCCATTTCGTTCACTCAAAACAGTCATGTTGACCTTCCCATTTCGTTCACTCAAAACAGTCATGTTGACCTTCCCATTTCGTTCACTCAAAACAGTCATGTTGACCTTCCCATTTCGTTCACTCAAAACAGTCATGTTGACCTTCCCATTTCGTTCACTCAAAACAGTCATGTTGACCTTCCCATTTCGTTCACTCAAAACAGTCATGTTGACCTTCCCATTTCGTTCACTCAAAACAGTCATGTTGACCTTCCCATTTCGTTCACTCAAAACAGTCATGTTGACCTTCCCATTTCGTTCACTCAAAACAGTCATGTTGACCTTCCCATTTCGTTCACTCAAAACAGTCATGTTGACCTTCCCATTTCGTTCACTCAAAACAGTCATGTTGACCTTCCCATTTCGTTCACTCAAAACAGTCATGTTGACCTTCCCATTTCGTTCACTCAAAACAGTCATGTTGACCTTCCCATTTCGTTCACTCAAAACAGTCATGTTGACCTTCCCATTTCGTTCACTCAAAACAGTCATGTTGACCTTCCCATTTCGTTCACTCAAAACAGTCATGTTGACCTTCCCATTTCGTTCACTCAAAACAGTCATGTTGACCTTCCCATTTCGTTCACTCAAAACAGTCATGTTGACCTTCCCATTTCGTTCACTCAAAACAGTCATGTTGACCTTCCCATTTCGTTCACTCAAAACAGTCATGTTGACCTTCCATTTCGTTCACTCAAAACAGTCATGTTGACCTTCCCATTTCGTTCACTCAAAACAGTCATGTTGACCTTCCCATTTCGTTCACTCAAAACAGTCATGTTGACCTTCCCATTTCGTTCACTCAAAACAGTCATGTTGACCTTCCCATTTCGTTCACTCAAAACGTCATGTTGACCTTCACATTTCGTTCACTCAAAACAGTCATGTTGACCTTCACATTTCGTTCACTCAAAACAGTCATGTTGACCTTCACATTTCGTTCACTCAAAACAGTCATGTTGACCTTCCATTTCGTTCACTCAAAACAGTCATGTTGACCTTCTTTCCAAACATTTTTCGTTCACTCAAAACAGTCATGTTGACCTTCACATTCGTTCACTCAAAACAGTCATGTTGACCTTCACATTTCGTTCACTCAAAACAGTCATGTTGACCTTCACATTTCGTTCACTCAAAACAGTCATGTTGACCTTCACATTTCGTTCACTCAAAACAGTCATGTTGACCTTCACATTTCGTTCACTCAAAACAGTCATGTTGACCTTCACATTTCGTTCACTCAAAACAGTCATGTTGACCTTCCATTTCGTTCACTCAAAACAGTCATGTGACCTTCACATTCGTTCACTCAAAAAGTCTGTTGACTTCCATTTCGTTCACTCAAACAGTCATGTTGACCTTCCATTTCGTTCACTCAAACAGTCATGTTGACCTTCCATTTCGTTCACTCAAAACAGTCATGTTGACCTTCCCATTTCGTTCACTCAAAACAGTCATGTTGACCTTCCATTTCGTTCACTCAAACAGTCATGTTGACCTTCACATTTCGTTCACTCAAAACAGTCATGTTGACCTTCCCATTTCGTTCACTCAAAACAGTCATGTTGACCTTCCATTTCGTTCACTCAAAACAGTCATGTTGACCTTCCCATTTCGTTCACTCAAAACAGTCATGTGACCTTCCCATTTCGTTCACTCAAAAATCATGTGACTCCATTTCGTTCACTCAAACAGTCATGTTGACCTTCCCATTTCGTTCACTCAAAACAGTCATGTTGACCTTCCCATTTCGTTCACTCAAAACAGTCATGTTGACCTTCCATTTCGTTCACTCAAAACAGTCATGTTGACCTTCCATTTCGTTCACTCAAAACAGTCATGTTGACCTTCCCATTTCGTTCACTCAAAACAGTCATGTTGACCTTCCCATTTCGTTCACTCAAAACAGTCATGTTGACCTTCCCATTTCGTTCACTCAAAAAGTCATGTTGACCTTCCATTTCGTTCACTCAAAATGTCATGTTGACCTTCCATTTCGTTCACTCAAAACAGTCATGTTGACCTTCCATTTCGTTCACTCAAAACAGTCATGTTGACCTTCCATTTCGTTCACTCAAACAGTCATGTTGACCTTCCTTTCGTTCACTCAAAACAGTCATGTTGACCTTCCATTTCGTTCACTCAAAACAGTCATGTTGACCTTCCCATTTCGTTCACTCAAAACAGTCATGTTGACCTTCCATTTCGTTCACTCAAAACAGTCATGTTGACCTTCCATTTCGTTCACTCAAAACAGTCATGTTGACCTTCCATTTCGTTCACTCAAAACAGTCATGTTGACCTTCCCATTTCGTTCACTCAAAGTCATGTGACTCCATTCGTCACTCAAACAGTCATGTTGACCTTCCATTTCGTTCACTCAAAACAGTCATGTTGACCTTCACATTTCGTTCACTCAAAACAGTCATGTTGACCTTCCATTTCGTTCACTCAAAACAGTCATGTTGACCTTCCATTTCGTTCACTCAAAACAGTCATGTTGACCTTCCCATTTCGTTCACTCAAAACAGTCATGTTGACCTTCCATTTCGTTCACTCAAAACAGTCATGTTGACCTTCCCATTTCGTTCACTCAAAACAGTCATGTTGACCTTCCATTTCGTTCACTCAAAACAGTCATGTTGACCTTCCATTTCGTTCACTCAAAACAGTCATGTTGACCTTCCCATTTCGTTCACTCAAAACAGTCATGTTGACCTTCCATTTCGTTCACTCAAAACAGTCATGTTGACCTTCCCATTTCGTTCACTAAAACAGTCATGTTGACCTTCCATTTCGTTCACTCAAAACAGTCATGTTGACCTTCCCATTTCGTTCACTCAAAACAGTCATGTTGACCTTCCCATTTCGTTCACTCAAAACAGTCATGTTGACCTTCCATTTCGTTCACTCAAAACAGTCATGTTGACCTTCCATTTCGTTCACTCAAAACAGTCATGTTGACCTTCCATTTCGTTCACTCAAAACAGTCATGTTGACCTTCCATTTCGTTCACTCAAAACAGTCATGTTGACCTTCCATTTCGTTCACTCAAACAGTCATGTTGACCTTCCATTTCGTTCACTCAAACAGTCATGTTGACCTTCACATTTCGTTCACTCAAACAGTCATGTTGACCTTCCCATTTCGTTCACTCAAAACAGTCATGTGACCTTCACATTTCGTTCACTCAAAACAGTCATGTTGACCTTCCATTTCGTTCACTCAAAACAGTCATGTTGACCTTCCATTTCGTTCACTCAAAACAGTCATGTTGACCTTCACATTTCGTTCACTCAAAACAGTCATGTTGACCTTCACATTTCGTTCACTCAAAACAGTCATGTTGACCTTCCATTTCGTTCACTCAAAACAGTCAGTTGACCTCACATTTCGTTCACTCAAAAGTCATGTGACCTTCACATTTCGTTCACTCAAAACAGTCATGTGACCTTCACATTTCGTTCACTCAAACATGTCATGTTACCTTCCATTTCGTTCACTCAAAACAGTCATGTTGACCTTCCATTCGTTCACTCAAAACAGTCATGTTGACTTTCATTTCGTTCACTCAAAACAGTCATGTTGACCTTCCATTCGTTCACTCAAAACAGTCATGTTGACCTTCCATTTCGTTCACTCAAAAGTCATGTTGACCGTCAATTCGTCACTCAAAACAGTCATGTGACCTCACATTTCGTTCACTCAAAAAGTCATGTTGACCTTCAATTTCGTTCACTCAAAAACAGTCATGTTGACCTTCCCATTTCGTTCACATCAAAACAGTCATTTGACCTTCCATTCGTTCACTCAAAACAGTCATGTTGACCTTCCCATTTCGTTACTGCAAAATAGTCATGTTGAACCTTCCATTTCGTTCACTCAAAAACAGTCATTGACCTCCCATTCGTTCACTCAAAACAGTCATGTGACCTTCCAATTTCGTCACTCAAAAAAGTCATGTTGACTTCCATTCGTCACTCAAAAACAGTCATGTTGACACTTCCCATTTTCGTTTCACTCAAACAGCATGTGACCTTCCATTTCGTTCACTCAAAACAGTCATGTTGACCTTCCATTTCGTTCACTCAAAACAGCATGTTGACCTTCCATTTCGTTCACTCAAAAACAGCATGTTGACCTACCATTTCGTTCACACTCAAAACAGTCATGTTGACCTTCCATTTCGTTCACAATCAAAACAGTATGTTGACCTTCGCATATTCGTTCACACAAACAGTCATGTTGACCTCACATTTCGTCACCTAAAACAGTCATGTTGACCTTCACATTTCGTTCACTCAAACACAGTTCCTGTTTCGACCTCCCATTTCGTTCACTCAAAACAGTCATGTTCGACCCTTCCCCACTTATCGTCCAATCAAAACAGCCATGTTACCTTCCATTCGTTCACTAAAAAAACAGCTCATTGTTGCCTTCCATTTCGTTCACTCAAGAACAGTCATGTTGACCTTCCATTTCGTCACTCAACAGTCATGTTGACCTTCCCATTTCGTTCACTCAAAACAGTCATGTTGACCTTCACATTTCGTTCACTCAAAACAGTCATGTTGACCTTCCATTTCGTTCACTCAAAAACAGTCATGTTGACCTTCACATTTCGTTCACTCAAAACAGTCATGTTGACCTTCACATTTCGTTCACTCAAAACAGTCATGTTGACCTTCACATTTCGTTCACTCAAAACAGTCATGTTGACCTTCCACATTTCGTTCACTCAAAACAGTCATGTTGACCTTCCACATTTCGTTCACTCAAAACAGTCATGTTTGACCTTCCATTTCGTTCACTCAAAACAGTCATGTTGACCTTCCCATTTTCGTTCACTTCAAAACATGTCATGTTGACCTTCCATTTCGTTCACTACAAAACAGTCATGTTGACCTTCACATTTCGTTCACTCAAAACAGTCATGTTGACCTTCCATTTCGTTCACTCAAAACAGTCATGTTGACCTTCACATTTCGTTCACTCAAAACAGTCATGTTGACCTTCACCATTTCGTTCACAAACAAGTCAAAACAGTCATGTTGACCTATCACAATTTCGTTCACTCAAAACAGTCATGTTGACCTTCCACATTTCGTTCACTCAAAACAGTCATGTTGACCTTCCACATTTCGTTCACTCAAAACAGTCATGTTTGACCTTCCCATTTCGTTCACCTCAAAACAGTCATGTTGACCTTACACATTTCGTTCACATCAAAACAGTCATTGTTGACCTTCCATTTCGTTCACGTCAAAACAGTCATGTTGACCTTCCATATCGTTCACTCAAAACAGTCATGTTGACCTACAACATTTCGGTTCACTCAAAAACAGTCATGTTGACCTTCACATTTCGTTCACTCAAAACAGTCATGTTGACCTTACAATTTCGTTCACTCAAAACAGTCATGTTTACCTTCCCATTTCGTTCACTCAAACAGACATCGTTTGACCTTCACAATTTCGTTCACGATCAAAAAGTCATGTTGACCTTCCATTTCGTTCACTCAAACAAGACATGTGACCTTCCATTCGTTCACTCAAACATGTCTGTGACCTTCACATTTCGTTCACTCAAAACAGTCATGTTGACCTTCCCTTTCGTTCCACTCAAAACTCAGTCATGTTGACCCTTTCCCATTTCGTTCACTCAAAACAGTCATGTTGACCTTCACAGTTCGTTAAACTCAAAAACAGTCATGTTGACCTTCCATTTCGTTCACTCAAAACAGTCATGTTGACCAGAGAGAGAGAGAGAGAGAGAGAGAGAGAGAGAGAGAGAGAGAGAGAAGACAGACAGACAGACAGACAGACAGACCAGAGAGAGACAGAGACACACACACACAGAGATGTCGGCACACACACACACACACACACACACACACACACACACACACACACACACACCACACACACCTTATTTTGCATACATTCAAATTCACGCTAAAATCAGAGAATCTGATCAGCGACAACATGTGACAGCCATGAATAAGATATGACAACCAGCCATAAAGTAGAGGTGAATTCCGAAAGACCCTTCCACCAATCGCAAAGCAGTTTACAGAATTCGGCTAGTCGTGAGGTTACACATACACACACACGCACGGGAGAGAGAGAGAGAGAGAGAGAGAGAGAGAGAGAGAGAGAGAGAGAGAGAGAGAGACAGACAGACAGACAGACAGACAGACTGACAGACAGACAGACAGACTGAGATGAATGGAAACACGAAATGTAAGCAATTTATTTTTCTAATACACCCTGCTCTTTCCGTTTCAAATCCATTTCATCTTTTATACAAACAAGACAAATGCCGTCTTTACGGGCTACAGGTTAAAAAAAAAAAAAATTCTTAAACGAAAGCACTTCCAATCATAATTATGTTCTGTCAATATTTTTCCCCTCTTGCACCAAAGAAAATAAGTAACCTTCGCTGATTGGTAGACAGAGACATCGGTGAATCTACTCTCATCATACGCCATGTCAGCCTTGAACAAGAATCTCACACGATTTTTCCCACGCTAACCCGCTACCCTTCCTCCTCCTCTCCCCACCCTCTCCACTCTTCTCTCACTCTCACGACCCCACCCTACCTCTGCCCCAACTTATCAGGCCCTAACATCAAACAGCCAAATGTATAATGCATTCGAAGGAAAGAAAAAAAAAAAACGAGCTGCTTAATATGTGTGCTGTCATTTCTTTGTTTCACGTGAGACTCTTTCGACCTTCATGAAACTGTCTCTGTCTCTGTCTGTCTGTCTGTCTTCTCTCTGTCTCTCTCTCTCTCTCTCTCTCTCTCTCTCTCTCTCTCTCACACACACACACACACACACACACACACACACACACACACACACACACACACGTACATACACGAGCGTGCGCGCGCGCATTCACACACACACACACACACACACACACACACACACACACACACACACACACACACACCACACACTCCTCCTCCACCTTCTCCTCCTCCTCCTACTACTACTACTACTACTATAATAATAATAATAATAATAATGATAATAATAGTGATAATAATAATAAGGACGATGATGATGATGGTGGTAAGTAAAATAATGATGATAATAATATGATAGTAATAATAATAATAATAACAACAATCATGATGATGATGATGGTCATAATAATAATAATAATGATGATGATGATGATGATGATGATGATGAGAAGAAGAAGAAGGAGGAGGAGGAGGAGGAGGAGACCTAGGCACAATGTTTGTCAATGGAATGCCGCCGATCAAGTCGTATGACCTGTGAATTACTTTTTGAAGTGTTTGCGGGTATTAATTGTGCATGAAACAAATTCACTTCACACAGGATAAGGTCAGACTGTAAGTGAGCTCTGCACTGGCACTGTTTAATGTTCTTTGTTGGGTTCATCAAATCAGATGAAGGCCTGGGGTGTGAGTGCACCAAGCGCCAATTTAGCCTAAAATGAACGAACACAAATTAACATTTAATCAAGACTGGTACAGGGTTTTCTACCTTGAATAGAGTCATACAAACACACGGACGAACAATAACAAATACAGGTAACCTCAATCTAATTAATTCTTAAACGAGGCAGGGAACAGTTAACTGTCCTTTCTGCTAGGCGATTGGGTGTAAGCAGAATTCGTTTGGAGTTATGGGCGTTCATTTGTTTCATCAAGGACCTAATTGTTCTTTAATTATTGTCACTTCTCCCATTGCTCTTGTTGTGTATATGTGTCAGACACAGGGTACATGGGCGAGCTTGGAACATCATATTTGGGGAGGGGGGGGGGGGTGTCTCCTTGTTCGTTCTGTGTGCACTCTCTTGTCATTTCTGCTGGGCGATTAGGTGTCGTAAGCAGCATTCGCTTGGAGTTATGGGCGTCTGTTTCTTTCCTCAAGGAAGCGAGAGTTACCCTACCTGTTCTTTCATTTCCTACACAATGACTAGTATCCCGAATGTTTTCAAACTCCTGCAGATGTCCTCACGATGTTGCATGGTTACGTTACTTGCAGCCACAATTATGGGATGGTGCTCCATTCTCCCGGATACAAAATTAAACAAAGAAAGAGAGTGTGAATATGTGTAAAAACATTTCCCCGATGAAAAATTCTCTCTCTCTCTCTCTCTCTCTCTCTCTCTCTCTCTGTCTGTCTGTCTCTGTCTCTCTTCTCTCTCTCTCTCTCTCTCTCTCTCTCTCTCTCTCTCTCTCGTAGTATGAAGATTTAAAAGTTGATCTTGATTTCTTTATTGATCTTGTCACTTTCATTGAATAGATCGATCAATGATGCATCTTTTTCACGAATAGAATCAGTTGGCAGCATACGTTACAATGAAAATGTGCTTGATGCGGTAAGGATAATTAGCGGCATGACTGATGGCTCAAAAAGATACCATGAATTTTGAAACGGGATAACTGCAGATCGAACTGCCGTTCAAAAGAAACCAAAAAAATGAACAAAGAAACATAGCTTAGAATACAGTATTTGGCAAAATTAACACAATCAAAGATATTAATATGAAGTGGTTTCAAACAAGAATCGTTCACAGAATCATTAGTATGATATCACTGTATGAAATGTCATATATATTTCTTGCGCGAGGAATAGCAGACTTCGCATTGGTTGGATCGTACATTTTCTAATGGGTTATGAATAAAGTGAATGAGGAGCTCCTCAATATATTTCCATATGAAAAAAAAAATCAGAATATGTGCCAGTACATTCAGTGTTCAAGTATTATGTGATGTGTGTAGGCCTAGTTTTTGGTGTCGATAGGCATTTAAAACCAGACAATACATTTGATTTAATCATTATGATTGCAACATATCTAAGTTTAAAATAGAAGACATATCACCAATATTTTACTTTTGAAGGATGCTGCCAAAAGAAATCTAAGATCGAAAACCACCATACCAAAATTTGATGCACATTGAAATAATATCAACCAATAGGTATTGATCATGTACAATAAAGTTCTGAGATTGATTTCCGATGCCTTACACAGCTCTCTTGTTCATTAAAAGCAGCAGGTATTCACTTTTGAAATTATGTTACTTTTCATATGATATATGTATGTATTGATACATATAGATGTTGCACAGGATCCAGTCTTTGACTTGCGTGCATACAATATGTAGTCCACTTAAAAGTGATGCATGTTGTTGAGCATCGTGTCTGCGTTGTGTTGTGTAAAACGAATGAAATATATTTTGAAACAAACAGAAAGAAAGAAAGAGCGTGTGGCTATAGTTACCTCATACAGACATAGAAAAAAAATGCTATCGATCACACGGTGGTATTGTGTGTGTGCGTGCGCACGTGTTTGTGTGTGTGTGTGTGTGTGTGTGTGTGTGTGTGGTGTGTGTGTGTG
>CM065724.1:77553130-77615630 GCA_033310375.1 Conus canariensis
TCAAGAAAGTGTATGTCAGGTTAAGCGTTAGTCGGTAAATCAACATTTGAGTTAAGTGAGGTGGCCATTTGTTGCAGCTCGGGAATATGCAATAACTTGCCCACTTTCGTACATGCCATACCACTGCCATAGAAGTGAAAAATCAAGTCGGAATTAAAAGAAAAAGAAAAAAAAGAAAACTTTAATATTTATTGTGATAATAATAAGATGAAGATATTCAGTGCACCGTCTGACACATGAGAGGAGACTTCAAGCAGACTTGCCGAGTGTGATCAGAGCAGGGACAGGTATGAGCAAACACTCCTTTCAAATGCAGACCAGCGCAGCTGTTGTTTTGGATTAGCAGTTTGACCTTTCTACAGCTCTTTGAAGTAACACCTGTTGACCTGTTAGAACAACTTGTGTGGCATGTGAGACGATGTTTTACCCAGAACCTGTTTTTATACATATGATTAAGGACTCATAAAGTATTCCATAATGAAGCAATTGTTACTGGGCCCATCATCTTGTCAGAAAAGAATAGTTTGGGAATATAGTAAATGCCCAATTTATAGCCATTTGTGTGTTTCTGCTTCACTGTTAATGTAAGCATCAGCAAGAGTGAAACATGTTCCATAAGGATTGATATTTAAATCAATACTTTGCTTGATAGGTCAAGTAAATTATTAGGGGATGAGAAAAAATCAAACAAAGGCTTGCACTAAACAGCTGACACAACTAAATGAAGAAAATGAATTAGCATTTTAATGACTGCGTTATACCTAAAGTATTTTAAAGCACCAAAAAATGGACTGTTAAACTTTGAAATGTAAGGTACAATACTGCATTTCTCTATGATACAAAACCATGTACTAGCATTTTGATTCCTGGTCATGTTGGCATCGGAGGGAACGAAATGGTTGATCGTTTAGCCAAGAATGCCACAACAGAGAAACTGTCAAACATATATATCCCATGCTCAGATCTGAAACCCAAAATTAACGATTATGTCAGAGACCTCTGGCAGGAGGATTGGAATACACAGACGGATAACAAACTCTTTCAGATCCGTCCATACCTTAAGGAGTTCCTCTCATCTTCGTCTGGTGGTTGTAAAGAAGAAACAGTTCTGTGCCGGCTGCACACCAGCCACTCGTATTTTACCCATTCATACCTTTTAAAGAGTGAAGAAGCTCCGTGGTGCATTCCATGTCATGTGCCACTCACAATGAAACATATTCTTTTAGAGTGTTGGGACTTGCACGATGTGAGACACAAACATTTTACAGCAGATTCCATGAAAACCTTGTTCAGAGATGTTCCGCCGGACGCGATCTTTGAGTTCTTGAAAGAGATTAACATTTTTCATCAGATCTGAGATTTTACAGTGGAAAGATTTTTAACAAACTTTCGGATGTTTTTTTTTTATTTTATGTATTTTAAAGAATTGTGTGAATGAATGACTTGTGAGTTGATTTTAACGTGGTGACAGCCCTGATGTGGCCCTTTGCGGTCGGCTGGGCTATAAGCAACATTATCTTATCTAGCATTTTCTTCACTTACATTCACAACTTTATTGTGCCACAGATAAAGAGCAAGACATAATAATTTTATAAAACATTAATGTTGAAAGAAAAACGATGTGTTGCAAAGAATGTTACTATCATGTACATAAAGCCAGTGACTTTGAAATTAATGTTGACAGCTTGGTATGTTGTCTCATAGAAGTTCATGGGTTCTTACCATGTTAGCAGCAGTATATATATCACATAGAAAAAGAGGTGTTTTATGCCACTTTTCCTTTTTCTGTTCATTGGCTGAAACACTGATGTTCAACATTGGTAGGATTTCTCGCATATATGACCATTTTTAATCCCACTATTAAGGTAGCCATGTTCCATCTTTAGCAGTTATGCCTGATCACAGCACCAGTGTGTATGTGTTGTTGTTTTTTTTCTTTCAACCCACAGGCAAACAATGGCCTACTCTTCTCCAGAGGGTCAAATGGGATTTAACATGTGTGCAAGATTTTTTATTAATGCGTTCATGCGTCCAGTTTAAAGTCTCTTCTTTGAAATCAAAAGGGGGATGTCAAAGATGTCAGCTTGAAGAGAAGACCTGGCTCCTTCATGAATCAATCGACCCTCAAATTCAGGAACAAGACATTTTACGTGGCAGGCTAACTAGGCCCCTTTTAAGCTTCTGGAATTTTTTTGTAACGTGGTGTTTCAGTCATGAACATTTCTTTAGCTAGGTGTTCAGCAAAACTCTTTTTTAAAGAGAAGAAAAAATAACAGTTTTAGAAAGTGCCATATGACTAGGCACTGCAATCACATTCAGCTAGGTAACATGTTTTCCTGGGGAATATGTGGGATGGTGATAACGTTTTTCTTTTTTTTTTTTATTGGTGATGTTTCAAGTCCATTGCACATGAAACTACATATGTGGAAGGCCCGTTTTAACCCTCTTTGCAGAAGATATGTACCTATCTCCAAAATATGTGTCAGAAAGATATGCTTGATAAAAAAAAAAGAAAAGAAAAGGTGAAAGTATGCGTGATAAAAAAGAAAAGGTGGAAGTGTTAACATTTGTTGAGAATGAGCAAGAGCAGGTGATACACAAAATTAAAGAAAAAATGCAGATGTATAGGCTTGAAGACAATTGACATCACTAGGTAATAACCTATGCACAAGGAAACTCATAAGACCGCAGTATTATTAGTTGATTTCAACTTACAAAGCTTCAGACTTATTTGATGCACATGGCAAAATAACTGCAGTAACTGTAGGAATGTTGTGCGTGCCTGAGAGTCACTAAGTGTGTGTGATTGCAGGACCACAAAGATCTGAAATTCAATGGCAGATCTGTGTTTTTTCCTCTCTGAATATACAATCACCTGGCAGGTGTTGTTTCCTCTCTGAATAGACAGTCAACTGGCAGGTGTTGTTTCCTCTCTGAATAGACAATCACCTGGCAGGTGTTGTTTCCTCTCTGAATAGACAATCAACTAGCAGGTGTTGTTTCCTCTCACAGTCTCAGAATAGACAGACAATTGGCAGGTGTTGTTTCCTCTCTGAATAGACAATCACCTGGCAGGTGTTGTTTCCTCTCTGAATACACAATCAACAGGCAGGTGTTGTTTCCTCTGTAAATAGACAATCAACTGGCAGGTGTTATTTCCTCTCTGAATAGACAATCAACAGGCAGGTGTTGTTTCCTCTCTGAATAGACAATCAACTGTCAGATGTTGTTTCCTCTGAATAGACAGTCAACTGGCAGGTGTTGTTTCCTCTCTGAATAGATAATCACCTGGCAGGTGTTGTTTCCTCTCCGAATAGACAATCACCTGGCAGGTGTTGTTTCCTCTCTGAATAGACAATCAACCAGCAGGTGTTGTTTCCTCTCTGAATAGATAATCACCTGGCAGGTGTTGTTTCCTGTCTGAATAGACAATCAACTGGCAGGTGTTGTTTCCTCTCAGAATAGACAATCAACTGGCAGGTGTTGTTTCCTCTCTGAATAGACAGTCAACTGGCAGGTGTTGTTTCCTCTCTGAATAGACAATCAACTGGCAGACCTGTGTTGTTTCCTCTCAGAATAGACAATCAACATTTGTGTCCTTCTGCCTTTCTGTCAGTTCCTTAGTTATAACTATAATTCACCAGTGGTATATTGTAAAGTGTAATAAAAAGAAAAAGTCAGAGTAGTTTTAAACCATGTAATCCAATGCTGTGATAGAGAACAGTCATAAGCTTTTATACAAATGCTCTGATTGTTCTCTCTCTCCCTCTCTCTCTCTCTCTCTCTCTCTCTCTCTCTCTCTCTCTCTCTCTCTCTCTCTCACTCTCTCTCTCTCTCTCTCTCTCTCTCTCTGAGTCTCTCTCTCTCTCTCTCTCTCTCTCTCTGTTGTGTTTGTGGGTGTGCACATGTATGCATATATATATATGTGCTTATGTGTGTACCTATACATATGGAATGATTATGATCCATACATATGTGTATATGGAGGAGAAAGGGGGTGGAGAGTCCAGTTTGTTTTCATAGAAGTCTTCAGGGTCCAAAGAGTTGTTCAGTGGGGGAAGGGACAGGATGGATGGACTTGGCAGATCTTACTCTGGAATAAAGTTGGCAGATCTTACTCTGGAATAAAGTTGGCAGATCTTACTCTGGAATAAAGTTGGCAGATCTTACTCTGGAATAAAGTTGGCAGATCTTACTCTGGAATAAAGTTGTGTTGCCAAAAAGTTGCTGAGTGGGCTGGAATACAGTATACCAGATCAGGAACACTTTTTTTTAAATTTGCAGATGGTGATGGAGGGACTTTGGGGGGGGGGGGGTGCTAGTCTCTGTTACCAAATCAGGAACATTCATCAAAAAGTTTAGCTTTGGGAGGGATGTAATGCATAATCTGCATGGTTGCTGTATATTTTCTGCAGATGTATTTTAAGACATTTTTAAAAACTTTTACTGCCCCTCCCGCTCTCCTTGCAGATGCTTTCAGAATTTTTTTGTTTGTTTTATTTAATGTCATTAAGAAGGGGGTGATCCTTCAATCTTTCCCTTCTCCTCCCTGATCTGTGACTACCAGTGTGTGTGTGTTGCGTGTGCGTGTGTGTGTGTGCGTGTGTGTGTGTGTGTGTGTGTGTGCGTGTGCATGTGTGTTTCGGTACTGGGGGATTTTTCCTTTGGCTCTGACTTCATTTCTCAAAGATTCCTTTGAATGAGTCCTACAAACTAAGGTTCCAAGTGTGAACACATGCATAACATCTTACCATGGTGAAACCCATCTCTTGCTTTAGAAACAGAAAGCCAGTTTGCCTTTGTTCATGATGGCACATTTTATGCATAGCATGCATCTTTTGTGACAAATGGAAGGTATGAATGAAAAACTGAACGACTGATAACAAATCCAGCTGAATGACAGGGGAAAGTTTGGATGTCAGACCAACAGGCAGTTCTTCAGTGGGCTGCAGCCTGGTAGGCAGCCTGTTGTGTGAAAAAGAGTGTGGATTGTCCAGCATTCAGAGCTAGGCTAGGCTGCAGCCTGGTAGTGGTAGGCAGCCTGTTGTGTGAAGAAGAGTGTGGATTGTCCAGCATTCAGAGCTTGGCTAGGCTGTAGCCTGGTAGGTAGTCTGTTGTGTAAAGAAGAGTGTGGATTGTCCAGCATTCAGAGCTTGGCTAGGCTGTAGCCTGTTGTGTAAAGAAGAGTGTGGATTGTCCAGCATTCAGAGCTTGGCTAGGCTGTAGCCTGTTGTGTAAAGAAGAGTGTTGATTGTCCAGCATTCAGAGCTTGGCTTCTAACTGAGGATAGAGCCTGCTAAAGTCATCTCACATTAATGAATTAACTAAAATATTTGTGTGTTTGCGTGCGTGCGTGCATGTGTGTGTGTGTGTATGTGTGTGTGTGTGTGTGCATGTGTGTGTGTGTGCATGCATGTATGCAGGCATGACTGTGTGTTTGTGTATATATGTGTGTGTGTGTGTGTGTGTGTGTGCATGCCTTGCTCAAGCATGTGTGTGTGTATGTATGTGTGCATGCATGCCTCTGTGTGTGTGGTGTGTGTGTGTGTGTGTGTGTGTAATGAGCTTGTATGTCACATATAGGTGTGTGTGTTCATGCAGGAAGAGGTGTGTGTGTGTGTGCATCCTGTTCACCCACTCCGTCTTTGAACAGCCATCATGAAGTTTATTGACACGGCACAGAATGAATTTTGAAGCAGTGTTATTGCCAGCATGTTTACTGAAAGTGAAACCCCATTGATTTGTGACAGTCTTTCATTCCCTCCATTGATCAAAGGTTGTGGATCACTCACGTGGAGATGAAATGTAAGGACCTGTCCAGGCCTTAAATCATTCATTCATGACTTCCATGGTCTGCTTCCTCTGCAGCTGGTTGAATTGTTGTGGATGCCCACTCTTCGCAGCATAGGTGCCCATGGATACCAGTGAGCTTTGCTGTGCCAGAAAAGTGTTAGATGTTTCCGTCTGCTAGTGATTTGTTTACTTGCTGCGTGATATTCTGAATTTGTCCACTGTTACGTTTAGTTGCAAAGTGAGACGACTGCAGGCGGAAATCTAAACAAATCTTAAATAAATGTTAGCGAACCACCAAGAGAAACGTGGACAAACGAGTCACAAGTCTTGTGACTCATTTGTCCACGTTTCTCTTGGTGGTTT
The DNA here is from genome assembly GCA_033310375.1 of Conus canariensis. Taxonomy (NCBI): domain Eukaryota; kingdom Metazoa; phylum Mollusca; class Gastropoda; order Neogastropoda; family Conidae; genus Conus; species Conus canariensis. Next base: position 77,559,287 of record CM065724.1, read on the forward strand.
GCTAACATTTATTTAAAATTTACTGTTACATTTGTCAACACATGGAAAACCCATACTGAACTAATATCAGAATGTGACGATTTGTAACACAATATCTGAAGTCACCAGTGCAGAGCTCTCTTGAATCAGCTCAGAGGATCAGAAACTATTGTCAGAGGATCAGAGATCATTGTCAGAGGATCAGAAATCATTATCAGAGGATCAGAAAGTATTGTCAGAGGATCAGAAATCATTGTCAGAGGATCAGGAACTATAGTCAGAGGATCAGAAATCATTGTCAGAGGATCAGGAACTATTGTCAGAGGATCAGAAATCATTGTCAGAGGATCAGAAATCATTGTCAGAGGATCAGAAATCATTGTCAGAGGATCAGGAACCATTGCCCAGTGGCAGTTATTTATAGAGTTTTGTCTTCACTAGGAAGCTGAAGAACTGGTTTTCCAGGCGACAGGCATGGAGCGTTGTGCAGACCTTCAGTGAGGATAAGTGGCTGAGTAACGTAGCTGCCTGGCATTGCTCAGAATGGACCCAGCACAATAGGCTGGCCCACTGTTTGTTGTCACTGCCCCTCTGAGCGCGATGTTGACTGAGAGATTTCAGCCAGCTGTTGGCTGATGTTGTACAGTTCTCTGAGCTGAGTTTCCATGCTGTACACACATTCCTGACAATTTCTCCATTCGCATGGTGCATGCCTCTTGTTCTTCCTATTTCCTATGTGGGTTCATGTCATCAGTGTTACATTGAGGCTTTTTAGTGGTATAAACATGCTGAAGTCTCAAAGGATTGCCAGCATTCTCTTCTCCAGGCAGACATGGAATCCAATCAGTGGGATTCTGCAGTCTTGGTGCACATACATTTTTGTTTGGAAAAAGTCTGATGGTCTCTTGTTCTGGCTTGGGTGGCATCGTCCAGGGGGAGGGGAAGAGGGACGGGTGGTAGGAAAGGGGAGGGGGTGGGGGGGAGGGCGGAGAGCAGGGCTAGAGATTTCCAGACAATTTTTTTAATTTTCTAGATTAAAAATCTACCTGTTCCCCAAAATTTTCTACTTGTCCACCTAAGAGATTGTAAATAAAACTAACTACCAGACATGCAATGTCAAGTCAACAGACACATTTTCAACGATGATATGTTCTACACACATGTGACAGAAGGTCTGGGCAAGAGAAATGAGCATAAGACATAAGGAAATTTATTTTTCTACCATATGTACAAAATATAGATGGAAAACTTTCCCGCTAATTTATAAGAAAACAGAAAACAAGTATAAAGTTGTCATACATTGAGGGTTACTTCTCTGTCATCATTTCATAGACACAGCCAAAAATCAGTTACCTAACAGACAATTCGGGGGCTTGCCTGCCATAAAGTTCAATCTGCCTGGACAATCAGATGGGTGGGTATTTTGAGCCCTGGGAAGTGGGAAAGACTGTGAGGAGGCGTACAGTCCGGTGTAGCTGGTTGCTGACACAGTACTATGTCCACAATGTGGCTCACACATCTTTAATTCCATTCAGACAAAACCAGTGTAGGATACCGTTGCACATGAAATGATCATATTGCAATACCTGACATCTGTACAGAAATTGCCCAGTACCAAGGCAGAGCTACAAATTTTGGACACAGCAACCATTACCTTGTGTATGTTTATATGCTGAAGCAAAATCAAATATATTTGATTATGAATTATTGCCAGAGGATGCTTACAGTTTGTGATGTGTTGTTTTGTTTGCACACACAAGAAGTTTTATTGTGCTTACAGTTGGTAAATGAATGCACCTGCTTGTCATATATCATCAGTGCAGAATATCAGGACAGCTGGTAACCAAATAAGAGTCTTTACTCACTAACTGATTATAAGAAAGAAGAAAAAGAAATGGGTAACAAATGTGATAGTAGAGGGTGCACGGTGTTGGTTGTTGCAGGCTGACAGCAAAGAGTGCCACAATGTGGAAGCCAACTGTAGCTGTGTTGGTAGCGGTGGTCAGCTTCTTTTCCGTTAAACAGTTCACCTACAAGACCCCCCTCAACGAGTCCTTCGACGCTGACTATGACTATATTATTGGTGAGCTGGATCCTGTGTCTTGTTTTTTTTTGGTTTTTTTTTTGTTTGTTTTTTTACTTTAACCCCTTGACTGCTAAACTGTGCTTAATCTGTTTTTTACTTCTTTAACTCCTCAACTGCTGAACCTCACTGAATGCAGGCTTTGTGTTTGTCTTAGAGTAAGACTCCGCCTTGGCTTAAGGCTGTGTCAAACCAGTTGACATAGGCTAGAACACCAAGGCTACATCAAAATGTTGTTATGCTCTGCATAGTTATGTGGGAATTGTCTTCAGTCATGAAAATTGAAAGACAGGAAGAGAAAAAAAAACAGCTTCAGCTAAATCCAACCACATAGAAGGTTTCTTTCTTCTCTCCATTGAGCTAATGTGTAGATGAGACATCTGCCAAGTCGTAGGCACGAGACCCTCTTCTTAAATTGTCTCATCTTAGTCATTAATTTATCCTTCAACTTTAAGTCATGCGCAAAGCAGTCTCGAAACTTGGCAGATGCGGTGTAGATGGACTGGTCGGCACGCCGTGACGCCATGATGAAAGAAAGTGAAATCTCCCAATCGCAGCACTGAATGGTCACCAGAGTTTCAGTCGTATGCCCCTGCAACACATCCCCCAGTGAGAATACAATAGAACACTTTCTCCAGTACCGTACCATTCACTCAGATCCATGTGCAGAAATTTGGTATGTGAACATCACCACACAGAGAGAAACTTTTTGAACCTGCGGAAAGCCTTCTGCAAACTGCTGAATCAAGCCCATGGTTTTCCTGTTCAAGTGAACAAGGAAAACGTAGAACAAAGCATAAGTTTTGGTGGTCTCCTCCTTAATTTTGACCAGCGTAGAAGCTTCAGAGGACTGCTGAAGGAAGCCTTCGGTGAGAGAGAGAGAGAGAGAGGAGAGAGAATGTTGCTTATAGCCCAGCCGACCGCTAACGGTCATATCAGGGCTGGAAGCCTCTGGTATTCCTGTTTCAAGTGAAGAGGGAGGATGTAGAACATGCCATGAACTTTGGTGGTCCCCTCCTTAAGCTTTTCCACACATGTCAGTGGCAGGGTGTGTGTGTGTGCGTGTGTTTGTGTGTGTGCGTGTGTGGCTTTTTTATATATATATTTTGTTAATTTCAATGATCCACCAGAACATGTTTTTTTCTCTGACTTTCAGTGGGTGCGGGCTCAGCTGGGTGTGTGTTGGCCAATCGCCTGTCGGAGGATGGCGCCAAGCGTGTGCTGCTGCTGGAGGCCGGGGAGGACGACCGAGGCGTGTCCATGATCTCCATGCCCATGGGAGGCATGGGGCTGTTCCACTCCCAGTACGACTGGGACTACCTGACAGTGCCACAGAAACATTCCTCTCAGGGGCTGCAGGATCAGGTCGGTGGGTGGGTGGTAGCGAGGGGTGGGGGCATGGAGGGGGGGGGATGAGGGTAGGGGCGTGGGGGGGGTGGAGGTGGGGGAGTGGGTGAGGGTGGGGGGAGTAGATGGGGTGGAGTGGGCAGGTGGGGTAGAGGGTTGGGATGTGTGGGTGGGCGGGTGTGTATATTTGCCTGTGTTTGTGTTTGTATATCAACGTTTTGGAAAAATATAAGTTTGTGAAGTGTGTGTATTTGTGTGTGTTCTTTGTCCAAGGTCACCCCAGGCTTGTTACTTGTATTCTGCATAGCGTGCATCTGTGAGTTGCCTCCATTTTACCTGAACACTGCAGTAGCTGATGTTTAGTGACTGCTTTTTATTTTTTGTGGTTGACTGTGAAATGTTTGAACCATGGACTCCAAGGCCATGAAAGAAGCAAAGCCCATGAGATTTGAAATACTGCAGTGATTTAATGATAGGAGATGAAAACAAAAGCTTAATTGAAGGTAGACATCTCGGACAGCCTGGCATTAGCTGCGAATACTGAACATATGTGGTAGGACCTGGCTAGCAATAAATACACAGCTGTGAAGCCATATGAGTGAGCGTCCTCATCAGGAACGCGTCATGACGTCTTTACAGGGACAGTCCCCGTGAACTTCGCCAGTGCCAGCAACTTGGACACAAGATCATAGCTTTTGCATGGACTGGGGAAGGAAATTGCACCTGAGGCTCCCCTGGAAAGCAGGGCGTGAAGAGTGACAGAACTTTAAAACAGTGGGGTTTTGTTTGTTTTGTTGTTTTTTTGTTTTGCTTTTTTAGTATGATCAGTAAGGATTAAGATGATAAAGATGATGTGTTGAAGTTTTGTTCTTGGTCAGAGGCTACATATCAGGTTAGCACTCCATGCTGTCCTTGTTAGACATATCCTGGTGTCAACTAGGACTAAGTGATTCAAGTGTCTGCCTATTTGGTTGGAAAATTTGAACAGTGCTGGCCGAGACGCAACCATAAAGTGGATGAAACTCGACTCTGTGTTCTAGTCTTTCCATCAGGGCCATTAGCACAGTAAGTTTGGGTAGGAGACAGCTGGCATGGAAACCCCCCCACAAGTAAATGCCTGTGATGTGAATGGAAACTGTGATCTCCTAGTCTGCAGTGCTACCTACTGCACCAAGGCGACCAAAGAAACAGCCTGGTCAGTGGAGAGTTGTCCTGTCATCAACCTCTTCCACATCCTTCGGAGAAGATGAGGTCCCATATGCGAATGTATCATTGTGTGAATTGACAAAAAGGATTTGATCGCTTGCACATGAAATACCTGTGTGCCCTTCATTGGATGGATGAAAGAAAAAAGAAATAACGAAAAGGAACATGCGCACTTATGTCTTATCCAAGTATCATCAGACAGAACATGGCTACTGTAATGGTGAGATTAATGGTCATATAAACCAAAATGTCAGCAATCATGGGTGTTCTGTCCATAAGTAATTATTATGACTTCACCAAATGACATGGACAAACGAATCACAAGACTAAACACGACCTGAGAGGTCAAAACGCGTCGTGTTTCGTCTTGTGATTTGTTTGCCCACATCATTCAGTGGAGTCATGATAATTGCTTTTACAATTTACTTAATATTAGTTCTGTAACCAGCAACAAGGGTTTTGTTGCAGATGGCCTACTGGCCAAGCGGTAAGGTCCTTGGTGGCAGCTCCAGCATCAATGCCATGCTTTACATTCGCGGAAGTCGCCATGACTACAACAAATGGGCCAAGGAGGGAGCGGAAGGCTGGAGTTACGAGGACGTGTTGCCGTACTTCCTCAAATCGGAAGACAACGTCAACGCTGACCTTATTAAGACTGGTGAGTGGGAGGGATGGAAGCAGGGGAGTGAAGAGTATGTGAGTATGTGGAGTTTTTCTTGGTAACATAAATTTTCTGTATGTGGAGTTTTTCTTGGTAACATAAATTTTCTGTATGTGGAGTTTTTCTTGGTAGCACAAATTTTCTGTATGTGGAGTTTTTCTTGGTAACATAAATTTTCTGTATGTGGCGTTTTTCTTGGTAACATAAATTTTCTGTATGTGGAGTTTTTCTTGGTAACACAAATTTTCATTTGCTGGGAACACAAATTTTCTGTATGTGGAGTTTTTCTTGCCAACACAAATTTTCATTTGCTGGGAACACAAATTTTCTGTATGTGGAGTTTTTCTTGGTAGCACAAATTTTCTGTATGTGGAGTTTTTCTTGGTAACATAAATTTTCTCTGTGTGGAGTTTTTCTTGGTAACATAAATTTTCTGTATGTGGAGTTTTTCTTGGTAACATAAATTTTCTGTATATGGAGTTTTTCTTGGTAACACAAATTTTCATTTGCGGGAACACAAATTTTCTGTATGTGGAGTTTTTCTTGCCAACACAAATTTTCATTTGCTGGGAACACAAATTTTCTGTATGTGGAGTTTTTCTTGGTAGCACAGATTTTCTGTATGTGGAGTTTTTCTTGGTAACATAAATTTTCTCTGTGTGGAGTTTTTCTTGGTAACATAAATTTTCCGTATGTGGAGTTTTTCTTGGTAACATAAATTTTCTGTATGTGGAGTTTTTCTTGGTAACGCAAATTTTCATTTGCTGGGAACACAAATTATCTGTATGTGGAGTTTTTCTGGCTTATACAAATTTCCATTTGCTGGGAACACAAATTTTCTGTATGTGGAGTTTTCTTGCCAACATAAATTTTCATTCGCTGGGAACACAAATTTTCTGTATGTGGAGTTTTTCTTGGTAGCACAAATTTTCTGTATGTGGAGTTTTTCTTGGTAACATAAATTTTCTCTGTGTGGAGTTTTTCTTGGTCACACAAGTTTTCTGTATGTGGAGTTTTTCTTGCTAACACAAATTTTCGTTTGCCAATGATCATTTTGGCTTCAGATCCATTCTTGGGATTGCTTGTTTCTCCCCATCCTTCCCCCCTCCACCCCCCCCCCCCCCCCCTTGTTTTTCTCCAACTCTTTCTTCTTTTCTTTTTTTTCCCCATTCCTCATTTCATTTTATTTGATTTCATTTCCCATTTAACAATACAGGAAATAGAAAAAAATGTACTCCGTATTTTGTTTTATTTACCTCATATTTCTTCCCTTAGCAACAGCAATGAACACTTTGTTGTCTGTTTGCAAGGTCACAGGTTACTGCTTTGCAGAGTGGGATAGGATGGGGTGGGGTGGGGGGGGATTACTGTAAAGAGACATCAGTGCTTTTATTGATATGGAGGGAGTCTTTGTTATCATGAGGGTCTTCGTTGCGAGGGAGCGAATATTATAAAGAGAATCGGAATGGTCCTTATTGGGAGAGCATCTTTAGTAAGAGAGGATTGTAAGAAGGAGCATTTATCCATAGGGAGGGTTTTTTGTTTTTTTGTTTTTTTTACAAGGAAGTCTTTATGACAGGAGGGTCTTCATAAGAAGGGATCTATATTAGTCTTAGTAGGGCAGGAGTCTTCCTTATGGCAAGGAGCTTGTTAGGAAGGAAGTCTTTAGTGAAAAAAATAAGTTTATGTTTAGGACAGTGTTTGATTTTTATTTCAAGGCACTATTTATAGAAACAGAATCTTTTGTGTAAGGACGGGTCTTTACGGGAAGGGAATCTTATTTTTAGGAGGAAGCCTTTACTATAGGGACTGTATATAGGGAGAGAGAGAGAGTCTTTATTCTAGAGACAGTCCTTATAGAAAGATGGCCTTTATTGTAGGGAGGAGATCTTTAGTGTTGGGAGGGAGCCTGTATCATAGGGACAGTATTCATAGAAGGGTGGGAGCACAGCATTTAGAGGAGGGGGGGGGGGAGGTGTTTTGTTTTTGTTTTTCTGTTGTCCCATCCTCAGTGCCACCTCGGTGGCACCGCATCCATGCTGCTCTCACCAACCCCCGTCCACAGCCACAGCCAGGCCTGGAGCACCCCAGCACCAGTAATCCACAGGGAGGGGGGTGGTGAAGGAGGGGGGGGGGGGGAATCTGTTATAGGGAGGATCTTTATTTGGATGTGGTCTTTGTTACAGAGAGGGAGTCAATGTTATGGAGGGGGGGGGGGGGGTTCTTTTGTTGCTGTGTGTTGTGGAAGGCGGATGTTTGGGTTTTTTTTTTTTATTGGGGTAGGAGGTGTCTCACCATGCTGCAGTCTTTGTGCAGGGTACCACAAAGCAGGGGGACTGCTGAAGGTGGCGCGCACCAAGACGCTCACCATGTCCAACTTCTTGCTGCGCGCCGCCCGCGAACTGGGCTACCCCATCGTGGACGCCAACGGAGAGTCCATGCTGGGTGAGTGAACTGCTGCAGACACTGTGTGTGTGTGTGTGTGTGTGTGTGTGTGTGTGTGTGTGTGTGTGTGTGAGTGTGTGTCTGTGTGTGTGTATGTGTGTCTGTGTCTGGTATGTGTGTGTGTGAGTGTGTGTGTGTGAGTGTGTGTCTGTGTGTGTGTGTGTGTATGTATGTGTGTGTGTGTATGTGTGTGTCTGTGTATGTGTGTGTCTGTGTCTGTGTATGTGTGTGTCTGTGTATGCGTGTGTGTGAGTGTGTGTGTGTGTGTGTGTGTGTGTGTGTGTGTGTGTGTGTGTGTGTGTGTGTGAGTGTGTGTGTGTCCCTGTGTGTGTGTGTCTCTCTGTGTGTGTGTCTCTGTGTGTGTGACTGTGTGTGTGTGTCACTGTGTGTGTGTGTGTCACTGTGTGTGTGTGTGTGTGTCACTGTGTTTGTCACTGTGTGTGTGTGTTGTGTGTGTGTGTGTGTGTGTGTGTGTGCATTATAAAATGATGCATGTGCAGTTACTGTTTGGAAATAGAAACTATGATTTGTAGACGCTGATGCGTGTGCATTATAAAATGATGGATGTGCAGCTACTGTTTGGAAAAAGCACTATTATTTGTGTAATGCTTTGGCATAGAGCACTACTTTTTTATGTGAAAAGCAGTAAAGATGATGAACTTTGATTTATGTAATGGTTTGGCATAGACCAATACTGTTTTGATGTGAAAAGGAGTAAAAGATTCGTCTTGTGAAATGAAAGATTTTCTTTGCAAGGGTTTAAGATGTATGTAGAGGGGGACAGGAGGTGGGGAGGAGTAAGATTTGGAGTAGGGTGGGGTCTGGGTTTGTTTTGCCTAGATAGTAATCATAACCTCTTTTTTTTTTTAGTTAGTTAGCCATCTGAAGAAGAAACTTGATGGGGGTATTCAGCAAGCAGGATAAAAACAGGAGGGAGGGGAGGGGAGGGGGTGAAGGTGGAGGAGGGAGGTGTTCAGTTGTGAAATGCAGTTTTTGAGAATATGCCAATCATATGATTTTAAAACACACACCACACACACACACACACACACACACACACACACACACACACAGTCACACTCACACACTCACTCACACACACGCACATGCACACACACACACATACACACACACACACACACACACACACACACATGCTCACACACACACGCAAACGCTCACACTCACACTCACACACACACACACACACACACACACTTCACTTCACTCACTCACTCACTCACTCGTTCGCACGCACGCATCCACACACACATGCATGCACGTACATCATTTGATAAGAGTTTCAAGCAGTTGAGCTTTTTGTTGATAAAATTCCATAGTTTCTTTGTTTTCTGTTGTTATCATTTCTTCTGGGACAGTAGGTCACAGACAGAAAGCATTGTCATGGGATGCTTAACGTGGCGTCAGTAAGTTTTGAAATATACAGGAACTGTTGATGGACTGATTTCCCTTAAAGTTGTGTCTAATGGAATGAACGTATGGATCGCGAACATATTTCATCTCACTCATTATCTCAGTGATCTTGTCTTTGTTCTTCACTGCCTCATCTTTCGGTTCATGATCCAAGAACGGTGAGGTTCGTTAACTTGGCTAAACTTAAATTCACAGTAAAAACAGAATCGTTCTGCATGTTTTAGGAACTTTTTGGTTTGCACAAAAGAAAGTAACCATATAAAAACTCTTCTGTGATGAAAATCAGTTTGTAGTTGTTTGACTGAAAAAAAAAACATTCTTCAGTTTTAAGTTAATGTTTTTATTCAGTTTGGCTGAGATATTCAAGTTCACAATGCTTTGAAAATAAATAGATGAAATTTTGGACAAGCAGAATTCTAAAATTGATCTCGCAGCCCATTCAGTAGGCATAGTATTATGTCTCAGTCAAGCATGAGCTAACAGCGTTCCAGGTTATGTAACCTCCCTTTAGAAAAGATCGCTTGATTAAGAATCTTCAGTTAGATTCATTGTTCATTGTAACTCTGCAAACTAGGTTGTGAATTGTGGCTTGGTTAAGAGAGAAATTGCAGTTTGTTGTTAGTTCATAATCTAAATTTGTGAAACGGTGGGTTTGTTCAGTTGTGAATGGCCTATAAATCTAGACAGATTGAATGGAGTATCGTTCAATCAGCCAAGGATGCTCTTTGTACTTGGAACATTCTTGAAACTGTGAAGTTGGGACCGTAAGAGCTTTGTTTGAGTAGATTGTATTGTTTGTTTAAGTTGAGAAAGGATTCTATAGAAAGTGGCTAATGTACATGTACGCCTCAAACTGTAAGAAATGAGAAATTGATCACTTGAATTGAATTCACTGGGTAAAAGATAGGATTGTTCATATTGAAGCCTGTCAATCACAAAAAAATTGCTTATGATTTTTGTCACTGTGGTTGGTTCATAAAGCTTATTTTGAGGAGTATGTGTGTGTTGTGTGTACACTCACAGTGTTGTGTGCTCATTGTAGGCATGCAGAACCACAGTCCACTTATTTGAGGAGGATGTGTGTGTTGTGTGTCAGGTGTATGTACACTGACTGTGTGTTGTGTGCCAGGTGTGTGTACTTCCTGTGTGTTGTGCGGGTTGCAGGCTTTGTGGAGCCGCAGTCTTTTCATTTGTTGAGTATGTGCAAGTAATGTGTTACATGTGTACTCTGTCTGTGTGCTGTGTGTTAAGTGTGTATACTCTGTGTGTTGTGTGCCAGGTGTGTGTACTCATTGTGTGTTGTGCTGGTTGCAGGCTTTGTGGAGCCGCAGTCTTTTGATTTGTTGAGTATGCACATGTAATGTGTTACATGTGTACTCTGACTGTGTGCTGTGTGTTAGGTGTGTGTACTCACTGTGTGTCGTGTGTCAGGTGTGTACACACGTTGTGTGCAGTGTGTCAAGTATGTGTACTCACTGTGTGTTGTGTGTCAGGTGTGTGTACTCACTGTGTGTAGTGTGTCAGGTGTGTGTACTCAGTGTGTGTGGTACGGGTTGCAGGCTTTGTGGAGCTGCAGTCTTTTAATTTGTTGAGTATGTGCGAGTAATGTATTACATGTGTACTCTGTCTGTGTGCTGTGTGTCAGGTATGTGTACTCACTGTGTGTTGTGTGTCAGGTGTGTACACTCATTGTGTGTAGTGTGTCAGGTATGTGTACTCACTGTGTGTTGTGTGTGTACTCACTGTGTGTAGTGTGTCAGGTGTGTGTACTCACTGTGTGTGATGCAGGTTGTGTACTCTGACTGTGTGTTGTGCATCAGGTGTGTGTACTCACTGTGTGTAGTGTGTCAGGTGTGTGTACTCACTGTGTGTGGTGTGTCAGGTGTTAGTACTCACTGTGTGTGGTGCGGATTGCAGGCTTTGTGGAGCCACAGTCCACGCTGTACAGGGGAACACGCGTCAGCAGCTCCACAGCTTTCCTGCACCCCTCTGTGGGCCGCGACAACCTGCACGTTGTCGTCAGGGCCCATGTGACCAGGGTGAGGCACCTAGTATTCCCTGCACTGCTCACCTGCATGACATGCATTACTGGTTCAGGTGGATCAGGTATCTGCTGGGCATTCCAGGCTATAAAGCATACCTGGTATGGTACCTGAATCTACCTTTTTTGTTTTCTTATTCAGAGAAGAAAAAGTCATCAGCTGCTGCCACCAGTTCATGATCTACAGGAAAATAACAGTGAAATGTGATAAATCAGGAGAGTGTACGTCTCAGCTTAACGAAGCCAGTATACTCTGAGGAAGGAGAATCACAAGGTGTGTCTACACCATGCGCTTAAACCAAGTGCATCACTGGAACTAGAGATGATTTACCCCATTTTCATTGGAAAATGCCTGGATTAAGAGCAAAAATGAATTTGATCGGACGCCTTGTACAGGGAAAACAAAATGACATGTACACATGGTGAATGCCAAAGATTTTATGACAGTGGCAGTCATGGCACAAATTTTACAGGATTAGCAGATCACTTTGGAAACATGATTAGTGATGAACCCATTGAATAAACTAATTGTCACTTTTGCATGAAAATGGGATTTGTTTTTCTGAAAAAGAATTTGGAGAGCAATGAAACCAACTTGCCCGAGTAGAAAATCTCCCATCAGTTGCCAATTTTCAAAATTATTGACAAAGCTCCTTCAAATCAAAATCAAAATTGCAGACAGACATAGAAAGTGGTTCAGTTTCAAACACTAGTTTTTTACTTTGCAGAAAAATATGAAACGCCTCTACCAGTTTGGGAGCAGCAATAATGAGAGTCAAAGGCAAAAGTATCAGCTAACCGTCCAGAAATTACCTCACATGCATTGTCCATAAGCTTGCTTTGCATCAGCATGAAGCCCACACAGTTAAAGAGGAAGAGGGATGTCAACAGTTCTGACTAGGCAAGGAGAGGCCGAAGACATGATATGCATGACTGCGAGGCCAACGTTTCGGGTAACGTGACAAAACAAAATAAACCAGATGTTTTCCACTGAAATCTCAAAAATGTCACACAAGTGACGTCTTTGCAACAATTCTCTTGTTGGATAGAACAGTGAGGACACCTCAATCTCCTATAGTCAGTGAGAACACGTCAAATTCCTATAGTCAGTGAGGACTCCTCAATCTCCTATAGTCAGTGAGAACACCTCAGTCTCCTATAGTCGGTGAGGACACCTCAATTTCCTATAGTCAGGGAGGACATCTCAATCTCCTATAGTCAGTGAGGACACCTCAATCTCCTATAGTTAGTGAGAACACCTCAGTCTCCTATAGTCAGTGAGGACACCTCAATGTCAGTGAGAACACCTCAATTTCCTAAAGTCAGTGAGAACACCTCAATCTCCTATAGTCAGTGAGAATACCACAATCTCCTGTAGTCAGTGAGAACACCTCAATTTCCTAAAGTCAGTGAGAACGCCTCAATCTCCTATAGTCAGTGAGAACACCTCAGTCTCCTATAGTCAGTGAGAACTCCTCAGTCTCCTACAGTCAGTGAGAACACCTGTCAGTGAGAACTCCTCAGTCTCCTATAGTCAGTGAGAACACCTCAGTCTCCTTTAGTCAGTGAGAACACCTCAGTCTCCTATAGTCAGTGAGAACACCTGTCAGTGAGAACTCCTCAGTCTCCTATAGTCAATGAGAACACCTGTTAGTGAGAACACCTCAATCTCCTATAGTCAGTGAGAACACCTCAGTCACCTATAGTCAGTGAGAACACCTGTCAGTGAGAACTCCTCAGTCTCCTATAGTCAGTGAGAGCACCTGTCGGTGAGAACACCTCAATCTCCTATAGTCAGTGAGACACCTCAGTCTCCTATAATCAGTGAGAACACCTGTCAGTGAGAACACCTCAGTCTCCTATAGTCAGTGAGAACACCTGTCAGTGAGAACACCTCTGTCTCCGATAGTCAGTGAGAACACCTCAGTCTCCTATAGTGAGAACACCTCGGTCTCCTATAGTCAGTGAGAACAGCTCAGTCTCCTATAGTCAGTGAGAACACCTCAGTCTCCTATAGTCAGTGAGTGTTGTGCCCACAGGTGGTTATAGAGAATGATATCAGTGTTGTCCCCACATGTTATAGAGAATGATGTCAGCGTTGTGCTCACAGGTGGTTATAGAGAATGATATCAGAGTTGCCCCCACATGTTATAGAGAATGACGTCAGCATTGTGCCCCACAGGTGGTTATAGAGAATGATGTCAGCGTTGTGCCCCACAGGTGGTTATAGAGAATGATGTCAGCGTTGTGCCCCACAGGTGGTTGTAGAGAACGGAAAGGCACTGGGCGTGGAGTTCACCCACAAAGGCACGTCGCACACGGTGACGGCAAACCGTGAGGTGATTCTGTCGGCAGGGGCCATCGGCTCCCCACAGATCTTGATGGCCTCAGGGGTAGGAATCAAGGAGCATCTGCAGCAGATTGGTGTAAGTTGATTGTGTGTGTGTGTAGTGTGTGTGTGTGTGTGTGTGTGTGTAGTGTGTGTGTGTGTGTGTGTGTGTGTGTGTGTGTGTGTGTGTGTGTGTGTGTGTAGTGTGTGTGTGTAGTGTGTAGTGTGTAGTGTGTGTGTGTGTGTGTGTGTAGTGTGTGTGTGTATGTGTAGTGTGTGTGTGTAGTGTGTGTGTGTGTGTGTATGTGTTTCACATTGCAGTAAAGAAACATTTGCAAAATATAGGCGTTATTGGCAGTGCGTGTGTTTGGTATGATTTATCAGATGAAATTTATCCATAAAATCTTGTGTGATATGCACATTCAAGGAATCTGGTGGTGCATTTGGATTAGTTGTATACGAAACCTTTTATCTAAAAAAGGATCTAATCTTGTCATGTTATAGGATACCCAGAGTTTTCGCAAACCAGAGTTTTCTCTTAAATCCCATATTTATAAAGCTAACATTATTCACTCCAACAAAAGTATCAGGATGATTGGCTAGGTGCCCTGAAAATACCAGCAACATTTTGTTTTATTTTGTTTTTTGATGTTAGGATTGATCTCAGAATAGAACAGTTAATTTTACAGTTGCCCCATATTTATTTGTTTGCATGAATACAGGCCTTTTTGTTGTTGGTTGGGTTTTTTTTGTTTTGTTTTTGTTTTTCAATACAGGTATAGTTGTCATAAACGTGGATTCACTTAGATAGGCATGGGAAAATTTCTGGGAAGGGAGAACATGCAGGTCACATGGTGTGAATGTTGTAGGTGATGAGCTCCCTCTTGTGGTACTGAGCTGGAGAGGGGAAGGGCCATAATCCTTGCATCCCCTACACTCCCTTCACCTCCTCTGATTTGCACGGCAGTATGAGTTGTTGCCCTTTGGTTATTTCTCCTGACGTAGTCAGACCTCATGTTTTCCCACAATGTGATAGCTGATTTCAATCTATGATAAACAGGCACTCCCTTTCATAAGGGAGAGGAAACTCTGGCACACAAGTTGTCACATTTAGATTTACCTTTGTGCTGCATCCTTTGTTTCCTGTTGTAGATACCTGTGAAAATGGATGTACCTGTTTCCTGTTGTAGATACCTGTGAAAATGGATCTACCTGTTTCCTGTTGTAGATACCTGTGAAAATGGATCTACCTGTTTCCTGTTGTAGATGCCTGTGAAAATGGATCTACCTCTTTCCTGTTGTAGAATCCTGTGAAAATGTATGTACCTGTTTCCTGTTGTAGATACCTGTGAAAATGGATCTACCTGTTCCCTGTTGTGGATGTTTGTGAAATGGATGTACCTGTTTCCTGTTGTAGATACCTGTGAAAATGGATCTGCCTGTTTCCTGTTGTAGATAGATACCTGTGAAAATGGATGTACCTGTTTCCTGTTGCAGATACCTGTGAAAATGGGTCTACATGTTTCCTGTTGTAGATACCTGTGAAAATGGATCTACCTGTTTCCTGTTGTAGATACCTGTGAAAATGGATGTACCTGTTTCCTGTTGTAGATACCTGTGAAAATGGATCAACCTGTTTCCTGTTGTAGATACCTGTGAAAATGGATCTACCTGTTTCCTTTTGTAGATACCTGTAAAAATGGATCTACCTGTTTCCTTTTGTAGATACCTGTGAAAATGGATCTTCCTGTGGGAGACAATCTGATGGATCATCCTCTCTTTGCCTTGCCCATCAGCCTCAATGTGTCTATCGGTTTGACCAAGGAGAGGATGAAGAGTACCTGGGAAACCATCAAATACCTGTCGTTTGGCAAAGGTGGGTCTGTTTGGGTGTGTTGGTGTGTGAGGTTGGTTGGTTGGTTCAAAGAAAGAGTGAAGAAGGATTTTTTTTGTTTGTTTGTTTCAAACCTGCTTTAGTGTAAGATGTGAGTGTTTGCTTGTGTGCCTCTGTGAGTGTGTGTGTTTCTGTGCATGCGTGTTTGTGCATGCATTCTGTTCGTGTGTGTGTCAGTCTATGTGTGTGTTTGCATGTATGCACGTCTGTGTATGTGTGTGTGTGTCAGTTATGGTGAATAGTGTTGTGTGGTATTGTGTTATGGTCTGTGTGTGTGTGTGTGTGTGTGTGTGTGTGTGTGTGTGTGTGTGTGTGTACAGGTGTCTGATCATGCATTGAACTGATTTTCTAAGAATCACGTCTTGAACAACTTGACTTGGATCATGTTGGTTTTCTCAGGAACATTTTTTTTAACAATCTCGACTGGTAATCAAATTGGTTTTCAGATGATTTTAATCATCTGATTCATTTTGTAAGGATCATTTCTTCCAACTATCTGACTCTAATCAAACCATTTTTAGAAAGACCATTCCTTTGACAACCTGATTGTAATCATGTTGGTTTTCTGCGGTTTATTTCTTCCAACACTGACTCTAATCAGGTTGGTTTCCAAAGGATCATTTCTTACAGCAGTCTGACTCTACCCATGGTAGTTCCCTCCGGATCAGTTCTTCATCAACCTGAATCAAAACATATTGAAATAAATACATATTTTAAGAATAATTCTTAGTGACTCCGCCAAACACAAGGACAAGCAAGTTACAAGACAAAACACGATGCATTTCGACCTCATGGGTCTTCTTCAGGCAAAATAAACAACGTTCAGGACAAGGAAAACAAAGAACGAGCAATCACTTATCTTCTCATATTCTGTGCAAGATAAGTGTTGAATGCATATAGAATGTAAACAGGTGAGTAGATTCAATGCCCATTTTGCTCCAAATATGAAAGATAAGTGATTGCTCGTTCTTCATTTTCATTGTCCTGAACGTTGTTTATCTTGCCTGAAGAAGACCTAAGAAGTCAAAACGTGTCATGTTTTGTCTTGTGATTTGTTTGTCCTTATTTTGGGTGGACTCACTCAGAACTATTCTTAAAACTTGTTTCAATTTCCACCTGCAGCCACCTCACTTTGAAACTCCCCATATTGGTTTTCTTGGGAGCATGTCTTGCAGCAGTCTGATGGTAATGATGTTGGTGTTCCAGGTGTGTATTCCTGATGGCAATCATGTTGGTGTTCCAGGTGTGTATTCCTGATGGCAATCATGTTGGTGTTCCAGGTGTGTATTCCTGATGGTAATCATGTTGGTTTCCAGGTGTGTATTCCTGATGGTAATCATGTTGGTGTTCCAGGTGTGTATTCCTGATGGTAATCATGTTGGTGTTCCAGGTGTGTATTCCTGATGGTAATGATGTTGGTGTTCCAGGTGTGTATTCCTTATGGTAATCAGGCTGGGAAACTCTCCTCGGATCCGAGGATCCCCGAGATTTTTCAAAGTGACTTCCGAGGAAAAGAAAACGGGTCCGAGAAAAGAATAAAAAGTCCCGCCGAGAAAAAAAAGATCGTGAAGGGCTTGATCTACTTGTGTTAAGACAGCCAACTTAAAAAGGCAGAAGAAAAACCGTGCACTAGAGCCAGAGGTTCTCCAGTTTTCTTCTATATTATGAAAAATAAATGAATGAATGAATAAATGAATGAATGAATGAATGAATCCACCAATAAGTAAAGTTCTTGAAGACTGAATCATTGAACTTTTGAAGCAAGGCACTACAGTACATCAAGAAAATGGAGAAAAGTAAGTTGGGTTTTTTTGGTATGATTTCTTTGCATGCTGCATGGTAAATAAGATGTTTTTAGTTTGGTTTCTTTGTATGCCACATGGTAATTTGCCTATCACGAGAGGCCACAAAAGGGTCTTCAAAAATGCTTAAATTCAATTTTGGATGGGGGGCATTGCCCCTGGACCCCACCGGGGCCTAGGTAGCCCCTGGACCCCGGCCTTTTTTTCAGAGTTTTTTTGGATCACCTGTTCCCCAGCCTGGTAATGATGTTGGTGTTCCAGGTGTATATTCCTGATGGTAATCATGTTGGTGTTCCAGGTGTATTTTCCTGATGGCAATCATGTTGGTGTTCCAGGTGTATATTCCTGATGGCAATCATGTTGGTGTTCCAGGTGTGTATTCCTGATGGTAATGATGTTGGTGTTCCAGGTGTGCATTCCTGATGGTAATGATGTTGGTGTTCCAGGTGTGTATTCCTCCACCTACGGGCTGGAGACGCTAGCTTTCCTCAGCACAGAAGCCTCCCTGGAAAAGAACGGCTGGCCCAACCTTCAGGTTCAGTTCTCAGGCAGTTTACAGGACAGGCAGTTCTGTGAAACAGCCCACTTCAGTAAACAGGTGATTTTTCAGCTTCATTCTCTGTGTACGCTTTTGTTTGTTTGTGCGTATGTTTGGTTTTTGTTCGAGCGCGTGCACACATGTAGCACACACACACACACACACACACACACACACACACACACACACACACACACACACACACACACACACAAAGCATCACTAAACAGTCATTCATCTGCTTACATTTTGTCTGTTTTGTGTGAGGTTTTGTTTGAGTCTGCAAACGTTTGTTTTTTGTTCTCACACACACACACACACACACACACACACACACACAGTGCATCAGTGAGTTACTCACCTGTCTCCTCACAACCTCTGTGCAGTCCCTGGAAGAGATGGAGCCCAGAGAGAGTCAGATCGGCTTCACCTGCATTCCCACCCTGCTGCACCCCATGTCACGGGGGTCGGTCCGCCTGCAGAGCGGCAACGTCAGTCGCTCCCCTCTCATAGACCCCAACTACTACCAGAACCCGCAGGACGTGGAAGTTATACTTGAGGGTGAGTCACTGCCTTCACCACTAGTCTTGTTAGGCTTGCTGTTAGAAGTAGAAACATACAAAGTTCTAATTGATCTGTGTTTGATCATGATTGTAGCATGTGAATGTGTTCAGATACAAAATATCCACACTTGTATAGATCTATAGTGGTAGATTTTTTGGAAAACATTTTTTATGTGCTTTAATTGTTATCAGATTAAAAAAAACAACAACAACATATCATAGTAAGAGCAAAGTTCAGACATTAGTAATAAAGCAACCCCAAAACAAAAAATGAATAAGCAAATAAACAGAAAAGAGGACTGAACTTCAGCATACCGTCATACATGTATATGAAGCATAGATGTCTGGTGACAAGCTTAGCAGAATACAATGTATTGCACTTTAGGTAAGCTGCCCTTCTGGTAGATTTGTCTTTCTTGATCAAACTGGGTTCTTTTCCCCTGATCTGGGGGCTTGTTCCAGTAAGTTATGGTGCTCATGATCAGAGCAGTCCAACAAAGAAAACAGTCATGGACCTGAACAGTCAGGAAACCTGGGAAGTCATTTGATGATTATTTGGAAGAATTAGTTCACAAGACATTTGCTTGGAATACCGTCCGAGAGTGTTGTGGCAGAAAACACCCAGCGTGTACTGGAACACCTGGAGAGAAGACAGGTGCCTCCACATGTTCTCTGCTGGATGTTTCTTCCCTGTGATAGGCGTTCATGTAGCGACAAACGCACTGTTGTTCATGTGTCTGTTGTAGCACCACTGTAACACGTCAAGTGGATAATATAGGGTACAGTATAACCTCACTACAAAGGCCGTCAGGAACATTCTTTCTTTGTAGAGAGGGGTCTTTACAGGGAGGAAGGCTGACTAGTGGTTAGTTCACAATGTATGGAAATGCTAATCACATATGATAATGCAATTGTCAACATGGAACAGCGATGGAATCTCATTCAGACCTTCCCATGCAGGAGTCAGAGTCATGTTACATACAATAAAAGTAAAGTTTTTAATAGTCTTGCAAGATTGCATTCAACAAAGAAAAACGAAAATGGCCATAGTACCAGTTTGAGGTGGGGGAGGGGGGCAAGCAATAAGCAATAGGGTTGTAAAAGATCCGGGTAATTTTTCTTTTTTTTAAAATATAGTGGGGAAAAAATGGGTGGAATAGACTCAGTGTTACTGAAAACAAAGCAAAATAGAGTTGAAAATAGGGTTGGAGAGTAACTCTCATTGTCAAGAGAACAGCTCTCAATCAAATATTTGTTGCAGTTTTGTCTGTGTTTGTTGTTCTTACCCAGTTGTCAAATGTCTGTTGTGCATTTAACTGTGGATTTTAGGTATGTACTTCTTGCAGCCCAGGGTACCACCATTGTTGGGCAGGACTCACCTGTTCAGCAGTTTGAAGTAAATGTTAAAGATAAACATTATTGTTTCCGCAAGACAATCCAAACAAACAGATGATAGGACAAAATACAATGCGTTTCAACCTGCTAGGTCTTCTTCAGGTAAAACAAACATCATTCAGGACTATGAAAACAAAAACGATCAAGCGAATACAAATGTGCACCAATTTGAAGTAGGTATGTGGACCTGCATTCTACAACAACCATTCGGGGATTGAGCTCACATGCCCATTTTTTCACATTCAGTGTCTATGGTTTTTATTGTCATGGTCTTCCGTGAGAAACTGACCGTGTCATTTCTTCTGTCTTTCAGGTGTTAAATTCTGCAAGAGGTTGATAGCTTCATCAACATTACAGCAGCTGGGGGCCAAAATGGCGGATGGCCCCGTTCCGTCCTGTGTGAAACACGGGTATGATACTGACAATTACTGGCGCTGTCTAATACGTCGGTGGGTCGGACCCTCGTACCATCCTTCAGGGACCTGCAAAATGGGCGCCAAGAATGATAAGACTGCTGTTGTAGACCCTACGCTGAGGTGGGTGATGTGTGTGTGTGTGTGAGTGTGAGTGTGTGTGTGTGTGTGTGTGTGTGTGTGTGTGTGTGTGTGAGTGAGTGAGAGTGAGTGAGTGAGCGAGCGAGCGTGCGTGCATGCGTGCGTGCATGCGTGTGTGTGAGAGTGTGTGTGTGTGTGTGAGAGTGTGGATAAGGGACTTACTGATATGAGAATGTCTACTAGTTTCTGTGTATGTTTTTGTTCGTATGTAAGATATGTGGATGTTAATATTTTGTATGCTTTTCTCTGCATGTGCCCCTGAGCGTGTATGTGTGTGTGTGTGTGTGTGAGAAAGAGAGAGAATGTTCGACCATGTATGTAAACGCCACCATTCCATAGTAAGTTTGTTTTCAATGGCCTGAAAAATGTAAACATTTTAACAGAAATTTGTTTTTTTTCCTCCAGAGTAGTGTTCTTTTTGTATCTCAGAAAATGTTCTCTACATCTTACTATGTTTCCAGTGGATATAGAATTCTGAGGCCCCCAATACCCTCTGAGTACAATTCTTGATGTTCGTTTTCTGATTTCTTCAGGTCAGTGACTCAACAGATTTGGGGGGGGGGATGGAGGTAATCTTCCAGACTTTTTTGTAGAAAGGGGTAGGTGAAGGGAGAGAGGGGGGAGGGGAGATCACTGATCAGTTGTCCAGACATCATTGCCATCTCATAATCAGAAGGGGTTTACTGACTGAAGCAGACACGCTTTAGGGTATTAGTGGCTCCCGCATATTTCTTGCATTTTTTTTTTAATGATGCTAGTAGCATGCATGCTCATGAAAAGAGAAGGGGAACAATTCTGGCTTGTAGCTGTCTTTTATGCTTACTGCAATCACTTTGCTGTAGCAGAGAATGTGGCGGAAAGCATGCAACTATGACCAGATAATGTGGAAGGAACTTACTTCCACATTCTTGGCTGTGAGGTGCACCTTTTGGTTTCGCTTTGACTAATATGCCAGCAGAGTCGATTTGAGGAATAATGTGCATCACAGTGAGGCATAGAGTGATATGTTTAAGAGTTGAACTTCTGTGCTTGGTTTACACACAAATGTGCATATGGTCAGTGATGGAGTGACAAACGTCCTAGTGATGGGACGGATTAGGCAAATCGGATCATTAGTGACGGACTACAACATCCTTTGAATGTGATGGAGTAGGAACATCAGATCATTAGAGACGGACTACAACATCCTTTGGATGTGATGGAGTAGGAACATCAGATCATTAGTGACGGACTACAGCATCCTTTGAATGTGATGGAGTAGGAACATCAGATCATTAGAGACGGACTACAACATCCTTTGAATGTGATGGAGTAGGAACATCAGATCATTAGAGACGGACTACAACATCCTTTGAATGTGATGGAGTAGGAACATCAGATCATTAGTGACGGACTACAACATCCTTTGAATGTGATGGAGTAGGAACATCAGATCATTAGAGACGGACTACAACATCCTTTGAATGTGATGGAGTAGGAACATCAGATCATTAGAGATGGACTACAACATCCTTTGGATGTGATGGAGTAGGAACATCAGATCATTAGTGACGGACTACAACATCCTTTGAATGTGATGGAGTAGGAACATCAGATCATTAGAGACGGACTACAACATCCTTTGGATGTGATGGAGTAGGAACATCAGATCATTAGAGATGGACTACAACATCCTTTGGATGTGATGGAGTAGGAACATCAGATCATTAGAGACGGACTACAACAACCTTTGAATGTGATGGAGTAGGAACATCAGATCATTAGTGACAGACTACAACATCCTTTGAATGTGATGGAGTAGGAACATCAGATCATTAGTGATGGACCACAACATCCTTTGAATGTGATGGAGTAGGAACATCAGAGCAGTGATGATGGACTGCAACATCTTTTGAATGGGATAGAGTAGGCACATTAGATCATTAGTGATGGACCACAACATCTTTTGAATGTGATGGAGTGGGCACATTAGATCATTAGTGACGAACTACAACATCCTTTGAATGTGATAGAGTAGGAACATCAGAGCACTGATGATGGACTGCAACATCCTTTAAATGGGATGGAGTGGGCACATCAGATCATTAGTGATGGACTGCAACAGCTTTGGGATGGGGGCAGGGCAGACAGATCGGGTCATCAGCGAAGCGTTGTAGCGTCATTGTGATGGCATGGAGCTGAAACACCAGGTCATCAGCGAAGCATTGTAGCGTCATTGTGATGGCATGGAGCTGAAACACCAGGTCATCAGCGAAGCATTGTAGCGTCATTGTGATGGCATGGAGCTGAAACACCAGGTCATCAGCGAAGCATTGTAGCGTCATTGTGATGGCATGGAGCTGAAACACCAGGTCATCAGCGAAGCATTGTAGCGTCATTGTGATGGCATGGAGCTGAAACACCAGGTCATCAGCGAGGGACTGCACCTGCGTGTGATGGGACAGGGCAGACAAATGTGGTCATCAGTGAGGGGGCTGTAACATGCTTGCAGTGGAAGGCAGCAGTTGACAGATCAGGTCCTCACTTGGGGACTTTGTCATGCTTGTGGTGGGATGGGGCAGAAAAGTCTGGTCTGTGGTGATGGGCAGAGAAGTCCTTAGAGACAGGATGAGGCAGACAGATCAGGTCCTCACAGGCCAGTGTTCAAGTCAGCATCTTTTTACGTGAAACAGCATGACAAAAACCTGTTACAATTCTGAACTTCAAGCAGACTAGATGCTGATATCCTTCAAATAAGTGCACACTGATATGCTTTTATTAGGCTGAGCAGTGGCATGTTTGATTTTATACCAGCAGTTTGTTGTTGGCAGGTAGTGATGCTCATTATCAGATGGAGAGAGAGAAGGAGAGAGAGAGAAAGAAAGAAAGAATCATAAAGATAAAGTGAGCTGAGTGTGTATGCGTTCCAATGGGAAGACTAGAATCAAACAGAGGAGTAAGTCCACAGAAGGAAGTGTCTCTTGGAGTGTTGCTGGGACTGTCCTGACCTACACAACAGTATGTATGTATTGTTCGGTCCTAGCCTCACATTGGGGCTATACAGTGAAGAGGCACGTCCCCTGGTAGGTGGATTGGGGATCCCTCAAAACTTGCACTTGGGAGGTGCACTGGATGATACAGAAGAAGGTGCCGTGAAGCGACATAGCCTAAGGGAAGGAAAACTTGGAGTTCAAACCCGCATTGTCTGGTGTACGTTAGCCCCGTACTAACAGGGTAACCAGACAATCATGAGCTGCTCTTAAGTCGGAATGTGCCGGCTGAGGCCTGCAGGCAGACCTCCTGCAGAGTCACAAGCACAGGAGAAGACCAGACATTACGCACCTCACCTGTTATGGCCATGCAGACTGATATTCGATGGTATGGTGCTCGTCCCGTGGTTCTCCAGGTGGTGACAGCACCAGACCTCCAGCCACAAAGGGGCCCAACCACAGAGACTACAGAAGGTGGCCCACACCTCCAGCCACAAAGGGGCCCAACCACAGAGAGACTAGAGAAGGTGGTCCAGACCTCCAGTCACAAAGGGGCCCAACCACAGAGACTACAGAAGGTGGTCCAGACCTCCAGTCACAAAGGGCCCAACCACAGAGACTACAGAAGGTGGTCCAGACCTCCAGTCACAAAGGGGCCCAACCACAGAGACTACAGAAGGTGGTCCAGACCTCCAGTCACAAAGGGGCCCAACCACAGACTACAGAAGGTGGCCCAGTCCCTCCAGTCACAAAGGGGCCCAACCACAGAGACTACAGAAGGTGGCCCAGTCCCTCCAGCCACAAAGGGGCCCAACCACAGAGACAACAGAAGGTGGCCCAGTCCTCCAGCCACAAAGGGCCCAACCACAGAGACTACAGAAGGTGGCCCAGTCCTCCAGCCACAAAGGGCCCAACCGCAGAGACTACAGAAGGTGGCCCAGTCCGGTTGAGGTCCAGGAGAAGTTATGGGGACCAGCAGGGTCACTGCGGCGGACTGCTGACTTCGCCTTACTGGCCAGATTGAGGACCTCACATGGCTGGGAACGCAAAAGAAAGAAAGACCATTTGGTCCTAGGATAGACAGTGAAAGGAAGCATAGTCCTGTCGAGGAGTTTCCAGTCAGACTGAGGCTCCATAGCATCATTTTCATTTGTAACTGAGTGAGTGGACAAAGACACGGAGAGAGTGTTGGAATGAGAAAGAGTGAATGAGAGGGACAGAGATCAAGAGAGGGGGACTCACAGCGGGCAGCAACCTGATCTCTGTCCTGTTAAACCTTTCACAGTTTTTAGCCTGCTCATGTGTGTATGTATGTGTGTGTGTTGCAGGGTGGGGGCGTGGATAATTTGCGTGTGGTGGATGCCTCAGTGATGCCCAGCATTGTGTCGGGCAACACCAACGCTCCCACCATCATGATCGCTGAAAAGGCCGCTGACCTTATACAAGGGAAACGCACAGTGTAGGCTGGTTCTGAGGCGTGCTTGCAATTGGAGATCTATTGCTTTCTTTGATTTGTGCGTTTGTTCCATGGCATTATCATGTTGGAAATAGGGTATGGATTAGACTGTGTGTGTACGAGCGTGCATGCATGTGTGTGTGTGTGTGTGATGGGGTGTGCGCACGCGTGTGTGTGTGCACACATGCATTGTGTGTGTATGCGCGCGTGCATTGTGTGTATGTGTGTGTGTGCATGCGCATGCATGCATGCATACCTGTGAAGATATATATATGGAGGTTCAATTTGTTTGCAGCAGAACCCCTTTTTCTTTCTTTTTTTTTTGTTTTCTTTAATCAGATGTGGACTGTATTCACATAGTATTCACACCTATGTTTTGCTGTACATGTTGTTAGCTGGAGAGGCTGTGAATGGAAAAATGCAGTGCTCTGTGTGTGTGTGTGTGTGTATGCCAAGAGACTGAGGTTGGTTGTTGCTATTTCTGTTGTTCCTTTGCTTTTGTTGTTGCGTGACAAGAAAAGGTGGGATCCAGACTGGGGCCTTACATCCTCCCCCACCCCCACCCGCACCCCCACCCCGCAACACACAAACCATTGATTCCCTTGGGCTTGGGCAGCACTGTAGGATTCCCATAGTGCACAGAGCTTTGTACAGCAGTGATGCGCAGCGCAGCGCGCTGATGGTCAGCAGGATCCTGAAGGCAGACACAACACTGACATTGCTTGAACAGGATCCTGACTGGACCATGAAGCCTTTTATCAAGATCTTCTGAAAGTCCGCATTTACTCCCCCCCCCCCCCCCCCCCCCCCCGCCCCTTGTCTGCTTTAGGGGTGTTTACAGTATGACTCTGTCTTGTACCGGACACTTCTGCAGGGCCTTCCAGGTACGCCCACCTTCCAGGTACCCCCAACAAGATAAGGTATCATCCCAGGTGTATGAGAAAGGACCACCACAAAGGCTGGAGTTTCATTCCTTTGCCCTACTCTTGCTTATTGGAAATCAGTCAGGCCCAGTTTTTTTCATACTATAAATGGTCGGAAGTTTTTTCATAGCCTTTGGAGAAATGGACATAATCAGTACATGACGTATTTGACCTCTGCCTTGGGTTCCTGTAGGAGCATAGAGCCGCATCAATACCCTGACAATGGAAGGAGTTCTGGGCAGATCTCGTCGGTCGTGCTGACATCATCAGTTCAGCAGCGGTTGCCTCACTCTCCACCAATCTTCTCCAGGTCTGCTTCAGCCTCCAGACTCTTTCCCCTCTGGGTTCCATTCCAGTGTCTACCTTGCCACTCTGTCAGGTGGTTTGCCCGGGGCATGTCCAGTGCCCAGCACATTTTGTTTCTTCATGTCTTGGCTGATGGGGTGCTGTTTTTTTTTTAACCCCTCCCATAGATCGGCATTGGAGGTCTTGTTAGGCCACCAAACGTGCGGTGACGGAGGCATCTGTTAATGAAAATCAGGAGCCTCTTAGTGATAGTATTGGTCATTCTTCATAATCATTGATACATAAGTGGCGTAAATTGTACATGGTTGTGTTGGATGGTACGTGGTACACCCCTGTCGATTTGCACAGTATGAGATAGGAGCATGTGCCGTACCCCCTTGTACCAGTCAAGGGGCTATAGTATGATGGCATGAAACAAAGAATTGAAGATGGGTGGTTGGTTCATTTCTTCATCGTTGCTTAATCTACTTCCTTTATGTTAGATGCTAAACAGATGTAGATATCATTGTATAGTCAATAGATCAGTGAGTATCAGTAGCAACCAAAAAGAAAAAATGGGGAGGTTTAAGGATGAGATAGGTAAGTGGAGCATGGGAAAGGATTTACGAGAACAACTGATCAGATTGTGCAAAAGGCGATTGATAAGTTTTGGAAAAAAAAAGGTATTTTGAAATGAAAAGATTTTCCAAAACGACAACATTCCCAACTGGTAATCCATTTCCAATGACTTCCACAGGAAAATAAGTTCAGTCATCAGTTTTGTTTGCCAGAGGTTTCCTTCCAATGTTTTGTCAATGGGAAAATTTTTAAGATAATTGGAACACACTGACTTAAACACTAAACTTTTGATAACCTGTCTAGGATCTAGCACAGGTGTAGAGAAAAGCATTCTTATGGAAAGGGAGTCTTAATCAAAATTTTTGTTTGTTTGTTTGTCAAATAACTAGCCTTGGGAGAAACACCAAAGTTTGAAACTAATCTGGAGAGTGTTGGGGAAATTTGATCATGCTTGAGGAATGATGGAAGCAGACACTTCAGGCATGTCTTTCCTGTGGCACTGTGGCACATGACGTAGGTTGGTAGATCAGACCATGAGAGCACCTGTGATGGCTGACAGGTGATAACAACATACTTGGAGCTCACTTCCAGTTTGTGTCACTGTCTTCTAACTGCATGTATACTGATGTTTCCCAGTCAGAACAGGATGATGGGAGATGTTTGCATACAAACTGCAGGAAATGGTATGGGGAGAGAGGATTTGCTTGCTGTCTGTTTGCCTCTCCCATAGCAGTCACAGTGAGGCATGGTCCTGCAGATAAATAGAAAAGCAGGTCGTCTGTCCCATGGGAGGGTCAAGGCCATTCTGTGAGGCACACAGCTGTCCACAGATCGTGCAGAGGAGGGAGTCCTATACAGAACAGCTCTGTTTCCTGTGGAGACTCTACTCTTGGAGGACAACATCTGTGCATGGACTGGCCTCACACTCGGCAAACTGACTAAGAATGTCAGAGATCCGGGAGGAGTGGAGGAAGCAGGTTGCGAAGTCTTCTGTGGCGCCCCAACGGTCGTCAAGACTCCGGGATAGGTGATAGACGACTCTGCTCTTGGGTGGCAATGACCGTCTTATGTTCATACATCCTTGCTCTTCCTGGTACTTCCACCAGGTGCTTCGATGGGCAGATCATGTCGCTCACATGGCAGACCGCCGGCTACCCAAGAGACTCGTCTACAGTGAGCTGCAACAAGGAAAGCGCTCCAATGGAGGTCAGAAGAAACGCTTCAAAGACACTCTCAAAACATCCTTGAAAGCGTTTAACTAACATCAACCCAGACACATGGGAATAAACTGCTGTGGACTGAGCTAGATGGCGCTACGCTATCCACAAAGGCGCCAATTTATGTCAAGAAAGCAGGACAGCTGCAGCGCAACAAAAGAGACGGGCAAGGAAAGACCGCACCAGCAAGCAAGAGCAGGTCTCTCATATTGCCTTCCAAGCTGTCACCGGACATTCCGTGCACGTATCGGCTTGATCAGCCACCTGTATATCTGCAGATCATCTTGCCCCCCCCCCCCCCCCCCCTTCCCTCTCCCCCTCAACCCCATGATGACTGAAGTGGTTCTCATCAACTCAATGAACAAAATACAACACTTCCACTAGGTAGTGAGTATTTCATTTTACATCCATATTTATCTCTTTATGGCCGGCATGGCTGTATAAGTTTTCAAAGTTGACATGCCATCACCGCTGTGGTTTTCTCAGGCCTGTAATTGTTTCAAGTAGTGCTTGCATTGGGCTCAGCCACTGACTCTATTACCAGCCTTGTGACGTCAGAAATCAGCTAATAACAGTGAAATCAGTATTGAGACAGTTTCCTTGTTAAGGGTAATGTGTAAGATGTGTCTGTTGTTATCTGTCAGACGAAAAGGAACTGACCTTCGTTGACGTGAAACTGATAATGCTGGTTGTTCCTTTGCCAGTAACAAGCATTTTCAAGAATGTGGGGTTGTTTGGGAACAGATCTGGATCATGTGTTTCAGGTGATGAAAGACTGTGAATCTGCTGTTGGTTCAGTGATGAGAACTGACAGGGCAGTGGTACTGTCCAGCTTTGAAGAGAAGAGTATTGTGCACAAAGGGCTGATGATCAACTTCTTGTGATCAGACACTGGCGAAGTGGTTAGCATCACAGACTCTCGGTTGGGAGTTCGTAGGTTTGATTCCCATCAGAGCCATGTGGGATATTTCTGACCCCAACTGGCTCCTACCCAGAGTTGAGTTTGCTATGGGCTCAGTTGGGAAGACTGTGACGACACAGTTGAGTTTTATCCACTAAATGGATGCATCTCCAAGAGTGTTGCTCAGATTTCCTGACCAACACTGCAGGTGTCTGTATCTCTCGGGCGTGGTTCACACCAGGATATATTATGAAAGTAAGCGTAGAGTACAGCTCTTGTCATGCAGTCTCAGATCAGAATGGAAATCTGTAGCATTATCTTCATAATCCTCATTCTCATTTGTTAGCGTTGTTAAAAAAAGTCAAATTCTGTGGCCTTTCATGCCTTGCTTTCATAGTGACCTCAGTTTCAATGTCCTGTCTGCATCTATGGCCTTGGTTTGATTCCATCAGGGTATCAGCAAATTCATGAGGGCTGTCGTTGGGCAGACATGGTGGCTCCCTACAGAGAGAGAGTTCACTCATGCCGGCTCTGCAACTGAGCAATGATTGTCGTCAGCAGGCAGCTTAGTAGGTAATGTCCTGGGTATGTTAGATCATAAACAGGCACCACTGAACACCACCAAAGTGACTCGGCAGCAGTGCAGTGTCTCCTCCAGTTGGTTACCTGGTGACGACTTGACATTGACTGCTCCCTGCGGATTGCCTGTGCCAGGATGCGGCAGGACGGGCCGGGCTGTGGCTGTGGATGGGGGCAGTCGGAATGTGCAGCATAGGTGCAACACCACTGAGGTGGCACAGAAGATGGAACCAAGAAAAAAACAAAAAAAATCCTGCTTGTGTGTATGTGTTTTGAGGTGACAGTATAACCATTGGCGTCAGACATTGTGTGGTGTTAAAGAAACCAGTCAAGGCATTGACAGAAGCTTGCTGCATGATTTGCACAGCCCAAAAAGAGCTCTGCAGTGATAGGAAATTATGAAGTCCCTTACATTCTGTATATTCTGTATGGAAACATTAGGGGAGCCTTCACTGGTATTGTGTTACGTCTTGTGGTGGGTTTGAGTGATTGGTTTACACTTTTTTTTTTCATTTTATCTATCATCATTCTCATTTTCAGTCAGACTTTGCTTACTTTTTCTTTTCTTTTTTTTTAACGCTTTGCTTTTCTGGCTTTCTGTAAGGATAGAAACGGATCACGATTTACCATTATTGTTACATCAAAGTTGAATTTGCTTTCTTACCGTTTTGCTTGCTTGCTTTTCATAGGGCACGGGAGAATCAGGAATCGTTAGTTGTCTGTTGATTTTGGCATGTTGTGTTATGTGCTTTCAGTTCTGTGGTGTGTGTGTGTGTCTGTCTGAAAAATTGAAGTTCTGTGGTGTGTGTGTGAGTCTGTCTGAAAAATTAAAGTTCTGTGGCGTGTGTGTGAGTCTGTCTGAAAAATTGAAGTTAACATCCATTCTGTGGACTGGCTGTATTTACGTTTGTGCCCACAGCAAATGGGTTGAAAGATTCAAATTCAGATTGCTTTCCCCTTGACCGTGGAAGTACTCTGCTTATGCCTGAATTTTTGTTGGTTTTTGTATGATTGAAGAACTGAGGTAGGAGAAAATCTCAATTTTAAATTGAAGAAAAAGAACGATTTCAGCAGTGAAGATCAAAAACCTTTTTTTTTTGGTGGTGAAGATATAAACAGTTAGTGTAGGTGAAAAGAAGTTCCATCGGTAAAAGCCGACTACATCGAGTCAATTCAATACAGGTGAAGAAAGGCACCATGCAATACAGTTGTGGCATCGTGGTTTGAACTGCACCAATAGTCCGACACCCCCACTTTCAAGCAAAGGTTTTTCAGGGTTACCCCTCCCTCTGATGAAAGTTATCTTCGTGGACTGAAGAGTCCTGCTTTACCTCTGAACTGCGGGAGGAGAAGTGACCTGAGATGATGGGAGAACAGCTCAGGATGCCTGTAGAGACATGGTAGAAATGAATGAGCTCTAAGGCTCATTCCCCAGGGTCAGTAGGTAGAATGACCATGTTTCCCATGGGTCTGCCTGGCCACGTTGGACCATTCCAGCGCAGGTGGACCTACCAAGAGAACATAACTCCTGCCAGCATGCCTCCAGGGTTCCTCAAGGCAAGCACATCCAACCGAGACAAGTTCGGAGCAACACAACTGAAAATGGGAACAAAAAAGAAATGAAAAGAATTAAAACTGTCTTGAAAAGAAGGAACCCCTCCACCATCAGCCCTAAAAAAAACTGTTGTTTTTTTTCAAGTCAAAGATATTCATGTCTTCTTCTGTTTTTCTATTGCCAAAATTAGTTCGAAGAATTTCAAAACCCACTCCCCCATCCCCTCCCTTGAAAACATAGATTTGTTGTTTCAGTCAAAGATATTCATTTCTTCCTGTGTTTTCCTATTGCCAAAATGAGTTAGAAGGATTTCGTTGTGGCTGATCAAATTGTTCCCATTCTCTTGCCATAACAGCTGAGATTTTCCTTTGAACAGAGTCACGCATAAGATTCTTTTCTTTTCGCCGTCCCATTCTCTGTGACCTCTCACTCTCCATGACCTCCCATTCTCTGTGACCTCTCATTCTCTGTGACCTGTCACTCTCCATGACCTCCCATTCTCTGTGACCTCTCACTCTCCATGACCTCCCATTCTCTGTGACCTCTCATTCTCTGTGACCTCTCACTCTCCATGACCTCCCATTCTCTGTGACCTCCCATTCTCTGTGACCTCCCATTCTCTGTGACCTCTCATTCTCTGTGACCTCTCACTCTCCATGACCTCCCATTCTCTGTGACCTCCCATTCTCTGTGACCTCTCATTCTCTGTGACCTCTCACTCTCCATGACCTCCCATTCTCTGTGACCTCCCATTCTCTGTGACCTCCCATTCTCTGTGACCTCTCACTCTCCATGACCTCCCATTCTCTGTGACCTCCCATTCTCTGTGACCTCCCATTCTCTGTGACCTCACATTCTCTGTGACCTCACACTCTCCATGACCTCCCATTCTCTGTGACCTCTCATTCTCTGTGACCTCACTCTCCATGACCTCCCATTCTCTGTGACCTCTCATTCTCTGTGACCTCTCATTCTCTGTGACCTCTCATTCTCTGTGACCTCAGTGCCGTTACTCCCGCACCGCTCAGTCCAGCTCCCGCCATACACAGCCTCACCCAGGTTTGTTCCAGCACTACCCCAGCATCAGCAGTGCACAGGGAGCAACCAGTATCAAGTTTTCGTGAGGCAACCCACCGGGGTTGAAACTGCGCTGCTGCTGAGTCATGCTGGTGATGTTCAGTGGTGCTTGTTATTTGAACGTAAGCAGGACAACACCTACTGTGCCCCGTACTGACGACAATAATTGCTGAGTCACAGATCCAGTATGAGTGGATCTGCTGCTTAGGAGGGTGCCGCAACATCCATCCAACAAGACCCCATGGACTTGTCAATAACAGCACCCTCGACGAACTCATCATGGGCATGTACATGGAGAAAGATTTAACTGAAATCACACCAACACCAGGGCATGAAGGACCACAGAATTTGAGACTAGATGATTAATTTAACAAAATGAGGATGATTGTCTTACACAAGAAACTGTCATGGGCAATAGCTGATCAAATGAAGACTCTTGAGTGCTTGCTGTGTTTCACTTTGCTATGGCTACTGTAGTCTGGGAATATTTGAGGTGCAAAATTTACCAAGTATTGAGCTGTCTTCTGTTGTGTTTCCCCAGACTGAGGCTTTTTTTTTTAATGCAAATCTGGTGGTATTGTTGAGGTTTTTAAATTCTTATTATCATTGCTGACTGTCTTTTAGTAGGTGAGAGTGGATTTGTGTTTGATTTGTGAAGGGGCAGCGTTACGATGGTGATGGAGTGGACTGAGGCTTTCGTTGCTGTTTGCAATGCTTATTTACACTTTTGCCTGATTTAAAACGTTCCATGCTACTAGTGATAATTGATGATTGCTTTGGAAAAAAAAATAATGTGCTTCATTATACACTGATCTCTGTGTTGTGCATGTGTGTACATGTATGCGTATGTGTACCAGTATGTATGCATGCATATGTGTGTGATATCGAAGATGTACAGTTATGCTTAATCATGCATTAGTCCACAATGTTTGTCTGGCTTCAGCAATAGATCCCAAATCATCTGCATTGCCAGTTTTTTTATGTCAATTAATGAAACAAGTGCCAATTGACAATTTCTTTTGAAGAAACATTGACTTGTACATGATTGATTTTCAGTCTTATAAAGACTTTTTATTGATCACTTACCTGTTGTTTTTTTAAAAAAAAATTTTTATTTGTTGTGCATGGACTTTTCTTTTAAAAATTGATATGCCCTGTACAATTGTTATCACTCTTTGCTACGTGTTTGGATCAGCTTTTTTTTTTTTTTTTAAATTAAGAAATGTCGTTTGCAGTCATATTGCTTTTCCATTTTTCCCACACCACCCACCCCCTTGGCCCTCCCTCTCCACCACCCACCCACCCACCCACCCATCCTTTTTTTCTTTCATGTCTATCACGGTGTGTTTGATTTGTGGTCATAATCTTTTTTTTTTTTTCATACATTGCATTTCACATTATAGGATAAAATTGCACACTTAAACATTATTTAGATTAGTATCATATTAAGTTGCAGTGTCTTCACATATTCTCAAGATGTTGATGTGCGTGGAAGTAAAAGCATTCATTTCCAAGATGCTCAGCGGAAACATACATCATGATCATGCACACTTTGATCATTCTTCATGTGAAACCGGTCAGTAAATTAAAAAAAAAAAAAATGGGGGGAAAAGTGAATAGTAAAACCCCGTGTTTTTAAAGGATGCTGGAGAAAAAGAATAAGAAGGGAAGCAATTCTGATGGAATTAAAGGGGAAAGAAACAATCTATTCCCTTACATAAAGGCAACAGCTGAAAGTTGTAAATGGTTAACTTCAGCTTCAAACCCGGTGTGTACTTCTACGTGTGTTATGCATCTAGTGTGTGTGCATGAGCCTGGTGACATGTCTGTGAGGTGCGCATTTGTGTGTGTGTGTGGGGAGGGGGGGGGGTTGGTTTTGTTTTTTTTAATGTGTGCAAATATCCAAGTGAACAAGCTGCTTTGTGAGACATGCTTGTATCATTTTTCTTTCTTTTTTTTGTTGAGGATTTTAAACCAACAAGACAAAAAATGCCTGACATGCTGTAGAAAGTTGCAGGCCCCCCCCCCCCCCCCCCCCCCCCCCCCCCCTCCCCCCGAGCATTAGTTGGAAATAGTCTGTTTCATTGTGGCTGTTGTTGTTCTCTGCTGCACTGAGTGCATAGCAAAACAGGAGATCATGCGTTGGGTGGAGTCGGCCAGTGTTCAGTAGCTTTGTGTTGTTGTTTGGGTACACTAGTAAGGTGGACAGCTCAACATTCGTTTAGTGTGCAACGGACATAGGTTTGTCCTCATGTTGACCCGATACTCTGCCACTTATCTCCCCTGTTTCCTCTCCTCCCTCCCCCGCCCCACACACACACCTTAATACATATTTAAGGTCACATACACACACACACATACACACACACACACACACATACATGCACACACATGCTCATAATTATATATGTGTGTGTGTGTTAGAGAGATATAGATACACATGACATGTCTCAAATGTTGACGCATCTATTTCCTGCAAGGCTTTTCAGTGCTGTTTTTAATACTTCCTTCTTTTTTTTTCTTGTCTGAATGGATTCTTTGGACGTTTTTGCTTTTCTTTGTGTTTGTTTTGTTTGTGTTTTCCCTAAACAAATACATTGAATGATCTACAAACATTCAGAATTATCTTTGTTCAAGTCCCTGTGGTAAAATTTGTATGGAAATGTCACCCTGCCATAGTCCATCTAGTTGAACTGGATTTGCTGTGAACGTTTGTAAAGTTGCTTCAAATCGATTAAAGCCAGAGCAGTTCATTCAGTTCTCTACATATGTAGACACATTTTTCTTAAGGGTATATTTTGAAAGTTCAATACTGATGATCACTGGCCATCATTGATCTGCTTTTTTCAAATTGTGAAGCGAAGGGGGCAGGTGGCAATTGAAAAGAAAATGTTCCCGCTTTTCACCCCAGTTTTAACGAATCCATCAAAGCCTTTACCAGCTACTCGCCTCTTTTTTTTTCCTTGAAAATGTGATTTAATGTGTCGAGATCATCAGTAAACTTCCTAGAGGTTTTTCTCCAGATCTGTGGCCTTTCTTGTGCTGCTCTGGTGGTGGTCTCCATTTCGATTTCCTCTCGTCCTCCTCCGCACCCACAGCGATTCTGTGTCTGAGCCATAAGAATCAGCAAGTTTATGGGAGAACTGTTACAGTGTAGCCCTGAAGGGGGACACATGCTCATAAGGCTTGGTGACTGATCTGTTATTGTCATAGCTTAGTGGATGATGTCCTGCATGTGTCAGATCAGAACAGGCTCCACAGAATACTACTATGATGGGTGGCTTCACGGCAGCTGATGACGACTTCTCCCTAGGAGGGGTGGGGGGGGGGGGGGGGGGTGCCTGTGGCAGTGCAGCTCTGGGCGTGGCTGTGTGTGTGTTGGCTGGTTTCCAGAGGAAGATGTCTGCCTCCACATCCACGCCTGTGATGATTTTGTGTCGGAGTGACCAGTGTCGCATAGTCAGGCTGATTTTCATTGAGTTACAAAGTGAGGCGGAAATCCAAACAAATCTTAAGAATTATTTCTAATGCTCCGCCAAAAAATGTAGACAAACAAATCAGAAGACAAAACACGCGTTTCAACCTCTAAGGTCTTCTTTAGGCAAGATGCACAACACTTGGGACAACGAAAATGAACGAGCAATCGCTTTCCCATCCAATTCTCATCCAATTTGGCGCCCATTGATTCAACACCCTTCTTGCGCTGAATTGGATGAAGATAAGTGATTGCTCGGTTTTTTTGGGTTTTTTTGTCCTGAGGGTTGTGTATCTTGCTTGAAAAAGACCTAAGAGGTCGAAACGCGTTGTTTTGTCTTGTGATTCGTTTGTCTATGTTTTTCAGCTGAGTCTTAAAAATACTTTAGAAAATTTTGTTTTCATTGGTTGTGGCCTCCTCCAGAGCAGGAATCTCTCTCCTCAATGGATTATTGTATCCAGCGGGGTGGTTAAGTTGGGTGATCTGCCTATGCTGGATCAGAACAGGCACCACTGACCACCACATGAGTGCATGGATGGAGCTTTTTCTTGTTGAGGAGGAATTCTGTGTATTCACAACTGTTGAATATGGAATTCCTCATAGACGTTAGTGTTGTATGTTGACAGTGTTCAGTTTATTTATCGAACACGTTCGTGCAGGGCTCAGTAGTAGTGTTCACCAAGATGATTCTTGTTTCTTCCAAGAAGATTCTTTTTCAAGCGTTTCCCTCCCTGTTCCTTGCCTTCTTCTTCTTCTTCTGCGTACGCAGGCTGATTCTCCTGCGGACACTCCCGGTATAGACAGGCAGGCATTAATCCCATCTGCTCAACAAAGGGAGCGGAATTTTGTGTGTATGACCGTTTTTTATCCCGCCATTAAGGCAGCCATACTCCATCTTCGGGGAAGGTGCATGCTATGTGTAATGTGTCATCCATACCAACGGCCTAACTGGCCTTCTCTTCCAAAAATTTGGTGATGGGATTTTACGTGTGTTCAAGATGTTGCGTGTGCGTTCACACTCGGTTTATAGTCTCATTCGAAGGACTGTATGGGAAATGGAGTCAGAACCAATGTTAGCTCCTAAGGGAAAAATCCCCCCTGTACCGAAACGGCCCAGCGGAGATTCGAACCTGCAACCCTTGGATTACGAGTCTGGCGCTCTACCAACTGAGCTATTCCGCCCCCGCCCCTTGCCAATGACCTCAGCTTACCTGTGTGGTTTGGTGGTCTCTGTGTCCATGCTTATTTTTCTTTGACTCCAGTTTTGGTGAGTTTAAACCCATGGACCGGTGGCAGTGCAGCATGTCCTCTGGTGGGTAGCCTCAGACCAGCAGACAGTGACAGCTCTGCATGGAAGTCACTAGAATTGGGAGAGAATTAGCCAGGGTGTCATTGTGGTGGGGGGCTGAACGAGGGGTTGGGAGTAACACCACCAAGAAGGCATAGAAGGTGAGACCACAAAGAAAGCAACAACAAAAAGTTCTGAGTATGACAGGGCATCAGAAACCTTATGGAGGTGGCCTTTTTTGTTCTTTTTCCCCAAAGAGTGAACCGTGTTGTCCAGGTGTTGTCTGATCGTGCCCCATTGTTGATCTTCCCCATCAAGTTGAATTGTTTGTGTGTGACTGTGATGACACTTTTACAGTGCCTCTGGTGTTGCATTGAGAACAAATGCAACTTGTCCTATGTCGTCGGTTTTTTTTTTGTTTTTCCCCATTTAGATAATGGCGTATCTTAACCAGCGTTACCTTGTGAATATGCCTGAATAACAAATTCTGTGAATGATGTCTAATCTGTATGTACGTTAAAAAGCTATATATTTTATAGATTTACAGTTGATTGTTTAGAATCCGTCATATTATATGGATGCTTTTTTTCTTATTTTTGTACAAGTGTTCTAACTTTGTGGATGTTGGTGGATACCGCATCATACTGAAGAATAAGATTGGTGAATCTGCTAAGAGTTCAGAGACACGGAACTACTCAAGATCTAGCAGATCTGTAGAGCACTATGAAATTCCAGCAGGTTATATTGGACTCCAAGATCCAATATGAAGATCCCGCAGTATCGCGCATTGAAGATGAAGTGTTTCGCTTTGTGTACTCTAGCCTGCTCTCTCAGCCTTACAACATTCTTCAGATGAAGAAATCGATAGATTTGGAATTGTTGATTAAAAAGGATGATCAGCATCTTGTTCCCAAAGCGGATGGCTTTCAGAGTTGGAAGCAGCATGGGTGGAGTTTGAGGAGGACGTGGATACTTAGATTCATACGTGAGGAGGACGTGGATACTTAGATTCATACGCATTGAGGAGGACGTGGATACTTAGATTCATACGCATTGAAGTTCATGCATAGTACAATCTGAAGTCAAGTGCCATATGTCTGGATGAAATTGGTGGCTTTTGTGGCAGGTGGTAATGGGGGGAGGGGGTTACCCTCTGCACGAGCACGGTCTGCACAGCAGGGTATTGTCTTTGGTCACGTCTGTCCGTCTGCGGGATAAGGGGAAAACACAATAGGGTAGTCCCATCATCAAAGCTAGGTTTTAGGGTCAGCAGTGAAAAGCAGTTATCATTCTTGGTTAAACGCTGAAGGAAAAGAGTGTCCGAGATAGGAGGCAATTGATTTCAGTTTGTTTTGTTTTTAAATCATCTGGTGCACCTTTTATCTGAACAAAATTGTAAAATGACAGTGTATCATTGTCAAACGACAGTCTGTTATTCTGGTATTTAGCAGGAATGGCCAACTGATTTACAGCTAAACGTGACTGACAAAGATGGATACCTGACTCTTCCTTGGCTTTCCATATCAGCTGAAATAAGCATGGGGTTTATGAACAGTGCTGCACATTGATGGTCCCTTTTGCATTACTGCATACTGTTTGTCCACATGGCAGCAGAGCAACAACAACAAAAAAAGCTATGTACATCCACGTTGCAGTGTTTATTGAAATTATGGGATGTTGAGCATACAAGCAATACTGACAACCACAACTATTTTTTTTCCAAAGGACATCAGATTCCGAGAGTCTCTAGACAAAGGTAAAGTGACTTTTTATGTGATGATTTTTCCCACCAACTCTGGCCTGTTCAGAAAATTTATTGCAGAAGTGATCTTACACTGCACTTTGAAAATACAGCTGCATCTTTGGAAACAAAAAGAATCTGAATTTGGAACATCACTTGTTAAGGATTGTGGAGAACAAAGACAAAAAGGGGGGGAGATATTACAGGTGGTGGCACATCTGTGTGCTTCCTGTAACTTTACAAGCATAGTTTAGGGCTCACTGGAAAATCAGCTTCAGTGTTTTCATTTGATTTACTTTTTTTTTAAATAAAATGCCCACACAGTGCTTGTCTGTATAACATGGCAACCAGGAGAAAATACTACCCAACAAAAGAAGAGTCATGTTCAATCTGCCAAATTTTATGTATAAAAACACTATCTCAACATCTGTTACATAACTAAATTTTTCCATCAGCATCAACATCTTTCACAGCTGTCGAATCTCCTGGAGTCAAAGTCCAGGAACCATGGAAGGAAGGAAGGAAGAAGAGGTGGGGTGAAAACCGGAGCAGTCCAGCTTTTGACTGGCAGCATTCTATCCCTCTCTGTGTTTTAGTGGATAAATGTGGGGTCAGAAAATGCATTTTCCCAATTGCCAACATCCACATAATGTCACTTCGGCTTCATTCTGCAAACATCCCAAATTATAAATTACGCCCTCCAGACCTCTGGTTTTTAAACAAGAGTAGAAATTCTGGATTTTTTTTTTTTTTTTTTTTTTTTTTTTTTACTAACTTCGAGATTTGGGGAATAATTTCTGAAGAAGGGAAGCAAAAAGAAAAAAATTCTTGAGGGTTGGCAGCTATATTTTGCATGCAAATTTTTGCTGTTTTTTATACTTTTCATTTTTTTCTTTTTTTTTTTAAGCAGCATTTCTTCCCCTTGGTGTACCATATAAAACACGGCAGTCAGTACCTTTGGTGGTGTCTGTCGTATTCACTCCCGTCCTCTACATCCCTCTACATCCACTTGCCCTTAATCCTAACTCCATCCTTTCAACAGCGATGTTCCAGTGCCTTGTTGGGTCACCGGTGTGCCCTTGTGATGTCATCATCTTGCAGGGTCACCAGTGTGCC
Source organism: Conus canariensis (assembly GCA_033310375.1). Taxonomy (NCBI): domain Eukaryota; kingdom Metazoa; phylum Mollusca; class Gastropoda; order Neogastropoda; family Conidae; genus Conus; species Conus canariensis. The sequence goes on from CM065724.1 coordinate 77,598,719, forward strand.
CTTGTGATGTCATCTTGCTGGGTCACCGGTGTGCCCTTGTGATGTCGTCATCTTGCTGGGTCACCGGTGTGCCCTTGTGATGTCATCTTGCTGGGTCACTGGTGTGCCCTTGTGATGTCATCATCTTGCTGGGTCACTGGTGTGCCCTTGTGATGTAATCTTGCTGGGTCACTGGTGTGCCCTTGTGATGTCATCTTGCTGGGTCACTGGTGTGCCCTTGTGATGACATCTTGTTGGGTCACTGGTGTGCCCTTGTGATGTCATCATCTTGCTGGGTCACTGGTGTGCCCTTGTGATGTCATCATCTTGCTGGGTCACTGGTGTGCCCTTGTGATGTCATCTAGCTGGGTCACTGGTGTGCCCTTGTGATGACATCTTGTTGGGTCACTGGTGTGCCCTTGTGATGTCATCATCTTGCTGGGTCACTGGTGTGCCCTTGTGATGTCATCATCTTGCTGGGTCACTGGTGTGCCCTTGTGATGTCATCTTGCTGGGTCACTGGTGTGCCCTTGTGATGTCATCTTGCTGGGTCACTGGTGTGCCCTTGTGATGTCATCATCTTGCTGGGTCACTGGTGTGCCCTTGTGATGTCATCTAGCTGGGTCACTGGTGTGCCCTTGTGATGTCATCTTGCTGGGTCACTGGTGTGCCCCTGTGATGTCATCATCTAGCTGGGTCACTGGTGTGCCCTTGTGATGTCATCATCTTGCTGGGTCACTGGTGTGCCCTTGTGATGTCATCTAGCTGGGTCACTGGTGTGCCCTTGTGATGTCATCTTGCTGGGTCACTGGTGTGCCCCTGTGATGTCATCATCTAGCTGGGTCACTGGTGTGCCCTTGTGATGTCATCTTGCTGGGTCACTGGTGTGCCCTTGTGATGTCACCTTGCTGGGTCACTGGTGTGCCCTTGTGATGTCATCATCTTGCTGGGTCACTGGTGTGCCCTTGTGATGTCATCTTGCTGGGTCACTGGTGTGCCCTGTGATGTCATCATCTAGCTGGGTCACTGGTGTGCCCTTGTGATGTCATCTTGCTGGGTCACTGGTGTGCCCTTGTGATGTCATCTTGCTGGGTCACTGGTGTGCCCTTGTGATGTCATCTAGCTGGGTCACTGGTGTGCCCTTGTGATGTCATCTAGCTGGGTCACTGGTGTGCCCTTGTGATGTCATCATCTTGCTGGGTCACTGGTGTGCCCTTGTGATGTCATCATCTTGCTGGGTCACTGGTGTGCCCTTGTGATGTCATCTTGCTAGGGTTCATTGTCCATCTCTTGTTCGGTCACCGGTGTGCCCTTGTGATGTCATCTTGCTAGGGTTCATTGTCCATCTCTTGTTCGGTCACCGGTGTGCCCTTGTGATGTCATCTTGCTAGGGTTCATTGTCCATCTCTTGTTCGGTCACCGGTGTGCCCTTGTGATGTCATCTTGCTAGGGTTCATTGTCCATCTCTTGCATATTACAGGGTCACCAGTGTGCCCTTGTGATGTCATTGTGCTAAGGTTCATTGTCCATCTTCTGCAGCTTGTTGGGTTACCGGTGTGCCCTTGTGATGTCATCTTGCTAGGATTCATTGTCCGTCTCCTGTTGGGTCACCGGTGTGCCCTTGTGATGTCATCGCGCTAAGGTTCATTGTCCGTCTCTTGTTGGGTCACCGGTGTGCTCTTGTGATGTCATCGCGCTAAGGTTCATTGTCCATTTCTTGCATCTTGCTGGGTTGCCGGTGTGCCCTTGTGATGTCATTATCTTGTTGGTTCACTGGTGTGCCCTTGTGATGTCATCATCTTGCTGGGTCACCGGTGTGCCTTTGTGATGTCATCTTGCTAGGGTTCATCATCCATCTTGTGCATCTTGTTGGGTCACTGGTGTGCCCCTGTGATGTCATCATCTTGCTGGGTCACCGGTGTGCCCTTGTGATGTCATCTTAAGGTTCATTGTCCATCTCTTGTTGGGTCACCGGTGTGCCCTTGTGATGTCATCTTTGCTAAGGTCCATTGTCCATCTCTTTGTATTTTGTTTGGTCACTGGTGTGCCCTTGTGATGTCATCTTTGCTAAGGTCCATTGTCCATCTCTTTGTATTTTGTTTGGTCACTGGTGTGCCCTTGTGATGTCATCTTTGCTAAGGTCCATTGTCCATCTCTTTGTATTTTGTTTGGTCACTGGTGTGCCCTTGTGACGTCATCTTGCTACTTCCATTGTTTATCTTCAGTATCTTGTAGGAATACTAGTGCGCCCTTGTAATGTCATCTTGCTATTGTCCATCTCTTGTATCTTGTAAGATCACTTGTGCACCTTTTTGTCATCTTGCTAACATTCATCGTTGATCTCTCGCATCTTGTTGGGTCACCGGTGTGCCCTTGTGATGATGTCATCTTGCTGACTTCCATTTGTCCTTCTCTAGCGTCAAGTTTATTACCAGATAATATTTACAGACTTTTTGCTACATTGGTATCCAGCTATGATTCTTGTCATTGTGGGTTTTACTTTAATAAACCGGTTGTATCACTTTAAAGAGTTTTATGCTTTGGGTTTGCTGGTGTCTTGGACGTTGTGTTCGGTCTTTTTCACACACACACACACACACACACACACACACATGGTTGCTTGCTCCTGTCGGAGTATACTCCCACACACGCTGACCTTGACAGAGAGGAAATTACTCATATTATTTCATGCACAACTATCAAGGTAAAAGAAACATTCATCTGCATTGGAAAAGCAACACCCATCTTGCACCCAATTCAAGAAAATAAGAGATTGTTCGTTCTTCGTTTTCCCAATTCGAGAAAATAAGAGATTGTTCGTTCTTTGTTTTCCCAATTCGAGAAAATAAGAGATTGTTCATTCTTCGTTTTCATCATCCTGAATGTTGTTTATCTTGCCTGAAGAAGACCTAAAAGGTTGAAATGCGTTTTTTTTTGTTTTTTTTTTTTGTTTGTTTTTTTGTGGCATCAGTTATCGGATCAATGGAGCACCTAAGGCGGTGATTTTTTTTTCTTTTTCTTTTTTTCCTAGGGCCAAAATCCACCTCTTCATTTTTTGGTGCTTCACACTGTCCTCTTCATTTGCCAAAAAAAACAAGAAGTGAAAAAAAAGAACAATTTCCACTACTAGGTGATTTTCTTTTCTTTTCTTTTTTTTTTTTTTTTTTCCCCTTTTTTTTTCTCCAACAAGTCCCTTTCACACCATGCATAGTCTGTATGTTCTCTCATAAATGGACATATTTTTGCTGATTTTAGTGGTGGTTTTTTTTTGTTTGTTTGTTTTTTTTTGGGGTTGAAATGCGTCTTGTTTTGTCTTGTAATTTGTTTGTACATGTTAAGCGGCGGAGTTACTTAAAATTACTTTAAAAATTGGTTTCAATTTCCACCTGCAGTCACCCTGCTTTGAAACCAACTCGTACGTTCATCTGCACTGGAAAATCAACTCATAAAAATTTCACCAGTCTTACCTTGCTACCATATGTCCGTAGCATTCCAAAACTATCAGCAAATTCCTGACCGTTGCTGAAACTACAATATCAATTAAGCTACAAGGTGCCAAAACATGTCCGTGTGTGAACGCACGCATAACATCTTGCACACACGTAAAATCCCATCACCAACTTTCGGAAGAGAAGGCCAGTTTGGCCGTTGGTATGGATGACACGTTACACATAGCATGCACCCTGCGTGAGAAATTGAAAGAATGGAGGAAGCAAGGATATTGAGTGAACGATATCGACTGTATGACACGGGGAACGACTGAATGAAGCGCCAGCTGACACTCTTCAGTCGGCACTACCCAGGTAGGCAGCCCGTTGTGTGAACGAGTGTGGATTGTAAAGCGCTTAGAGCTTGGTCTCTAGCCGAGAATAGGCGCTATATAAGTATTCATTATTATTATTATTATTAAAACATGCACACACACACACTCCCGCTCTTACCTGAACCAACAACCACAGTGTTGAGAGCACGTTATTTATTTATGTTCCATGCTAATGAATAGTCATTAACAAACATAACCCTCAATCCACTCTTTAAAAATCCAGACTAGCTGACATGAATAAATGCATCCGGTGGCACCTGCTAGCGCAGGCCTCTTTCACAGGAAAAAAAATATCACACACAATTTACATTGATGAACTCTGGAATAAATACTGAAAATTGAACCAGCGGTGTGAAAAAGATCCAATCATGCAAAAAACAACAATGCATCAATGCAACAAAATTCTGAAGGCCGAAAAAATCTTGTGTAAATACTGATATGACCAGAAATGGAAGAACTAGTGGCCGCACACTTGCTCTCACCAATGATGACACTTCGCAGAGGAACTGTGCAAAGCACTGCTTACTATTTTGCGTGTGTGTGGAGGGAGGGGGGAAGGGGGGAGTCCTCTTAAATCAGGATCCCTTTTTGTCAGGCTGTTTAAAGAATCCTGTGTTTCATAGACACTGAGCAAAAAAATCCCTGATTCTCACAAACTCCAATATCAATCATATTTCCTAACTGAAATGACTGGTAAGTATTACCAAAACTTAAAAGGTCCTGAAAAATGCTTTGAGAATTCACAGATGGAACATTTTTTGCAAACGTAACAGAACAGTTTCAGGCTTCATCTGTCGAATGCAATAATCTTCACATCCCATAAATTTACTTTTCCAACTACTCTTTATCTTCAAAATGTTTTTATTCCTTGTAGGATTAAAGCAATAATACATGGCTATGGATATATCTATACCTTCACTCAAAAGATGGACTTCAACCCAAAAAAAATCATGTAATGTACGAGCAATCCCTGCACAGAAGCCTCAAACTTAATGTGTACAACACATATCCTCGTCAAACTTGTACATCATATTCATGTTTAAATCAAAACCATGCATTAAAAAAGAACGAAAAGAAATGCAAGAATATTTTTCTCAATGCATGCACTTGAAAAGAAAAAGAAAAAACTTGTTGACAATGATTTGCATTTTCAAAAGAAACTTGTTGACAATATTTGCATTTCAAGAAACTTGTTGACAATATTTGCATTTCAAGAAACTTGTTGACAATATTTGCATTTCAAGAAACTTGTTGACAATATTTGCATTTCAAGAACTTGTTGACAATATTTGCATTCAAGAACTTGTTGACAATATTTGCATTTCAAGAAATTCAAGACCTGAGAAAACCAAGCTGTGTAATGAAGTCCATACCAGGTTGACACCCTCAGGATGGTCCATGTCAGGTACATGACACCTCAGGATGGTCCATGCCAGGTACACTCGAGCCACAGACCCCTCAGGATGGTCCATGTCAGGTACATGACACCCTCAGGATGGTCCATGTCAGGTACATGACACCCTCAGGATGGTCCATGTCAGGTACATGACACCCTCAGGATGGTCCATGTCAGGTACATGACACCCTCAGGATGGTCCATGTCAGGTACATGACACCCTCAGGATGGTCCATGTCAGGTACATGACACCCTCAGGATGGTCCATGTCAGGTACATGACACCCTCAGGATGGTCCTGTCAGGTACATGACACCCTCAGGATGGTCCATCAGGTACATGACACCCTCAGGATGGTCCATCAGGTACATGACACCCTCAGGATGGTCCATGTCAGGTACATGACACCCTCAGGATGATCCATATCAGGTACATGACCCCTATGGCCTCTACACCTCAGATCCACAGGCAAACCCTCCAACTCAAAGATATGTACAAACAGCCATGTAATAAAACAGAGAAACAACTGAAGATGTTACAGTGTGACACTTCCAAGAAGAGCAGTCGGACACAAGTATATACCAAACTTTGGACTACAAGGCAATTTTTTTTTTCCATCAAATCTGACCCTATCTCAAGATCCTTCAAAGAGAGATATTAGTTTGTTAGGGGTGTAAAAGTCTGTAGACTCGCTCCAACATATGGCCTATAATCAAACTGTGAGCCTCTGGGAGCATGAAGGCACACCCATTCAGTGTGTGCATCAGTCCACACACTATGTAGCACAGGTGAGCTTGCCCCCAGGACATACATCTTCAAAGTTAGCTCCCTTTGTTTCAGACTCGCATCAAGCCATGCACACTCTGGAATTCACTTTCTAATGTCATGTATGAACAACACTGCTGACTGCAGTATGTAAATGCAAGTGCTGTTCCTAGGAAGTAAGCGTTGATGAATGCAGGAGAAAGAAACCAGCAATCAAAAAGCCACTTTAACCTAAACAGGAAACATACACAATGATTTGGAAACAACTGAGAAATAACAACTTTAGTCTAAAGTGTCCCAAAAGTTTAGGACAAGGTGGTGGAGATCGTTATGTCTGATCAAACGACTGTTCCTTCACGGTCAAGAGATGGGAACCACAATGTGAAAGGCCTTGTTAGTCTGAACTTCACAGCAGCACGGCATCAGCAGCAGTCAGTGTATGCAGCCTCCCACGATATGACTGGAAGGCAGAGACACACATACAACAGTCTCCATCTTCACCTGCCATTTCACATCAGTATCAACTGATCAATCCATCAAACAGACGATACAATGCAAGAAACAATCAATCCATCAAACAGACGATACAATGCAAGAAACAATCAATCCATCAAACAGACGATACAATCCAAGAAACAATCTATCCCATGGTCAGGATTTCATCATTGACAAAAAAAAAAAAAAGGGGGGGGTGCTGGGTTTTAAAGTGAATTCTTAGGTAAAATGCTGCACAAGAGAGGCATGAAAATAAAAATAACCGCAATCAACGTCAGAAAAAAAAATCCTGACAAAAAAAACAACAAAAAAAACACGTTTAAATTAGTTTTCATCGTATCCTTGTTTGGCTAGAGTACCCCAAGGCCTTGGCCACCATCGGCACCTTTCCCTCTGCCGCACTGAGTAACGCCAACTTCCTTCTGTTCTACAGCTCACAAAGAATAATCGTGCATACCACAGCAATCCCTCTGGGGAAGAAAAATCTGGGTTTAAGAAAAAAAAAAAACCAACAAAACCTAGACAAACAGTATGATTAAAAACTCTTAAATTTGGCATCATACATTTCGCACCAGTAAACCCCATGTCTGAAAATTTAAAAAAGGCGGAGTCTATATCTAGGCACAAATTGAAAGGCACTCAATTGGTAAGAGTCAAAAGCTTAGGGTAAATGGCAAAGCAGCAGGGCAGGTACGCATAACATCCAATACTATGAATCTCCATGGGATGGGAACCTGTAAGTGTGTGCTTAAGAGAGCAAAGGGAAACGACATATAAACAGCATGTATTTTCTTGAATAAGACAATCACAGTAAAGCTCTTGGATATTTTGTAAGATCAAAATTTGTAAGTCATGATCTGTATGTTGATGTGCTCCATAACTATGAACAACCTAGCGACACAGTCAGCAACAATCCAAAAAGAAGTTATCTGTTCTGTATGTTTTCTTGGTTCAAATGGCTGCATCAAATCTAAACTTCAGCAGTCTCTTGACCTCATCACCTGATTTCTATGAACTAAAATGTTGTCAATATGTGTGTGTGTGTGTGTGTGTGTGTGTGTGTGTGTGTGTGTGTGTGTGTGTGCATGTGTTCTCCTTTCCCCTCCTTTCAAAGCAGTCAGAATCACAATCATGTCCCCTTCATCAAAACGATTTAACATCTTCGATTGTATTCACAGACTAATTTCATGCAAAAGCCCTTTGGAATCAGGCGAGTAAATATCACATCCCCAAAATCCTGATCTTCCAAAGAATATCAGCAGCAGTTTATGACTTTAAAAGGAAAAAAAAATATCTAATTCATGCTCAGGTGTTCAAAGGCTTTAAACAACATTGGTCCATAGCTGCCCAAGAAAAAAAACAGGGGGGAAGATACGTTACATTGGATACCCGCAGTTTCAAATTGTCAATGATGGATCACAACCTTTGTTCTGGATGGTGTGCAGTTGATGGCAGCACTGGTAAACGCGTTCTTGTCAAAAAGAGGATTTCTTGGAAGGTAGGAATGTTTGGTGAAGGCGAAGTACAGGTCGGCGGTGTTCCGTCGACTGTACCTCTCTCCTTTCCCCCACCCGCGTCACTCAAAAGGAGAAGGTTTTCTGTTTCCTGTCTGCTGCAACAAAAGCGCTAAAATAGCACAACGCATTAAACCATCATTTAACACCTGTCATTACACACACACACACACACGCACACTCACACACACTACACATACACACACTCACACACACATGCACACACACACATTCGCACAATTTTTTTGAAAAGTGACAATGTCACACCTCTCCTCAACTCCCTTTTCTGGTGTCATCCAATCAATGGAAGAATACAATCTTTTTTTTTTTCAGTTCCATTTCATGTCGCCACCATTTCTGTTCCTGGCATCTTCTCTGTCTACCTTTTGGACCATCTGTCTGTCAGTGTACAATGGTTCATTTCAGCAGTGTTGAAGAATAGATCAAGGTAAAAATGCCAGGTGGTACCGATTTGCCTTCTCACATGATCCAGAAGTTGGGTCAGTCTGTTGGCCTCTCGTCTGGTGGAGGTTCATGTGGCCCTTCCTGTGAGGAAGGATCTGCTCCTTTAGGCCAAAACAAGGAAGAGGCTTGCCCATCTGACGTTTCTTCTTCTCCATGTCCATCTCATCATACAGACAGCACCTCTCCGAGCAGAGACGATTCCACCATTCATGCGTGGAGAAAATCGTGGTTGGACAGAGGCCATTCCCTAGGTTTACAACAAGTGGAAGAGTTTTGTACTATAGCACCTCCATGTGGTTCAAGGTGACCTCAGTTTACAACAAGTGGAAGAGTTTTGTACTATAGCACCTGCATGTGGTTCAAGGTGACCTCAGTTTACAAGTAGAAGAGTTTTGTACTATAGCACCTCCATGTGGTTCAAGGTGACCTCAGTTTACAACAAGTGGAAGAGTTTTGTACTGTGGCACCTCCATGTGGTTCAAGGTGACCTCAGTTTACAACAAGTGGAAGAGTTTTGTACTGTGGCACCTCCATGTGGTTCAAGGTGACCTCAGTTTACAACAAGTGGAAGAGTTTTGTACTGTGGCACCTCCATATGGTTCAAGGTGACCTCAGTTTACAACAAGTGGAAGAGTTTTGTACTGTGGCACCTCCATGTGGTTCAAGGTGACCTCAGTTTACACCAAGTGGAAGAGTTTTGTACTGTGGCACCTCCATGTGGCTCAAGGTGACCTCAGTTTACACCAAGTGGAAGAGTTTTGTACTGTGGCACCTGCATGTGGTTCAAGTGACCTCAGTTTACAACATGTGGAAGAGTTTTGTACTGTGGCACCTGCATGTGGTTCAAGGTGACCTCAGTTTACAACAAGTGGAAGAGTTTTGTACTGTGGCACCTGCATGTGGTTCAAGGTGACCTCAGTTTACAACAAGTGGAAGAGTTTTGTACTGTGGCACCTGCATGTGGTTCAAGGTGACCTCAGTTTACAACAAGTGGAAGAGTTTTGTACTGTGGCACCTGCATGTGGTTCAAGGTGACCTCAGTTTACAACATGTGGAAGAGTTTTGTACTGTGGCACCTGCATGTGGTTCAAGGTGACCTCAGTTTACAACATGTGGAAGAGTTTTGTACTGTGGCACCTGCATGTGGTTCAAGGTGACCTCAGTTTACAACAAGTGGAAGAGTTTTGTACTGTGGCACCTGCATGTGGTTCAAGTGACCTCAGTTTACAACAAGTGGAAGAGTTTTGTACTGTGGCACCTGCATGTGGTTCAAGTGACCTCAGTTTACAACAAGTGGAAGAGTTTTGTACTGTGGCACCTGCATGTGGTTCAAGGTGACCTCAGTTTACAACAAGTGGAAGAGTTTTGTACTGTGGCACCTCCATGTGGTTCAAGGTGACCTCAGTTTTACAACAAGTGGAAGAGTTTTGTACTGTGGCACCTGCATGTGGTTCAAGGTGACCTCAGTTTACAACAAGTGGAAGAGTTTTGTACTGTGGCACCTGCATGTGGTTCAAGGTGACCTCAGTTTACAACAAGTGGAAGAGTTTTATACTGTGGCACCTGCATGTGGTTCAAGGTGACCTCAGTTTACAACAAGTGGAAGAGTTTTGTACTGTGGCACCTGCATGTGGTTCAAGGTGACCTCAGTTTACAACAAGTGGAAGAGTTTTGTACTGTGGCACCTGCATGTGGTTCAAGGTGACCTCAGTTTACAACAAGTGGAAGAGTTTTGTACTGTGGCACCTGCATGTGGTTCAAGGTGACCTCAGTTTACAACAAGTGGAAGAGTTTTGTACTGTGGCACCTGCATGTGGTTCAAGGTGACCTCAGTTTACAACAAGTGGAAGAGTTTTGTACTGTGGCACCTGCATGTGGTTCAAGGTGACCTCAGTTTACAACTTCTTCTTCTTCTTCCTCGTTCGCCATCCCGTTAGATGAGCAGCCCGGTGTCCTCGATGAAGGCTGCCGTCCGTCGCAGCTCCTCCAGGGTGCCATACAGCTTGGCTTCCACTGCTGTCGGTGTTGGCCAGTACTTTCTCCTGGATGCTGCATACGTCGTACAGACTTGAAGGATGTGGTCAGTTGTCATTGGTCCCTCACCACAAGGGCACTCTCCACTCTGTCCAATGCCAAATTTTGTGTGCATGTGGTGGAGCAGGCGATTGTGTCCAGTCCTCAGGCGGAAGATCTTGACCTGTTCCCGTCGTCCCAGCAAATGGTATGTGTCTTCTGGGTTGTATTTGGGATGCAGGAGGCATCAGTTTACAACAAGTGGAAGAGTTTTGTACTGTGGCACCTCCATGTGGTTCAAGGTGACCTCAGTTTACAACAAGTGGAAGAGTTTTGTACTGTGGCACCTCCATGTGGTTCAAGGTGACCTCAGTTTCAATGTCCTCCTCCTCTTTCTCCACTTTTCTTGCTCATGGTGATTTAATGTCTGAAAGTTCAAGGACACTGTTATACAATCATACTGTCTCCTGAGGGACATTTAACAATGATTGTCCTCAGCGGGTGGTCTCGTGGATGGTGTCCTGTGTGTGTCGATCACAGCAGGAACCACTGAAGACCGGTCAAACTGACTCTTCAGCAGTGCAGTGTCTCCTCTGGAGCGGAGGCTGCCACAGGACAATTGCAGGAGTGGCTGTGTCTCGAAGAGCCAGAATGAAGCATATTGGCAAAGTCATTGCCACTGACATGGTGTGGACACTGAGACAGCAAGCCAGAATGAAGCATGTTGGCAAAGTCACTGCCACTGACATGGTGTGGACGCATGAGACAGCAAGCCAAATGAAGTGTGCTGGCAAAGTCATGGCCACTGACATGGTGTGGACGCTGAGACAGCAAGCCAGAATGAAGTGTGTTGGCAAAGTCATTGCCACTGACATGTGTGGCAAACTGAGACAGCAAGCCAGAATGAAGTGTGTTGGCAAAGTCATTGCCACTGCATGGTGTGCAAACTGAGACAGCAAGCCAGAATGAAGTGTGTTGGCAAAGTCACTTGCCACTGACATGGTGTGCAAACTGAGACAGCAAGCCAGAATGAAGTGTGTTGGCAAAGTCATGCCACTGACATGGTGTGCAAACTGAGACAGCAAGCCAGAATGAAGTGTGTGGCAAAGTCATGGCCACTGACATGGTGTGCAAACTGAGACAGCAAGCCAGAATGAAGTGTGTTGGCAAAGTCATGCCACTGACATGGTGTGCAAACTGAGACAGCAAGCCAGAATGAAGTGTGTTGCAAAGTCATGCCACTGACATGGTGTGCAAACTGAGACAGCAAGCCAGAATGAAGTGTGCTGGCAAAGTCATTGCCACTGACATGGTGTGCAAACTGAGACAGCAAGCCAGAATGAAGTGTGTGGCAAAGTCATTGCCACTGACATGGTGTGCAAACTGAGACAGCAAGCCAGAATGAAGTGTGCTGGCAAAGTCATGGCCACTGACATGGTGTGCAAACTGAGACAGCAAGCCAGAATGAAGTGTGCTGGCAAAGTCATGGCCACTGACATGGTGTGCAAACTGAGACAGCAAGCCAGAATGAAGTGTGTTGGCAAAGTCATTGCCACTGACATGGTGTGCAAACTGAGACAGCAAGCCAGAATGAAGTGTGTTGGCAAAGTCATTGCCACTGACATGGTGTGCAAACTGAGACAGCAAGCCAGAATGAAGTGTGTTGGCAAAGTCACTGCCACTGACATGGTGTGCAAACTGAGACAGCAAGCCAGAATGAAGTGTGTTGGCAAAGTCACTGCCACTGGCACGGTGTGGACACTGAGACAGCAAGCCAGAATAAGTTGTTGCAAAGTCACTGCCACTGGCACGGTGTGGACACTGAGACAGCAAGCCAGAATGAAGTGTGTTGGCAAAGTCATTGCCACTGGCACGGTGTGGACACTGAGACAGCAAGCCAGAATGAAGTGTGCTGGCAAAGTCATTGCCACTGGCACGGTGTGCAAACTGAGACAGCAAGCCAGAATGAAGTGTGTTGGCAAAGTCATTGCCACTGACATGGTGTGCAAACTGAGACAGCAAGCCAGAATGAAGTGTGCTGGCAAAGTCACTGCCACTGACATGGTGTGAACTGAGACAGCAAGCCAGAATGAAGTGTGTGGCAAAGTCATTGCCACTGGCATGGTGTGCAAACTGAGACAGCAAGCCAGAATGAAGTGTGTTGGCAAAGTCATGGCCACTGGCATGTGTGCAAACTGAGACAGCAAGCCAGAATGAAGTGTTTTGGCAAAGTCATTGCCACTGGCATGGTGTGCAAACTGAGACAGCAAGCCAGAATGAAGTGTGTTGGCAAAGTCACTGCCACTGGCATGGTGTGGAACACTGAGACAGCAAGCCAGAATGAAGTGTGTTGGCAAAGTCACTGCCACTGCACGGTGTGGACACTGAGACAGCAAGCCAGAATGAAGTGTGTTGGCAAAGTCACTGCCACTGACATGGTGTGGACGCTGAGACAGCAAGCCAGAATGAAGTGTGTTGGCAAAGTCACTGCCACTGACATGGTGTGGACACTGAGACAGCAAGCCAGAATGAAGTGTGTTGGCAAAGTCACTGCCACTGGCATGGTGTGCAAACTGAGACAGCAAGCCAGAATGAAGTGTGTTGGCAAAGTCATTGCCACTGGCATGGTGTGCAAACTGAGACAGCAAGCCAGAATGAAGTGTGTTGGCAAAGTCACTGCCACTGACATGGTGTGCAAACTGAGACAGCAAGCCAGAATGAAGTGTGTTGGCAAAGTCATTGCCACTGCATGGTGTGCAAACTGAGACAGCAAGCCAGAATGAAGTGTGTTGGCAAAGTCACTGCCACTGGCATGGTGTGCAAACTGAGACAGCAAGCCAGAATGAAGTGTGTTGGCAAAGTCATTGCCACTGGCATGGTGTGCAAACTGAGACAGCAAGCCAGAATGAAGTGTGTTGGCAAAGTCACTGCCACTGGCATGGTGTGCAAACTGAGACAGCAAGAAAGCAGAGAGAAATAAAGATGAATTAGTAAAAGAAACACTGTGACAAACTGAGACAGCAAGAAAGCAGAGAGAAATAAAGATGAAATTAGTAAAAGAAACACTGTGACAACAACAAAAAATTAACTATAAAATGTAATAAAACTGAATTACAATAAAATAAACTGGCAAATATGAAGAGGTCATGACAAAAGGACCTGAATACCCCAGTCTGCTGGTTCCCTCCCTACAGCTCATCACAGAAAAGTATGATGATCTCCCAAACAGCAAAATGTGGAAAATAAATATTGAAAAAAAAAAAAAAAAAAGCACAATCATTCCAGATAAAATGCAGATATATGATCGCTAAATTAATGCAGCTTGTGCTATCCATTCATCTAGCACAAACGAAGACAAGAGGCAACAGAATTCTACACATGTATGCCAGAACACGTGCACACTGGATGAATGGATGCTGCAAGCTGTATCAGCGAGTTAAGTATGTCGTGACTGTTTCACGACGACAGCAAGAATCACACTTGTTCACTACTTACACTTTTACTTCTTTCTTTCTTTCTTTCTGCGTACACAGGCTGATACTCCTGCAGACACTGCCTGTACAGACAGGTAGTGGAGTTTTGTGTGTATGACCGTTTTTTATCCTGCCATTAAGGCAGCCATACTCCATCTTCCGGGAAGGTGCATGCTATGTGTAACGTGTCATCCATACCAACGGCCAAACTGGCCTTCTCTTCCGAAAGTTGGTGATGGGATTTGACGTGTGTGCAAGATGTTGTGCGTGCGTTCATACACAGAACCTCATTTACAGTCTCATTCGAAGGACTGTATGGGGAATGGAGTCAGAACCAATGTTAACTCCGAGGGAAAAATCCCCATGTACCGAAATGCGAACCCGCAACCCCAGGATCACGAGTCCGGCGCTCTACCAACTGAACTATTCCGGCCCCACTTTTACTTCTTTCCACCTGGATTCAGGCTGCATTTATGGTCGGGTGGGGCGAAGGATGAATTTTAAAAAAAGAAACAAAGAAAAGAACTGTCAGCAGCCATACCCTTCTCGTCAGGCTTCCAATCAGGGTTGAAGTGTTTCTTCAGTGGTTGCCAGCACTCATAGTACTTGGTGTCCACCTTGGTATTGTTGCCCCAGTCCGTCACCGCCATGCTCAGCGATGACTCGAACATGAAGGCCTGACAGCACAACATCGTGGGTACCATCAAAAACATGTGGCAGCCATATCACCGTCAAATCACTGTCTTGGCAACTTTATAGATTTATAGGTATCTGCAACTAAAACCCTGCGGTCAAACAGTTTCTGGAAAAGTAATGTATTTGTAAGTACTGTGTGTAGGTGTCCAAGTACAAGTGTATGCATATGTGCCAAACATGCATTATCTCTAATTACACATGCATGCACAAGCACATGCGTTCACACAACCATGCATGCACATACAAGTGCATAACAACACACACACACACACACACACACACACATACCATAGTGCCGACGGCAATTTTTTCTGCCTTGAGCTGAGCAGTGGAAGCTTTCTCGAAGCAGAGAGCATCAGGGCCATGAGGGGTCATCATGCTGTGGAGAGTGGCGCCCCCTGGCATGAACCCTTCCTCCTGAGGATCATCATCATACCCAGCATCAACACAACAGTCTCTAGAAGCAGAATAAAAGAAAGAAAAAAACAACAGCGATGATACCAAAAACAACACACATTAGAACTGTTTTCCCTGCCAGATCAAACTGATCAGATGCCCCCCCCCCCCCCCCCCCCCCCCCGGTCTCTCCCTCTGCTCATACTGACTCTCTCATATACAGCCACATCTTGGTAATGTTCTTCTGCATCCCCAGCATCAGCAGTGTCAACAGAGCTATCACCAGCAACTTCTTATGAACAGGGCTCCCCTCCAGGCCCTAATCTTATCAACTCCCTCTCCCATCCATCCCCCCCCCCCCCCCTCCCCACCCAAACTCTAAAACTTGTATTCAAGACTTTGCAATCTCATGTGAAAGTCAGCACACAATGGTGTGTCCTCCACTTTTCAGTCAAACCATAACCACAGCCACTTTTTAAAACAATTTCAGTCAATCGCTTTGGCTTTTGCACTATATTCCCAATGCACGACATCATGAGCGACATAATTTGTCTTCAATCACACACACAAAATGGCAACTGTCCACTCTTTTCACACAAGATCTCCTGACGTCAGCGCTGTCAGCAAGCCCCTCAAAAATGTGACCTGCATTCTGTGGATTCCACCTCCATTTTTGGTTAACCTCCTCCCCATTTTTTTTCTTTTTTTTTTAAAGATTTTTCTCCTTGCAGGTTTCCCATTTCTCATTTCCCCGAGAACCATGGGTTCATGGAACGGCAGGAACCCTCCAGGTGGCTCACAACCAGAGGAGACACTGCCCAGCTGCTGAATCACCACAGCGGTGCTCAGACGCGGGACCTGGTGTGCCCCTTTGGGTCACAACTATGGCTTGGTAACAATCAGAGCCAGACTGTGTGCAACCCCCCCCCCCCCTCACACCCCCCCTCCCTATGTTGACTACCATCTGTCTAGCAAGAAGCAAACTGCTTCCTTCAACACGGACCAAAGTCAGTGCACAGAGCTGCCAGTGTCTTAAAAGCACAAACTGTAGCATGTTGATATTTTAAGTGTTGCATTCCAAATTTAAGCGTACACTCTTATGTAATGTAACAAGTCAGACTCGAGAACACTTTCAGTCACACGTATAGCTTTGCACACGACATGACAGTGGACCAAGGCGTTGGATATCTCACTAGTTTTGATTAGAAAGAATTTCAACAGTAATGCCTGGTCTCATAAGACAGCAACTGTTCACTTGGGAAGCTGGTTAATAATAATAATGATAATAATAATAAAAACATAGCATTTATATAATAATAATAACATAGCATTTATAAAGCACCTTGCCAAAGGTTCTAGGCACTAACAATCCACACTCTCATGTACACAATAGGCTGCCTACCTGGGCAGTGCTGACTGAAGAGCTGCCTGCCGGTGCTTCATTCAGTCATTTCCAGTGTCATCCAGTCAATATCATTCACTCAGTATACTTACTTCCTTCATTCTTTCCATTTTTCATGCAGGGTGCATGCTATGTGTAACGTGTCATCCACACCCACGACCAAACTGGCCTTCTCTTCCGAAAGTTGCTGATGGCATTTTACGTGTGTGCAAGATGTCATACATGCGTTCACGCACGGAACCTCGGTTTATAGTCTCATTCGAAGGACTGTATGGGAAATGGAGTCAGAACCAATACTAACTCTGAATGGAAAATCCCCCTGTACCGAAACAGCCTGATCACCAAGATTACGAGTCCAGCACTCTACCACCTGAACTATTGAGGTCCCGACGGTTTAACTGAGCATGCTGTCCGATGAATTCCCTGAAGCCAAAGAAACACTTTGAAAAAACCTCACCACAACCATGGACTGAAACCGAGGTCATCACACATGATG
>CM065724.1:77618130-77628130 GCA_033310375.1 Conus canariensis
AAAGCAGGAAAGCAGAGACAAGATATTCAGAACAGACCAAGATGACTGATCACTCAGTGCTTACAAAATGGACAGCAACAGTAGCCTATGCTGTTGTGTAGCCTATACTTTGTTATATAGTTACACTCAGCTTATCGTCCAGACCTATCAAAAGATGACCAGGCAAACTGAGAAATCCATTCCTGCAGAGGGGGAGATAAAGACCTATCTAAAACGACATCGACACCTCTAGATAACCCACTGACACAGTTATCCCAACTTTCATGTTCAATGGCAGCGAGATTTCAGCTCACAACATCTGCCTGCAAACTGGGTATTTCACTATTGAGCTAACAAGGCTCCCCTGTCTGTTTTGAGGACAGCTGCCCTTCCATGCAAAATATCACTCCTTTACACAACAATTTAGCACATCAAATTACAATACTTAATTAAGCACATCAGTATCAAGATTTTTTTCCCATGCTTTTTTTTCTTGAGATTATAAGTATTATACATTAACTCATTATTAATTCTCTGCTATCAGAAGGATAATGCAGACAACCTTGTTATGACAAAGGATCAAGAACAGTACCACTGCATATCACCTGAAACCTATGGCCAAAAAAGTCACTTTGTACTTCCTGATTACTACAAATATATGTAACAGCTTTCAGTCAACTCAGCATAATGTGGACTGGACAAAGTGAAGCACTCTTACAGACATGTGAACAGCTCTCTCTGAAAACTAGGTATTTACCTGTTTGGCGGAAAACAGATGGCCGTGGTATTTGCTGATCACGGTATAGCCACTGACGTCTCTGTCTTCGTACCATGCTGTCGGGGTCAGAAAGTCTCTGGGGTTGGCCAATCCATTTGCACCTGTCAGCCGATGGTTCACTCTGTAGCTCTTCTGGTTTTTCAAAATGTACCTTGTCGTTTGCATTCCTCTCCACTCATTTCTTATGGTATGTTGTTTGCTGGTTTGTTACATCAACTTGTCCCAGGCAAGACATCTTATGTATGTTTGTTCATTTATTCATTCATTATTTGTTTGCTTCTTTCTCTCCATGTACTTGACTGCTTAGCTGTCTGTTGTTTTTTTTTGTTTTGTGTATGCATGTCTGTGTTGTTGGAGTTGTTGTCATAGTTGTTTTGTTTACCTTTACATGAAAAAAATCATTTATGTACACATACATGAGTGCACATATGGCAATTGCTAGGCAATTCAATAAGAACAAAGGCTTGCAATCGACAGCATCTTTTCACAAGATTGACAAGAATTTCCCCCCTTGCTTTATGAGTGTGCCCACAATTGTTCTTTTTAAGTTACCGTATACATGCACACGACTGACATCTGCAAGCTGTTTGCAGTGGGTTTTTCTGCACAAAACTGTTAGCTTTATTACCATTCTTATTTTCCCTCTGACTAAAGTCAGTTTTTCTGAAACCTGCTGGGACCCACAAACAGTTATTCCTCCCACCTTCCAGCTCTGTGCTTTCCACAGAAAGACACACTGAGAGTTTCTGATGCTGTGTCCAGTGGCTGGCCAACCAAATGCTCGTGTTGATGGAAATCAATACTGGCTAAGCCTAGTGGGTCGATTTCAATTCTGCCAGTGACGGCACAGCTTGGGTTCTGGTTATCAGCGAGTCCTAGTAACTTAAAGATAAATGTGTCTTACAAATGGAGGAAAAGACCTCTCTTTTTCTGTGTGTGTGTGTGTGTGTGTGTGTGTGTGTGGTGGTGCATGCGCGTGCGTGTGTGTGCGAGTGTGTGTGTGTGTGTGTGCACGCGCATGTGTGTGTGTGTGTGTGTGTGTGTGTGTGTGTGTGTGTGCACGCGCATGTGTGTGTGTGAGTGTGTGTGTGTGTGTGTGTGTGCATGCGCGTGAAATATACCTTTTTTCACCAGGACAGTGCTTCTTGTTTTGTTCGTTTTCTTTTCCCTTTCTTCATTCCCTACTCACCCCATCCCTACTCACCCCATCCCTACTCACCCCATCCTCCAATCCTGACCAGAACAAATGCGTCACAATCTGCTGATATCATCTTCTACAAAAAGACAGAACTGAATCAAACACTCATTTCTCATCAGATCTAAGATTTTACAGTAGTACAATTTTAAACAAAATTTCAGGTGGGTTTTTACATGTATTTTAAAAGAGTTGTGTGAATGAATGACTTGATTTCGACTTCAACGCGGTGACAACCCTGATATGTCCCTTTGCGGTCAGCTGGGCTATAAGCAACATTACCTTACCTTCCCTCATGGCTGTCTAGCATCCATGAGTCTACTGCCCCAGTTAGCTTACAACCTACCAATGGGCCCCAAGCTGGGCAGTTCAAAGTGTCCGTTGAAAACCTCCAGCACATAGCCCCGCGAAGGTCCTTCCACATGCACGTTGAACCTCATGCCCCGCTGCACAGCGACACGACAAAGATGAGGCTGAACGACTGGTTTGGACATTTGTGTGACATTGACAAAATGAATAAAGTTGGTTCAAAGTGAGGCGATTGCATGTGGAAATCTAAACAATTTTCTAAAAGTATTTATAACAGCTCCACGTGAACAACGTGGACAAACGATGTGTTTTGCCTTGTGATTCGTTTGTCCTCGTTGTTCGGAGGACCTGTTATAAATACTTTTTTAAAATAAACAAATCCTGAAAAGAGTCAAATGGTACTGAAACAACAGCATCATGTCTACTCAACATTTTAAGTCATTACATTCCAAAACAGGGAATGTTAATTTTGGTTACATTTTTGCTTTCATGTATGCCCAAGAAAAATAGGCTAACCACAAATTCCATTCTGCCGCAAAAATGATCAACAAAGTTGTCTTTCCTCGTCACCAGCCTGAACACTTGTCAAAGCATGTTGAGTGACCATTTTTAGGTGGATATTTATGTGTCATTGACAAAAGAAATAAAGCTTCAAACAGAGTCAAAAGGTTTCAGAATCAATAGCGTCATGTCTACTGAACACTCTAAGTCAGTTACATTCCGAAACAGGGAATGTTAATTGTGGTCAAGTTTCGCTTTCATATACGCACAACAAATTAAGTGATCTTTGAACTTCTGAAAAAGATAAACGTTTTTCATCTGATCTAAGATTTAACAGAGGAAGGATTTTTAACAAAATTTCTGATGTGTTCTTAAATATGTGTTTTCAAAGGGTTGCATGATCGAGGGTTTTTTTCTGGGTTTTTTTTTTACTTGTGAGTTCACTTCAATGTGGAGATAGCCCTGATATGGCCCTTGGCGATCGGTTGGGTTATAAGCAACATTACCATACCTTATTTCATGCCAACCACAAATTCCAATCTGCCAAAAAAGTGTTCAGCAGAGTTGTCTTTCCTTGTCACCTTTTCTTCTTCATACGCAGGCTGATACTCCTGCGGACACTCCCCATATGGACAGGCAAGTATAAATCCCATCTACCCTACAAAGGGAGTGGAGTTTTGTGTGCATGACTGTTTTTTATCCTACCATTAAGACAGCCATACTCCATCTTCGAGGAAGGTGCATGCTATGTGTAATGTGTCATCCCCACCAATGGCCTTCTTCCGAAAGTTGGTGATGGCATTTTACGTGTGTGCAAGATGTTAGGCGTGCATTCACACACACAACCTCGGTTTATAGTCTCATTCGAATGGACTGTATGGGAAATGGAGTCAGAACTAATGTTAACTCTGAGGGAAAAATCCCCCTGTACCAAAACGGCCTGGCGGAGATTTGAACCCGCAGCCCTTGGATAACGAGTCCGGCGCTCTACCAACTGAGCTATTCCAGCCCCCCCTTGTCACCAACCCTAAACACTTTTGAAAGCACGCTGAGCGACCTTTTTTTTTTTCTTAGAAAACTTGGGATTGTCAGTTCATGCAAGAGTCAATGATTCTGAAAAATTAATTAAAAACAAAGCAACTCTCTGCCCTAGATTCACCTCACAGAAATACAATCAAAAGGTCATCCGCTTTAACAACACCCTTCATGCAGACCTCATTATCAGCCTGGAACATTATTCAAATGTTTCTGGTGTTCATGAACGTTCCCCATCAGTTTTCTTTGTCTGTCTTTCTAATTCATTCCCTTGTGCAGGTTTCTGAACATCAATCTTTTATAAAGCCTGTAAGATTTATTCATAATTCATAAATGCAAAACACATGTACACAAACTTTTATGTCTTACAAAAGCATTTTATTTGCAATTAGACGACAACCAAATCTTATTACTTGTTTTTGTAGGGGTGATACTTTGTATCTTCACCACTCTGCATTCAGGATTTTAACACATTTTGAAATGATTTAGAAATCATTCAATAAACTATTCTTGTATAAATACAATGTACTTTCACTATTTTGAAATTATTCAATACACTATTATCATATTAAACAAACAACTAAACATGGAAAGAAACAAGCCACCAAAAACACATCCTTTCAAATCATCTGAACCAAATCTGCTATTCTTAACCCCATTTAAACACCCCTAAATGTCTCTTAACATAACAAGTAAGTATCTGCACGGACCACGCACTTTCTTTTTTTTTTTTTTTTTTTTAAAACACTTTTTTTTTTTACTCAATACAATATAATGCCATGTATTACTATGCAAAGCATCCCAATACAAGCATAGCATACACAAAAACATTACACAAAATAAATACAATGCAAAATGAAACTGTTATTAATGTACAATACATGTTATTATTATTGACAATAACAGCTGGAAGGAGAAGACAAAGTCCTACCTGGATAACACAGATCTCCCCAGGGTCCACCTGCATGCGGCCAAACTCTGTAGTGATGAATAGTCCCCCTTGCTGAGGCACTGAGACCATGGGGAAAGACACATGGCACAGTGAGACAACAATAGTCTGATACACACGCATTGACACACACTAATATATGCATGCAAATACATGCAAGTGAAAACTATGCATATATATATATATATATGTATATATATATATGCATAGTTTTCACACTCTCTCTCTCTCTCTCTCTCTCAACACACACACACACACACACACACACACACACACACACACACACAAAAACAAGCGCGCGCACGCACACACAAAACACGCACTCGCACGCACACGTGCGCACACACCACACACACCACACAAATAAACAGACATGCTGAAACGTAAGCAAGTTATTTTTCACAAGCAGATTACAATGTGTATGTGAGAGAAAAAGGCAGTTCTAAGAAACCTGGCCTGCTCAAATCAAAAGTTGAAATTACTCATTCAAATAGAAAGTGGATCCTGTAAATATAATTCAAAATTAATTTTTTCTTAAAGTCCCTGCTAATGTCACTTTAGTGAATTTGCATGTGTATGTGAGAAAGAGACAGACAGGAAGCATAGTTTACATGTACGTATGTTATTCAATCCCGATCTGGACACACAAAATGGGCAAGAAAAATGTATGACAGTCATCAGTTACTTACCGATCAGAAAATCACCGTCTGAAGAATACAGGCATCTGGAAAATATACACATACAGCATTAGTACAAACATTCTAAAAAGATATACCTCAAAATACAAATTTTTAAAAACCCACTGTGGACAGTAAAAACTCATTCTAAGCAAAACACATTACGCAGGTCACACAATACACAAACACTAATCCAATACTGGACTCATGTTATGGTTATTCAATTCAACCAACAAAACTTTTAAGGATTGACAAAATCTGCGAGCTTCAAACCATACTTTAACTTCACATGAATCTGTACAATCTACTCCACTGTCATCTTTTTATGTTTCTTACAGACTTGTGTACCCTGAAACTGCCGATGGAGTACTTTTCAAAATAACATGTTTGTGTGTTTTCTACGAAGTATGTGTACCTGTCTTCCAAATTTCTGTAAAAAGCAAGTGCAGGCAAGGTTGGAGGAAATCTTCCGAACTTCTGTGAAGTGTGGGAGGGAGCGGGAAGGACTGGTGGGGGGTGTGGGGGGGGGATGTGGGGGGGGAGGGGAACAGGTGGGAGAGAGAGGGGGTAAGAGGCGGTAAGTGGGGGTTCTTTTTTTTCTTTCTTTCTTTCTTTCTGCGTACACAGGCTGATACTCCTGCGGACACTGCCTGTATAGACAGCCATACTTCATCTTGGGGAAGGGCATGCTATGTGCAACGTGTCAACCATACCAACGGCCAAACTGGCCTTCTCTTCCGAAAGTTGGTGATGGGATTTTACGTGTGTGCAAGATGTTGTGCATGCATTCACACACGGAACCTCGGTTTATAGTCTCATTCAAAGGGCTGTATGGGGAATGGAGTCAGAACCAATGTTAACTCCGAGGGAAAAATCCCCCTGTAAGTGGGGATTTATTTGTCACCTACCATGAGCCACCACACAGCAGTATGTAGAGGGATACCTGATCTTACGGTAACTACAGCAGAAACAGTTTCTCCCAATACAAATTATTTTCAAATCTGATTCCTCAGTGTACTTTGACACAAATTCATGCTCTCTCGCTGTCTTTTTTTTGTTGTTGTTGTTGTTCCCCCATAAATCAAGGCCTGTTGTCTCCATACTCCAAACTAGCCAGACACGATTTCACATGGAAGAGTTTCGATGCTGTCTCTCTTTGGTCAAAGCAAACCAGGACAACACAATGGTTAAACCATCACAAGTGCAGTTACTGCTCAAGAACTACTTCTCTTGATTTCTTGGGGGGGTTTTTTTCATTTATTTTCTCAGTTTGTCAAATTTCACACACACAAAACTATGCTGTGACAAAGAAGTTATATTATGCTATGATGCCATCTTTTATACATTTTAGGAAGGAGAGGGTGGGGAGAGAGAGAATATGAATATGAATGTTTTAATAAGGGTGAATAGATAACCTGAAAGCTTCTTTACACAATACCCTCAACAACAAAAATAAAGAAAAAAAAAAAAACAGTACAAAGATTTACAGAATGTACGATCATCACAAGTAACAGGGAAAACAAGATATGAAAAATCAAGCACAAAAAATCAAAACGGTTCAAAAGATTGATATCATGAAAACATATACTCCCACCATCCCTCTTCATCACACACACACACACACAACACACACACACACACACACACCACACACCACACAGCAAGAAAGAGAGAGAGATGGCTGAGAGTGGAAGTTGGGACATGGAGATTCATGGTGGGTGGAGGAGTGGGGGGCAGGAGATGGAGAAACAAATAGTGGATGTGGCATTAAGGAAACTGATACTGCTGCTGCTGCTGCTGCTGCTGCTGGTGGTGGGTGGTGTTGCAGTGTTGAAGGTCTGAGAGAGACAAGACAAAAGCAGACAGACAAGGAAGGAAAGAGAGGAGGAGGGGTGGGGAAAGGGTGGAGGGGTGATTTAATGAAATAAAGGGCGTTATGGACACAGCAAAGCCAGGTTAAAATGCAAGAAAATACAGTACAATACAAGACTCTCTCTCTCTCTCTCTCTCATCTCTCTCTCTCCGTCTCTCAAACTGATTATGTTAATGGCATCAACGAATGAAAACACCAATAAACATTTCACTTTGTATTTATATGAAGCATTCAGAATGCGAAATGATGTGTAAAGCAAGCTAAATGAGTTTATGTTGATGAATTGCACAGTTTGTTATTTATGCACCCCCTTCTAGGGGGGGGGGGGGGGGCCATGACCTTTATGAATAAACATCTGCATCTGCCTCTCTCTCTCTCAACATTTCTCTCTCTCAACATTTCTCTCTCTCTCTCTCAACATCTTTCTCTCTCTCTCAATATCACTCTCTCTCAACATCTCTCTCTCTCTCTCTCTCTTTCTCTCTCTCTCTCAACATCTTTCTCTCTCTCTCTTTCTCTCGCAACATTTCTCTTTCTCTCTCTCTCTCTCTCAACATCTTTCTCTCTCTCTTAACATCTCTCTCTCTCTCTCTTTAAAGTCTTGAAGTGTCAGACAGACTGTTGTCCAAAATGACACACCTGTCACCCATGGCTATGTTGCAGGTGTACACATAAATGGCAATGCCATCACGAGCTTTGGGATCACCTGCCCCACACACAGTGGCAAGACTCTGAAATTAGAAAAATATATATATATATATTTGGTGCACTATTATAAAACTTCCATGCTATTCATACATAAAATGAAATTAGATCCTCAACCATCTGGGAAGAGGACAGGGGAAAAAAAGAGACAAAAATAAATTTGCTTTCCCTGTTTGTGGTGTGATCAGCATCAAAGGATCAAGATATAGGGCATGTGTGTGTGTGTGTGTGTGTGTGTGTGTGTGTGTGTGTGTGTGTGTGTGTGTGTGTGTGGGTGTGTGTGTGTGTGTGTGCTTGGTTGTTAAAGAACTGAAGCTAATAACACCGGCATGCTCAGTTCCACTGTTAATGAAGCAATTCAGATTCACTTTGTCTGTCCCATACATAATCCATTCTCACAGTTCGCCAGTTTATGTTTTAAATTATTATTGTTTGTCCCCTTCACATCATCTATTCTGATACAGTTTGCTAATTTAAGCATCACATCTAATGTACAGAGATTTAACTCGGACTGTGGAGCACATGACCCCAGGTCAGGCGCATACGAACTTATATATCCACCTGTAGGCGACCTGAGATCAACCATCAAATCCAGGTCAGGTGCATACAAACTTATGTATCCACCTGTAGGCAACCCGAGGTCAACCATCAAATCCAGGTCAGGTGCATACAAACTTATATATCCACCTGTAGGCGACCCAAGGTCAACCATCAAATCCAGGTCAGGTGCATACAAACTTATATATCCACCTGTAGGCGACCTGAGATCAACCATCAAATCCAGGTCAGGTGCATACAAACTTATATACCCACCTGTAGGCGACCTGAGATCAACCATCAAATCCAGGTCAGGTGCATACAAACTTATATATCCACCTGTAGGCGACCTGAGATCAACCATCAAATCTCCCTTCTACCACATTCACCCCCTAACCTTGGAACTAACAATCTGTGCTGGAAGAGTACTCTGAAATCGTTTGCTTCTCATATCATGTACTATTTTGTATGAGCACAATATGAATGAGTCAGCGAGGTTTTTTTTTTTTATTATTATTATTGATTTTTAAGACACAATGAGCCAGTGAAGTGAGTTAAAAGCAGCACAATGTACATGATTTGGGGTGGTCTTCTTTTCATTATTGATTTTTAAGGCACAATGAGCCAGTGAAGTGAGTTAAAAGCAGCACAATGTACATGATTTGGGGTGGTCTTCTTTTCATTATTGATTTTTAAGGCACAATGAGCCAATGAAGAGAGTTTAAACTTGAGCAAGTGTTAAATAAATCTTTGGGGATAACCTCTGCAAATAGCTCTAATATCATAAACACAAAAACCATTAAAAAAAAAATTACACAATTGCAGAAAATGTGTTTCACTATAACACACTCAAACCTTACCTGCATTTGATCACAAATGTGGTAATACGACCTATTGGAATGGGAGGTGTTGATGAATTAATGAATGGTGTGCTCGTCCCCCATTTATCAACAAACTATGTGTCCTTGGATTTTATTCAACCATGACAAAATTGAACATGTCGCATTAACCAATCATATCGATGTAACTGTGTCAAGCTGCATCCCTTTTCACATGCCAACAGAAAGCTATGACAGGATTATTCAACCACGACAAAACATGGATTGCGCTAGGTTTTTGTCGGTTGCGTACGTCATACGCAAACCGCGAATACGCAACGGCTGAAAAAATGCGTACGACTGGCCTGATTTTGCGTCCGCACAAAATCACAGAGATACGTGAACTGAAAAAAAAAAAACGATCTCGTCAAGGTCAAACAAGGTCTTTTTAATACTGTCTGATCTTTCCACCTCCGAAGATGAAATCGGATTAATCCCTGAATGTTCCACTTCTGCTGTAGACGTGGAAGGTTTGACTTCTGAGGAAGGAGAAGTTGATGATTCTGAAACTCTCTGATCCAGTGGCCTTTTCTGCGAAAAGGAATGCGAAAGGGACTGCTGCTTTTTCTCTGCCATTGTTTTCC
>CM065724.1:77633130-77640630 GCA_033310375.1 Conus canariensis
GTGTGTGTCTGTCTGTCTGTCTGTCTGTCTGTCTGTCTGTCTGTCTGTCTGTCTGTCTGTCTGTGTCTGTGTCTGTGTGTGTGTCTGTGTGTGTAAGTGACAAAGAGAAAGGGGAATGGGAGAGACAGACACACAGACAGACAGCGACAGAGAGACACAGACACAAAGAGACACAGACACACAGAGACAGACAGACAGACAGAGACAGACAGCAGAAACAGGAACAGACAAGAAAAAGACCTATCCAATTGAACTAGCTAAGAAATGTAATATGTTGATGTCTGCTGTTACAAATCAGACTTCTGGTCTGTATGTAAAGGTGTAAACAGATGCCTCAGTTGCAATAAAACTACCCAATACTGCATGGGCCACGAGCGCATGCAACACTTTCAAAGAATTTTTCCCTCTATGAATTGAACTGATGTTCAAAAGAGAATGAGAAAATAAGAACCCAGTGATGCATCGACATGGCATATTCACTGACTCTAGTATGCCCCTCTAACAAGCTAACCAGGAAAAGGACAGCCTAGCTGGACAATGTCTGGACAACATACTGGTGAACAGGACACACAGGCGGCACATTGCACAAGGTGAAAGAAACGACAGGTGAAAAAAAAAAAAAAGCAGGAAAGAACAAAAGCTCAACAAACCAGAAAACATGTATGCAGACCTTTTAGGAGGGAATACTGCTGAAAAGTGTTATGATCGTATGGTAGTTAGTTAACTTATGGCACAGACACAGGTGATAGAGCAGTTAACTTATGGCACAGACATAGGTGATAGAGCACTCCTGACAGACTCATATCACATGCCACTGTCTCCGCTGTGTCAAGCTGGCTGCCTGCTACAGGCGACAGGTGTTGGTGCAACCGATGTTTTCATGTCATCATGGCAAAATGCTAGGGTTCCAAACGACTATCTGGACAACATGTGGACACACCACACTTATCAGATGCTCTCAGTGGGATTTCCCTTAGATAAAAAAGACAATACATCACTGCCCTGGTGGAACGTACGATGGTGAGTCAGCCTCACACAACTGTGTTGTTCATTGTTTTCTTTTATGCTTGTGGCTCGTGGTTCTGCTTTCCTAGCATCAAACTGTTGAGCAGTCATTCTCTTTGACTGCTTGTCTGTGTGTGTGTGTGTGTGTGTGTGTGTGTGTGTGTGTGTGTGTGTGTGTGTGTGTGTGTGTGTGTATGTGTGTGTATGCGCGCGCTGTGCACGTAGGAGGGTGTGTGTGTGTGTGTGTGTGTGTGTGTGTGTGTGTGTGTGTGTGTGTGTGGTGTATGCGCGCGCCTGTGCACGTAGGAGGGTGTGTGGTGTGTGTGTGTGTGTGTGTGTGTGTGTGTGTGTGTGTGTGTGTGTGTGGGCGTGTGTGTGTGTGTGTGTGTGTGTGTGTGTGGGTGCCCGCCTGTGCATATGAGCGTGTGTGTATGCGCGTGTGCTGCATGCCTGCGTGTGTGCCTGCATGTGTGCGCATGCGTTTTCCTGGGCTATTCATCTCTACCCCCGTGCGAAGATGGACGGTGTCCTGCTGTGTTCAGCTTTTGATGATCAGTCTCAGTTCAGCATTAACAACCTCCTTCAATCTGGAAACTGGTCTGGTGTCTGGAGGCTTTGTAGCTGTTGTTTATTTTTGGCTCAGATCTCTCCCATCATCACTTCAAGCTTCTTTATGGATTAGTGGTCTCGGTCACGTGAGTCTCTCTGCTGCGGTGGCTAACAGTCCGTCTGAGTGAAAGCTGGATACCTGCTGTGGTTCCTGTGTCCCCTCGGACATCCTTCTCAATGGACTGTTGTTCTTGTGAGCGTTAGTACCTCTGAACTTCCCTCAGTCAAAATTTCACCTTGACGGACAACTTTCTAAATATGTAAAATGACAGAACGCCTGAAGTCATCCATGCTGACGCTTTGGTGTTCCAGCAAAGTGCCAACAAGGATGTGGCAAGGTAATCTGAGAAAACGTTTTAAAAAAATGAAGTATTCTGCATCGGATATACTGGTGTGAAAAGAAACAACACTATGTTGTTGTCTGAACTGTCTGATGTAAAACTCTGCATGTGCAGACACACTTCCATGTGCTGATGCACTCAGTTTAAACTGAAACAAAATCTAAGCATCAACTAAAAAGTTATGACAAACAGATAACTTAACACATGCAGCCACTTTGATTGGACCAAAAACTTGACTCAATGCCCAGATGTGATTACATAATCTTTATGACCATCCACATTTCTGGCCACAGCCAGAGAACAGGCAACTCTACAAAAGGTTCACATACCAGCCAATGAGCAAGTGCCTGACCAGCAGCTTCTTTGAAGCCAAGTGCCGAAAGGTATCTTTGACACATTTCTGGCTATAAAATTCAACATTCTTTTTCTTTTCTACTCCAAGGCTAACTAAGAAACACATATGGTACAATATAATGGATCTTCATTTCTCTTTCTTTTTTTTTTTTGTCTCTCATTATTCCAAGTCTTCTTAAAACTACAAAAGTCTTTGATGGGAGATAAATCCACAGAGAAAAAATGTTCCTGAAAAATGTATCTGGCCTACATTTGGAGGCTTTTTATTTTACCGGGAGTCTTGATTGTTAACAGACAGGTATGATATTCTGCTGATCTCAAACATGTATATGAATAACTGGTACCATGTCATCACTCTCTGCACACCCAACCTTGTCCTTGACCTTACCTGAGCTTCTGGCAAGGCCCCTGGGCAGCGAAGATCCTCCGAGGCAAAGTCATTGCCAAATCCTGACATGTACTGCACACACAGACACACACACACACATGTGGTCTTTCCGTTTTGTGTTTGTACCCATCAGTTGAAGTAAGCCCCTTACTGTGGCTTGAACTTGACATTTGTTGATTTCGTGTGCTAGCGCAGTTCAGCATGATGATGAATAAGGTCTTTGAACAATCTGACCTACCCCTTCAGGGGATTGAAATAAGTATACATTTTGAATAGGATATAGAGCCCAAAGCCTGGAAACCAGCCACACACACACACACACACACACACACAACACACACACACACACACACACACACACAGTCTGTTCATGCAGATATACATACACACACACACATTCATTAATGCTTGAAATTTAAACACACACACACACACACACACACACACACACACACACACACACACACACACACACACACTCACTCACTCACTCACTAAGACTAGGAATTCCCTGATAACTTTCACTTGACCTATGGCCAAGTAATTTTCTAAAAAATCTACTTTTCCCCTATATTTTACCTTCCCACCAAAGTGACGATTATAAGTCAACAATAGCATGCTCTGCAAACCTGCAATGAAGGCTTGAGTGATGAAGGCATTTTTCCCCCAGACATACACAGTGTCTATGGAAACATGTTTCCTACTGAGCAGTGTATAAGAAAAGCATAAAAATATAAAAGCATAACACTGTATTGTTTCCACCATTCATACACTTCTGGACTACATTCCATATTATTCTTGATCTCTACCCTCCTTCTCTGTGTTCCTCTTCACCACACACACACATTCCACTGAAGCTGACTGCTCTGTCAACCCTCCACTGACACAGACAAACACTGGTTGCCAAATGGACAAGTGGCGAAAGCATTTCCACTGGTCCATCGCCATGTTAAGCTGTCCAAGACAATCGAACATGTATGCATTTCAAGCCCTGTACACACACCACACACACACACACACACACACACACATAGAAATATGTACACAGTTTTAGACAGTGAATTGGTATTTGACAAGAATATTAAGAATGTCAATCAAGAACCTTTGGTCTAATTCTCAGAAATACTGAGACCAAAGGAATACTGGAGTCCATTCAAAGAGTTACAAATCTTTTACCATTGTTGCAATGAATCTTTTCTCACAGTTTCACGTGCATTCTGTTAAGGTGTGCGAAATAATTTTGAGTGGAGTTGTAAATGTGTGCACAGTAAAGTTGTTGGTGTAAGGCAAGTTGGTTTGCCAGAATTGCATGAATAACGAATTGTATGAAACACAAGACAAACTGTACCCTATGACAGCCATGTTTTAGCCAAATACTTTGTTTTTTTACCACCAGGGCACTAACTTAGGCAATGAAGGTTAATTCTAGAACACAAAAAATCAATTGCCTCTCTTCTTATATTCACAATGCTTCTATATCATTTTCTCCTGAAAATGCAGTGTATGTGTGAACAAGTGATCATAAATGTTAGTGTGTCACTTTGTATGTTTGTGCGTGTGCAAAGCGTGAGTGAATGTGTGTATCTGTGTGTGTGGTGGAGGTGAGGATGAGTGGGTGGGTGATAGACTGGGTGTGGATGGAAGTGTGCATGTATATGTTTAGTGGATAGGTGTGTGTGTGTGGGGGGGGGGGGGGGGATTATCCCGATTTCATTTATTTCATTTCTCTTTGTCTTTTCAATTCTGACTTTCATTTTCAAAGGAAGTGAGCTTAACTTTTTATTGGCATTATGATTTAATGAGATGTTTACATATACATCTGCTGTTCTGTCTTTTTGCGTTCGCAATTGCTATTGAACCTGCTACTTTTGTAAAAGATAATCAAGTTTTTCTTATTTAATCTAACAGAAATTAATTGGTTTTTTTTTAATACTGCTATTAACGGTGATGTGGGTCCCGTATGATCCAAAAATGTTCATACTCCCCCACCTTTTCCTTTCTTTCATATCAACTCTTTTGATTCCTAATGCAATGTGTGTGTGTGTGTGTGTGTGTGTGTGTGTGTGTGTGTGTGTGTGTGTGTGCGCGCGCGCGTGCACGCGCAAGTGTGTGGTGGTGGTGTGTGTGTGTGTGTGGGGGTGTGTGTGTGTGTGTCAGTGAGCAAAGGAATGTACCCACCATTTGGGAGTTGGTGGGATGCAAAAGAAAGGTCAAGCACTGATAAATGTCATGACCTATTTCATTTGGGCAACATTACATCATTCGTGAATCACCCTTTCCCCCCAATTACTTGAAATACTTTAAGCTGTCAGCTATCCAAACCACACAAAATTATCTGCTCCCAATGTTGAAAGTTGACATTAATCAGGTGACAGCCCGACGACATGAATTGAATGGTATCCGCTCTGAAGCCAGCAGGCGGTCAAAATTCCTGTTCTGTGAGTAGGAAACTAACAGATGTACATCACATGGTAAACATAAAAAGAAAACCATTAGAACAATTAACGATCGTATTGATGGTGTCTAGTTTACATCTATTACTCTTTGACATAGATCTATACACTCCTTTGCCACGATCTATTATCTCTCTTTAGCTAACGGATTTGGCCTTCAAACACGTCAAAAACAATCCGTGGTCATGCACGACCGTCACCTTGCCCGAAATGGCCCTGTTCATTCAACCAATCAAATTTCAACTTGACTGACACACCTCCGAAATGCATGACATGGGCCTCTACCTTGACTTGAACTTCCAATGTCAATTATATTTCAACTTTTACAGAAATTTCAAAAATAATTCCACGAATCATTATGCACTAACTGCTCTTTTACAATGTTAACAAACCAAAACTCAATATGCACGGCAAAACATTGGCAAACATGCTTGATATTTTTCAGGGTCAAGATTATTTTGGACACGCAAACGTTTTCTTTGAATGGGCCGCTAAGACAGTCCAATCGTTCAAAAGCAGCAAAATCGGAACATTTGCCCCATACTGTCAATTTGCAATCATAAATGTGTAACTTTTGCACCACTAAGTGAACATGAAGTTTACGCGCACATAACGTTCTTTCTTCTTCTTTTTTTTTTTTTTTAGTTCAGTCTCACCTTTAGTTCTGCCATGTTTTCGCTCAGACTCGTGCGAGTGGAATGACGTCAGTCAGTGTGCGACAGATTGCAAAATTTTATAGGCCTATATGGAAGTTGTGTATTCATGTTTGCTTTCCCCATGCACACATGCTACATAGAACACATTCACACACTAGATTTCTCAGCATTTCTCTGTATTTTACCATCTGTATGGTTGAGCATACAAAACAAAAACACGAAGAAACATAAATGTATATGTTAGCGCTTTGGATTGTGATTATATGCACGACATCGCACCAAAAACTGAACCACACGTAATTAGGTACCTTCTCAATTTAATCGGGCTAGGTTCTTGCGAACGTTAAAGTTCTGTATAACGTCTGTACGCTATTGGTTACAGACTGCGTTTCATAAAAAGACCATTGATCTATAAGCTTAGGCTTGGATTTGAAGAGAAAAACTATACGGGTCTCAAGGACTGCCAAAGAATGTAGTAATCGCTTAGTTCTACTCTCTTCCAAACTGGTCTAAGTTGTAGAGTATGGTGGTAACAGTATCAGGATTTGTGTACTCGCTGTTATGAATGGGGCGGATCGCTGTAAGTAGTAGGGTGCGTTGTAGGTTGCTGCTTGTGACTTAAGGGTGCACTCCTTGAAGTTACGACTTATAAAGCCAGCTGTCCTGCTGTCCATGGCAAATGCGCTCTTTGTTAATGTGGCTTTGTGTGGCTAGTCCAGGAGACGTTGTCAGTGATTGTTACACTTAGTTATTTGCTTTATTTTGGTGTTTCTAATGTCTGGCCATACAGATGTAAGCGAGCGTTGAGGAGATCTGCGGTCATACTGGGCTAAGTGTGAATAACATTACATATGCTTGTGTTGAATTCCATGCATCAAGTTTCCTTCCAGTTCTTTAGAGCATCTAGATCTTCTTGGAACAGGATCTAATCTTGATGGTTTGCTATTTTCCTGTAAAGAAGATTGTCGTCAGCATACACAGAAAAAAAAAATTCTGACAGTTTCTGAGAGATCAATTATATAGATCAAGAACATAAAGATTCCAAGCCTCATACCACCAAGCTAGATGTGACTAGTGCTGATGATGAACATACTCTTCAATAACTACCCGTTGTGTTCGTTCAGAAAGACTGGACTGTATCCAGTTAAGTGTGGAACCCCTAGCACCATAGCAGTGAAGCTTGTGCCGTAGACGCTGTTAGGGAACCTTATCAAATGCTTCGGAAAAGTCAAGTAGTACCAGGTCTACTTGATCTCCGCAGGCAAGATTTGTGCTATGTCATGCACTGCCACAAAAGACTAGGTCTTTCGTTAGCAATATTTTCAGAATCCAGTGAACTTTTAACGGTCTGGTGATATTGCAGGTAATTTATGGTGGTGATTTTAGCAATGTGTTCAGGACCCTGCAGACTGGACACGGGACGATAGTTTGAAGGATGATGTATGTCATCTTCTTTTTTTTAAACTAGGTACAACTATAAGGGCGCCTTCCAGTCCTGTGGTACTTTCCACTCGGCGATAGATGTTTGAAACAGCTTGGTTAGCACTGGAGTTATCTCCTCAGACTCTGTTCACAGTGCTATGGTTTTCTTGAGGAGGAGGTTTCTCAGAAGTTTATGCACATATTCTTCAGCGAAGGGGTGTTATTCATAGCTTGAATATTTATTCCCATCTTCAACTGGGGAGGGAGGGGGG
>CM065724.1:77645630-77650630 GCA_033310375.1 Conus canariensis
GTAACAGCAGAGTTGCTGATGTTATCTATTGATCAAACGAAGAAGGATGAAGATGATGGCCACGGGAGAAGTGTATATAGATAAATGAAAAATTGAACATTCATGTTAATTTGTTTTATTGTGAATTGTAACATAGAGCCATATGTATTTTCACTTGTAATCAGTGTAAATCAAATGTAATACAATATTAATGTTCAGTTGGCTATTATAGCTTGATTAGTTATCACTTGATTCACTGAAACATAGGTATACAGTATCAGTGTTAGCCTCTGTGCATGCAATAATAATTCAGCAGATAATCATATGATAACATTGTTGATCAGCACATCCATGATTGGATGTGTTCCTGTTGACATTTCACTCTACTCCATGAACTGATGTGACAGACTCTCAAGGGACAATAATTGTAACGTCATCATTTGTTGAATCATGCATTGCGTATGGCAGCTCAGAAACAGCGTTGAACTGCACAGCATGCTGATTAGAACCAGCTGCACTTTCAGAATATCATGAAGTGCCCAGTTTTCAGATGATGTGACCATTGAAAAAAACACTTAAATCCTTTTAATTTGGTGTCACAAAACTTAGACAAATGCTAGCAAGTTATTGCCGATTTGCCAGCTCTGTTTGGTCCTTAGGGGGTTTGTTTTGTTTTGTTATGTTTTGTTGAATGGCATTAGATAGATGCCCTGCCAGCTGCCTTAGCTTTTTACCAAACAGGGCAGAGTTACTTCCACTTCCTTCCCTCTCTACATGGCCAAATGCACAAGGAACATTTAGCATCATCAGATAATGCTCAGTCTCATTTCACCTTTCACACCTGACTACCTACTGACCCATTACTTAACATAATTAAAAAGCATTTTACGATTGCAGATTCAGCAGGTTCTATTTACAAGTGTGTTACCATTTCCCCCTTGCCTTCCAGCTTGGCATCCACCATTTATGCCCTCCATGTTCAATCAGGAATTACCCTTGACATTACAGGTCCAGTGATATTGAATCCTTGTACTGCAGGGACTCTGATATCAAATCATGGACAGGACAAGACATTTTACACAAGGATAGGTGTTCTAGTACATGAAATTGAAGCTGGGACAATGAGAGTCAAATGGCTGTTTTTGCTTATGTAATGTAATGTAATGTAATGTAAAAGGATATTTATAGAGCGCTTTACCTCACAAAAGCCCAAAGCGCATATTACAGAAAAACATGATAAAATTATAATTCTAATTCAAAGCACACACACACACACACACACACACACACACACACACACACATACACACACATGCGTGCACACACACACACCACACAGACACACACACACACACACACACACACACACACACACACACACACACACACACACACACACACTGCTGAAAAACTCACACGCGCAGACAGACACACGAGTGTGTTCAACACCAGCAAACACACGCACAGTGGTAAGTCTTATCGTTAATCAGTCCGAGGGAAAGGATGTGTCTTTAGGGAGGTTTTAAAAGTCTCTAAGGAGTCCGTGTTATGCAGAGAAGAAGGGAGACTATTCCACAGAGCAGTTGCCTGGTAAGAGAAAGATCGTTAGCATGAGCAGAGGGAAGCCGAAGCAGACGAGAATCGGTGGATGAGCGGAAGTTGCGAGACGGAACATAGAGATGGAGGAGGTCAGAGAGGTAGGAGGGTGCCAGATTATTAAGTGATTTGAAAACCAGGAGGAGAACTTTATAGTCAATGCAAGACTGAATTGGGAGCCAGTGTAAGGATGACAGAATTGGTGATATGTGATCAGATCTAGAGGAGCGGGAGATCAGACGGGCGGCATTGTTCTGAACTTTTTTGAGTTTAGAGATGAGCGTTAAGGGACAACCGGCAAGGAGGGAGTTGCGATAGTCGAGCTGAGACAGAACAAAAGCACAGATTAGAGTCTTCAGGGCATTTTGAGTAAGGAAGCAGCGAACTGAGCTGATTCTACAAAGTTCAAGGTAGCAGGACTTGCACAGATTAGAGATATGTTGTTTGAAAGAGAGAGTTTGGTCGAATGTAATGCCGAGGTTATGAACAGACACTGATAGATTTATCTTGTTTCCATCAACATTTATAGAACTAGGGAGAGAATGAGTTCTGACAGTGTGTTTTG
The DNA here is from genome assembly GCA_033310375.1 of Conus canariensis. NCBI lineage: Eukaryota > Metazoa > Mollusca > Gastropoda > Neogastropoda > Conidae > Conus > Conus canariensis. The sequence continues at coordinate 77,647,771 of CM065724.1, forward strand.
AAGAGTGAGGATTATTTCAGTTTGGTCTGCGTTGAATTGTAGTTTGTTATTGTGCATCCATGATTTAACATCGGAAATGCATGCTGGAGAAGAGGAGATTATTTCATGAAGCTGACTGAGATGGGCAGAGATATACAGCTGGTTGTCGTCTGAAAAGCTATGGTGAAGGAGAGAGTGTTGGCTGATAATGGCCGAGAGAGGCTGGGTGTATAGAACAAACAAAACTGGTCCCAGGACAGAGCCCTGAGGGACACCAAACTGAAGTGCTTTTGCTGGAGATTTAACACCTCTCACTGAAACAGTTTGCGTGTGATCAAAGAGATATGAAGAGAACCAGGAAAGGACAGAACCAGAAAAACCAAAAAAAGTGTTATGTCTTGAGAGAAGAATGGAGTGGTCTATTGTATCAAAGGCAGCAGACAAATCTAGGAGAGAGAGAAGAGAAACTTTGTTTCCATCAACAGCTGTGAGGAGATCGTTTGCTATCGTCTGAAGCGCTATCTTGGTGCAATGGTCAGCCGAGTAGGCTGACTGGTTTGAGTACAAGAGATTGTTTACTGAGAGACATTCAGACAGTTGGGCGAGAACAACTTTTTCAATCAGTTTGGAAGGAAATGGGAGATTAGAGACAGGTCTGTAGTTCTTGAGATTTTCAGGATCTAAGTTTGGCTTCTTCAGGAGAGGTCTGACAACTGCAGATTTGAACAGAGTGGGGAAACAACCTGATTGCAAATAGTCATTGATAATGGATGTAAAGTATGGGAGGAGATCAAGACAGCAGGTAAGAAGGGATGAGGGGAGAGGGTCAAGTTCTTATGTTTTGACAGTGACTTGCTTCAAGATTTTCCGGACCTTCTCTACTGACACAGTAGAATTCAGACCACTGAGTGCCGGAGAAGGAAGGATCAGGAACAGCAGGGGAAGGAGCAGCATGAGAGTCCAGATTATGGTGAATAGTGCAATTGATGCCTCTCAATGGAAATGGTAAATGGTTCAGGTGGACAGTGTTGAACAGTTCACCTAATGCAGCCTTGGGTAAGGAGGTATGTTCAGCACTTAGCACACAAACAAAATACCCTGCTGTGGAGGGCTGAGGTGGACAAAGTCACTCACCTCCTTCCCATTTCATCTCAGCAGGAACATGCCCCAGGTGGTGATGGCCTGTGTGCAGGTCACCGTCCACCCTTCTGCCTGTCTTTGTATTGGTGTCTCAGTCTCCCATTCTCCCCCCCCCCCCCCCCCCCCACACACACACACACACCCTTCCCTCTTCCAACCCATTTCCATAATCCTTTTGTCCTGGTGAAACTCACTTTCTGCCTTGATGCATGCCAGTGTAACAGATGGGGATCCTTTCCTGATCAGGGATTGGTTGTGCTCTGTGTAACTACCATCCTGTTAGACGTGTAAGGTGTCAACAGCTGCCCAAGTGTCTGACCTACAGTACTTGACAAACCTTTGTTGGGTCCTCAGTTCTCAAGTGCCTCTTCTAGGGGTCAAGGGTGTTTATGGCTCATCTTCTGCAGATCAATTTGTGGTAAATGCTGATAATCCTATGCCCATAAGGGCAGGGAAGGCTGCTGGAATAAAGGCTTTCCATGTTGGTCTGCATTCCTTCAGCTCATTTGCAATTGCCAGCCCTTACCGACCTCTGCACTTTTGGTCATTATCAGTAAGAAGGGGTTAAAAAACGGCAACGAGATTATCTATTTCTTCTCAAGCATGTTATTAACTCCACTTGCATGTTGTAAGATAAGACTGGCACAAGCATAATGTGATTTTCCCATGAAAATTAGTGATACTTTGAGAAAATTACAGACGTCTTGGCAAAGAAAAGAAAAGAAGAAATGTCTTATATATATGAAAGTTTTAACATTATCATTCTGAATAAAAGCAAATTAGTTTAAGTTGAATTTTGGTGTTATGAAACAAACAAACAAAAAATTACAAATGCCTTTCTTTGAGTTATCAGGGATTGCATTGAAAATACTGAGTAAATATTGCATCTACACTGCAGTGTGGGCACCTACAGAAATGGCCCGCATCTCATGGATGCACCTTGAGACAGCCTCCTTAGCATTGCGTCATGTTGTATGACACATTGACTCACATATCACAGGCTTTTCTGCTTTCTCAGTGGATACTTAGTACCTATGGACTTGGAAATCACTGTGCTGACTGGAGTTAGTGAAATTGGAAAGTGCAAACTTAGCAGTTGAGCTGACTGGTTTCCATTCACTTCATAATTAGCCAGATGGATCGAAGTTCCCACATGTGCATAGGCAAGCAATCTGAGAGAAGGAGACTCGATCCTTGTTTGAAGAAAATCACAGCGAGTAGTAAAGCAACAAAGGGCTTTGTTTTTCTTCAATGGTCGAGCTGCAAAACAGAAACGTATGGAAAATGAATCCGTACCATGAACTTCAGCAACTGGAAATACTACCAGTAGTCAGAGGCTCCCTGAAATCTCATATATTCATGTTATATGTGCATGATTTTAGTCTGTATGCCAGTGCTAATGTCACTTACACCACATAATCAATATTTGCCAAGCAGCCTGTATTGAACTCTGTAGATCAGCTCTGTCAGACATTTACTAACCAAACAGGCCATGGAAATGGTGTTTCCCTGCATCCTTTCAGGTAAGGTCATTGTAATGCTCTTCTTCTAGGTGTGCCTGCCCTCTCACTGCAGCCATTTGCTCAGCATACATGTGTAAAATTCAGCAGCCTGCCTTATCTGCAAGGTGCCAAGATAACGTCATACATCAGATCTTGCAAAGGGAATTTACACTGGCTCAAAACTGAGCACAGGATTCAGTATAAATTTCAAGTCTGCCTATGTTACAAAATTATCACGC
>CM065724.1:77655630-77675630 GCA_033310375.1 Conus canariensis
TGTATCCAGGCACTTCTTGTGCCAGCCCTAGCGCCTGCAGGCAACAGATAGCTAAGCCCCAGCACCGGCAATCCACAGGGAGCAGTCAATGTCAAGTCATCAAGAGGCAACCCACCAGAGGAGACACTGCACTGCTGCCGAGTCACTTCTGTGGTGTTCAGTGGTGCCTGTTCTGATCCAACATATGCACGACGCTACCTACTAAGCCCCCTTTCAACGACAATGATTGCTTAGTTACGGAGCCAGCATGAGTGAGATCACGAGGCATCTTACCAGAGGAGATGCTGTAGTGATCAGTGTTGATTGTTTTGATCCAGGGGACACTGCCCACCATTGATGGCAATACTTGTTGAGTTGGGGAGTCAGCATAGGTGAGCAGGGCTTCCCTCTGTAAGGGGCCAGCCGTCATGGCTGATGGAAGCGCTGTGTGTGTGTGCGTTGAAGATGAAAAAGGAGAGTAGGATATGTTAGGGCAGGAAGGTAAGGCACGGGGGAAGGAGGGATGGAACATGTTTAGTGATGGAACTTGTGAGTGTGTGCACTTGGTCGTAAATGTGTGTGTGTGTAATTATGTACATGTGCGCATGGTGTGTGTGTGTGTGCGTGCATACGTGTGGCAATACATTTGGTTTGAATGAAGCAAATTTACTGTTCATTCATTCTGTTTCTTTTACATGATGTATTTTTTTTAACGGTTGTGATGGAGCAAAAACTTCCATCAGGAAATTTCAAACACAGTATGCTCTTCTTTTTCTTATTATATACTGAAAAAAAGGTGATACGTAAGAGATAGGCCTAAAGTGGTGTGCGAAACCTTGTTCATATCATGTGTATTGGTCTGCATGCCTAGCGCTTCAATAGATTTTATCTGCAGGCTCGTGAGTGTGGGCCCATGTGTGTATCCACTGTTAAGTGAACTGAAATGTAATGATTGATGCAGTCCTCTTTGGTATTCTGTGGTTGTACAGGACTACCAGTCCATGGTGAGGTATCTGTAATTATTGATAGAGTATTCTTTTGCTATTCTCTGGTTGTACAGGACTACCAGTCCATGGTGAGCCATCTGTAATTATTGATAGAGTATTCTTTTGCTATTCTCTGGTTGTACAGGACTACCAGTCCATGGTGAGGTATCTGTAATTATTGATAGAGTATTCTTTTGGTATTCTGTGGTTGTACAGGACTACCAGTCCATGATGAGGTATCTGTAGTTATTGATAGAGTATTCGGGGGCCAGAATAGCTCGGTTGGTAGAGCGCCGGACTGGTAATCTTGGGGTTGCGGGTTCGAATCTCCGCCGGGTTGTTTCGGTACAGGTGGATTTTTCCCTCGGAGTTAACATTAGTTTTGACTCCATTTCCCATACAGTCCTTTGAATGAGACAATAAACCAAGCTTCCGTGTGTGAACGCACGCATGACATCTTGCACACACGTAAAATCCCATCACCAACTTTCGTAAGAGAAGGTCAGTTTGGCCGTTGGTATGGATGACACGTTACACATAGCATGCACCTTCCCTGAAGATGGAGTATGGCTGCCTTAATGGCAGGATAAAGAAAACGGTCATGTACACGAAACTCCACTCCCTTTGTTGGGTAGATGGGATTAATACTTACCTGTCCATATAGGGATTGTCTGCAGGAGTATCATCCTGCGTACACAGAAGAAGATAGAGTATTCTTTTGGTATTCTCTGGTTGTACAGGACTACCAGTCCATGGTGAGGTATCTGTAATTATTGATAGAGTATTCTTTTGGTGTTCTCTGGTTGTACAGGACTACCAGTCCATGGTGAGGTATCTGTAATTATTGACAGAGTATTCTTTTGGTATTCTGTGGTTGTACAGGACTACCAGTCCATGGTGAGGTATCTGTGATTATTGACAGAGTATTCTTTTGGTATTCTGTGGTTGTATAGGACTACCAGTCCATGATGAGGTATCTGTAATTATTGACAGAGTATTCTTTTGGTATTCTGTGGTTGTACAGGACTACCAGTCCATGGTGAGGTATCTGTGATTATTGACAGAGTATTCTTTTGGTATTCTGTGGTTGTACAGGACTACTAGTCCATGGTGAGGTATCTGTGATTATTGACAGAGTATTCTTTTGGTATTCTGTGGTTGTACAGGACTACCAGTCCATGGTGAGGTATCTGTAATTATTGACAGAGTATTCTTTTGGTATTCTGTGGTTGTACAGGACTACCAGTCCATGGTGAGGTATCTGTAATTATTGATAGAGTATTCTTTTGGTATTCTGTGGTTGTACAGGACTACCAGTCCATGGTGAGGTATCTGTAATTATTGACAGAGTATTCTTTTGGTATTCTGTGGTTGTACAGGACTACCAGTCCATGGTGAGGTATCTGTAATTATTGACAGAGTATTCTTTTGGTATTCTGTGGTTGTACAGGACTACCAGTCCATGGTGAAGCTTGTGGAGGACCTGGAGAAGTTGCCCAACATCAAGATCAGTGAGGCTCTGGGCATACAGCAGCTCTATGCCTTTGCTCTCAACAGGTGGGTGGGGCTCATTCCATGAGCACTGTTAGTATGCCATTGTCCTGCAGATCCCTCCTTTTTTTCCTACTTATGTTTCAACAGATACTGTGGAAAAGGGATCTTTTATTTCTTTCTCTTTTTTTTTGGGGGGGGGGGGGGGGGGAAGTCCCATGGTGAAACATTGATGAGAATTTTTGGTGACTGATGTGTTCTCGATGCAATCAAATAAAAGAAAACGGAAGAACATATTGGAATGTGTTCAGATAAGAAAGTCTGTAAAATGGGGTCCGAATAAGTAAGTTTGTCTGCTTGACTTGATAAAGCTGTTAAATGGTTGGGTTGTTAACCATACATGAGCACAGAAAAGCTAGCTTTTGAGCGCATACTTTTAACTGCATGCATGAGTATACTCATGCATATGCTAAATATATGCACATACTCAAATGCACATGCATGTACACACACACACACACACACACACACACACACACACACACACACGAGCGCATGTATGTACACAAAAAAGACTTATTTAGATTATATTTCTGTGCATGGTTCTCAACCAGGTCCAATCATTCAGTGTCAAAATTTTTGCTAAAGTGGTCTCCCCTGTTTCAAGGGATTCAGTACATTGTGAAATAAAAGTTTATGGCCAGTGATTCAGCCCAATCTTTTTGCACCTGGATTCTAGCTTTTCCATCCACACACACATGACAAAAACGTCTGTGGTTTCAACAACTACAGAGTACATGTCACTCCCTCCACCACTCTGCTCCCATTCTGCAAAACTCTTCAGTCCTTTCTCAGTGAAGCAGCATGTTTTTCTGGGGTGTCTCATATTGGCAGTCAGTCTGTCATCAACAGTGTGGCCAGTCCCACTTCTAACTAGCTGTCAGCCCACTCTGCTGGCCAAGTTGTCCCCTTTAAAAAGGGAAAAAAAAATCAGTATATAATCCATCCGTGTCAACGCTTTTTAATCATTGCATGCATGCAGAAAATCAAGACCAGATTCACAGCCTTAAAAGTGATACTAGCTGCTGCTTTACATAATACTAGCTGCTTCTTTAAACAGTACTAGCTGTTTCTTTAAGTAATACTAGCTGCTGCTTCTGTTGAATGAAGTAGTCATTTCAGACCAGTGGATTACATCGTATGCAACTTGCGTCTTCATGTAAATTCAGTAGGGACCTATATCTTCAGCAGCATGGACCACAAACAGCATTAAGCATCATGCATACATATATCATTTGTGTCAAAGTGTAAATAAAATCCTGAACTTTTCTTACACATGCTGCACATCTTTAAAACGGGCATGCTTCTCCTGCTGAAGCTTAGAAGCAATCACCATAATTATGCGTATTTGATCGTTGACAAAGGACAAGAAGGTTTTTTCCTGATCAGATGTTGGAGTGGTGACACTGAAAGGATGAAGCATGTGGGAATGTTCGTTGATTAAAGCAGGACAGAAGATTGATGAGAAAAACAGGAGGAAAGAAATGGGAGGTTTTGGAGCTAAGACTAAGCACTTTTTCTTTGGGAGAATACCTGAATTTTGTGCACAAGAAGTTTTGATGAGAAAACTGCATAGTGCAGTGCTGTGTAGGACAATACAGTACAGTGCAGTGTAGTGCAATAATGTACAATGCATTGTATTATATAATACATATAACATTATATAATGCAATAATGTACAATGCATTGTAGTATTATATATTACATTGTATTGCAATACAGTACATTCCAGTGCAGTACAATAATGTACAATGCATTGTATTATATAATACAATGAATTGCAATAATATACAATGCATTGTAGTATTATATAGCACATTGTATTGCAATACAGTACATTCCAGTGCAGTACAATAATGTACAATGCATTGTACTATAATATAGTACAATGTATTGCGATACAGTACAGTGCAGTGAAGTGCAAAACAATAAAATGAAATATTTACTTTTGTAACAGGAATGGTGATCGAGACAAGGCCCTTGGTGTCATCCGCAAGGTGAGCTGATCAGTGTTACGGTATACATTTGTGTGATGTGTTGAACTGGACAAAGCCTCTGTGAGTAGTAACCCTTTCTATCACATGTGAATTTACCTGGATTTTTCTGGATTTATATCAGAAAGAAAACTGTGTGTGAACAATATTGAAGGCATATTATGGATAAATTAGCGTTAGTGGGTTTTTTTGTTTGGTTTTGGTTTGGTTTTGGTTTTTATAGTCTACATAGATGTAAATTGTGATGAGATTTGTCATGGAGAAATTTAATACTTCACACATCAGACATGTAATCTCCTATCTGTTGTTGTAAGACATCAGTGATAAAGATTTCTCAGAAGGCTGAAGAGACTCAAATTAAATTGCAAGAAGTAGATCTGTGGAAAGGAAAAGTTAAAATTTGTATGTCCGTTGCTTTGCTTCAGGCCATAGAGAGATCTGACACGCCTGTCCCAGACATGATATGTCTGTGTGGTCGTATCTACAAGGACAAGTTTGTGGACTCGGACTACACGGATAAAGAGTGTTTGGAGAATGCCATCAACTGGTATGTCGGAAAGATAATATAATTTAAAGGCTTTGTATATGTGTGTATGTGTATGGTTATCCTGTATGTGTAAGCCTGCATACAGACGAAGAAACCGGAGTTAGAAGATGTGTGTACACATGTCTGCTGATGTGTGTGCGCCTAGATTTGTATATGTATCTTTAGAAATAAGGAATGACGCATCAGTGTTCCTGAGCGCTAGGCAGACATGGATACTGATTTTTAACATTTACCATAAAAAGAAAAAAAACCAGTGGTTTGAATCATACCAGATTTTGTTTAGATTTCCGCCTGCAGTCCTCTCGCTTTGCAACTAGATCCATAAAAAGAAAAAAACCAGTGGTTTGAATCATACCAGATTTTGTTTAGATTTCCGCCTGCAGTCCTCTCGCTTTGCAACTAGATCCATAAAAAGAAAAAAAACCAGTGGTTTGAATCATACCAGATTTTGTTTAGATTTCCGCCTGCAGTCCTCTCGCTTTGCAACTAGATCCATAAAAAGAAAAAAAAACCAGTGGTTTGAATCATACCAGATTTTGTTTAGATTTCCGCCTGCAGTCCTCTCGCTTTGCAACTAGATCCATAAAAAGAAAAAAAACAGTGGTTTGAATCATACCAGATTTTGTTTAGATTTCCGCCTGCAGTCCTCTCGCTTTGCAACTAGATCCATAAAAAGAAAAAAACCCAGTGGTTTGAATCATACCAGATTTTGTTTAGATTTCCGCCTGCAGTCCTCTCGCTTTGCAACTAGATCCATAAAAAGAAAAAAAACAGTGGTTTGAATCATACCAGATTTTGTTTAGATTTCCGCCTGCAGTCCTCTCGCTTTGCAACTAGATCCATAAAAAGAAAAAAAAACAGTGGTTTGAATCATACCAGATTTTCAACACAAGTGGGGTAATGGCCGTAGTTTGATCCGCATTTGAGATTTGTGATGTTTTTGACTGTGGAGATGACTCGCCTACACTGCAAATACTCCACACATCCATGCCAGCTTACCACATCTAGGTCACCTAAGTCCCCATAACAAAGATTGGGTCAGCTTTCATCACATTATTTAGTTTACACTAATGCGTAAATTGACTGCAGTCATGCCAAATGCAATGTTACTTTCACTGTCATTTATTATTAACATCAGTCATACTTCATTTAACCCTCTTCAGTATGCACTTACCTGAGCTTAGTTACGCCGAAAACCATCGGCAAGATAAGTAACTCCGTAATTTGAACATGGTTACCCAATTTAAAAACTAATTTAAAAGAGAGGAAAGGAAATAATGAAATGAAAATGATTTTTAAAATTCCTACAAATATATATGTTGCTTTATCATAAATTTGAAGAATGTCACATGAGCCATTTACTCGGGGAAAAAAAATCTTCTTCAGAACTTTCTTCCGAATCGTTGTTTATCATATCTGGAACCTCATCCCAGTCGAAATCTAGGTCACTGTAAACTTCATTGCCCAGCACTTTCACTAAGTCTTATGCCGTAAATCCTACAAATCACAGTATCTTCATCACTAAATCTCATTACAGAATGGCAGAAATCAAGGTTAGCCATGGTAAAAAACAGCATTTCGACCACAAAACTTTAAAAATTCATAACTCGAGAACTACGGCATGTATCGACTCGCGTTTTTATGCAAACGGAAGTGAATGGCTACAGGAAGAAGGAAGTCACGTTCTCGCGAGACTTCCTTTTCTACGAGAAATATGGCGGCGCCCATTGTTGCCACGTGTTTTACCGGTCATTGGCTGCGCTCAGCCTTTTGGCTGTGTGATGTCCGGTTGGGCGCTAGCGGGCACGCGCTTGTCAAGAGAGTTAAGATGAATTTTTCATTTGGCGTCATATACTGTACCATGTCAGACCATAGCATTCAACGGCAGTTAGCCAGCTCTGTCAGGCCGAATTTTTCCGTGGCCAATGCAGTCATAAGACAGTCACGTGATGTCACCCCACTTCCGGCCCCGGAAGAAGCCAGTGTCAACTTCCTATACGTCATTCACCTTCGGCCTGCCGTCAAAGCAAGATAAGTCTTGTGCTCTGTCTCGCCTATACTTGCCTTTGTGTTAAGATTGCTGTGTTTTGTTTCTATACTTGATTCAGTTGTGGCTTGCACTAGACCCTGAGTATTCTTGCCGTGTGAGGCTCTTGGTGGGATCGTATTTATTAAAAGATTTGTCTCTTTTACTGGCACTCTCGCGACTTTGTTACTCACGATCGTCGGCACCGCTCGCCGGTCGTGTTCCCCCACCATATTGCCGAGCCTCGGGTTCAGCACGCATTTTGTGCTGGTTCTGCTTATTAAGGTTTAGTGCTCAATAACTATCACACCTGTACTCTTTACCCATCACAGGTAGAACGTGTTCGAGAAAGGGTGCGTGACACTGATCTGCTTATTAAGATTTAGTGCCCAAGAACTATCACACCTATACACAGTGATACTCCACGTGTAGAGATTGCTATTAATAGTCATACCAGTCACACTATCGGTGGCGTGTACGGGTAGTTCGAGTTTTCAGTCGATCTCTCGAGCACTTTGCACGACACCACACGGACGATCGAGATTAATTGATTTTCTCGATCGGCCACCTTGTCTCCTCTTTGCGGTCGTGTGTTCCGGGTTTGCTCTATCCACCTGTGCCCAACATGGTGAAGGACACCGCCGGGTCGAGCCACTCCACTGCTCGGAGTTCACTCAATTTCCCGGAGAACCCGCGGGTCAATTCCATCTCGGAGCAATCCGTTCGCACTGATGAACGTACGGTTCGGGTAGACAGAGACGACTTCTCCGCGGAAGGGACGCGTGATCTTTCCTCGTCTACCAAACCGATGGACGCACGACTGCGGTGTCCCAAGGCTGATAGGCAAGCGGCCACCATTTCAAAATGCCTTTCATTTGATCTGCCTGTAAAGTCTAAGGGCAAAGCTCCCCTCAAGGTGCTGCCCAGAAAGTCTAAGGGCAAGGCTCCCCTCAAGGGGCCCTGCCGAGCAAAGACTAGCCAACGGAATTCGCCCTCCCCCACCCCTTCTCCATCGGCCAGCTTGCCCTCTAGCCTACGGACTCGCGCGGAGATTTCTAACTATCATGCTGAGTCACGCGAATCTCGGCCTCCGGGGCACCTTGCCGAGCCGCGGACCAGCACGGGTGATGGGTCTGGGATGGAATCACCATCCGTCACTCGCCTTGATGAGTCACGTATCTCTTTTTCCCCCCAAATTGATACGTGCACTCATAGCGCTCGGCCCCACCGGGCACAGGTGCAGCCAACACCTGAGCTCGAGGAGCGCTTCGACTCCGGAAGCAGCCTTATGGTCACCCCGACGCACGACCTTGGTGGTGTCCATAATCCTGGGCGTGCGGGCACGCCGCGCCATGGGCCCGGCCGTGCCCATGCACAAGGACGGTCGACCTACCCTGATCGAACGTCACCTTCTTCCCTAGGGGTATTGGACGTTGGGGAGCCGACCTTTTCGGATCCCCATTTGGGCAACGTCCGCGGTCCCGCTCCTCCGGGGGGAGGATCTACCAGCGGGACCAAGGGTAACCTGACATATTCCTCCAGGGGGAGGAACACGGGACTGCATCCTGACCAATCCACACTTTCGCGGGTTGGGGGCTCGACTTCTGCATCCTCCTCCGTACCATTATGGCCCTCCCAGGCCCATTCCAAGGACGTGTATGGTGCAGTGCACGGACCTGGACGGGGACGACAGGCCACGGCCTCTCGAGACCCCCCCAACAGTGATTCAGGTTACCCGGGTCCCCGGGGACTTTCTGCCCACACCCCAGGGCTGCCACAGCCCGTTTACCTCCCCGGGGACCGGTGGCTCTATGCCCCCGAGAGAGACCAGTGGCTTAACGCCAACACCCAGCACGACCAGCTATATGGTCGAATGTGGCACCCGGCCTCACTTGCCTGGGTCGACCTTGGTCTCCCTCCTCGGGCGCTGTCCGATCGGCAGGACGATGTCCCGGCCGCCGATTATAGGGCCACCGGGGACACACCACAGGCACCCCTCGACTTACCTCCTGACGACGGGTGCTATGAACCCTTTCAGGACCAGTACCTCCCTGAGGCGGACGATGAGGAGGAGCTAGCCTCCACCTCATTGTACGATGTCCGCACGTTAGAACGGTGGCGACCAGACCTCGTTAGGAGGGAGGCCGCACCCGCTGCACGGCACACGAGACCCCGTCGTTTGCTCTTCACTTAGTGTGAGCGAGACTTTGCCAATTTACTGGCCGGCAGCTAAATAAAGGGGCCAGCTATTAACCAATCACCGCGAACGCGCGTACTGCGAGGTGCACCAGCAGCGGCAAAGAAGAAAGACGCTACCCGCCATAGTTGCGCGTGGTGTTGTCTGTGGCGAATTTGTGCAAAAAGTGCGAATTTCGGTGTGTTTTGGATACTGCAGTTCATCATCTTCGTTTGTGGTCGTGTTCATATAGTCTTAGCTCTGTAAAGAAGTAGACAGGATATCACTTTTGTCCAGATCTTCAAAACACTATATCCATCAGTGTGAGCGACTGGAAAACGTTTCCTTCTTTGAGATAAGTAAAATTCGTGCATTTTTGGGTTTGTTGACAATATTAAAACTTAGATTCAGGTCTTTTGGAGGTTTTTTGTCCGCTTTTACAATTGTTCTCAGGAAAGTTTTTAGCTTCAAGTATTAAGTTATCAAAGTCATATACCGGCAACAGGCCGCTGGAAGGCTATACGTGGGGTGGTTAAAGTACTGAAACCGTGCTTGTTCCCGGCTCAGTAAGCCTCTCCGTGTCTGACGTCACTGTCTGTGTCGGTTTAACACGCAGCGTGGTGCTCCCTGCTGGCTGACAACTGGTCCCGTGCTGTTCTCTCTCTCACTTTCTCTGGTTGTCTGTCTGTCTCTTTCTCTCTGACTTTCTCTCTCTCTCTCTCTCTCTCTCTCTCTCTCTCTCTCTCTCTCTCTCCCCCCCCCCCCTCCCTCTCTCTCTCTCTGCATGCTCACTGACTTTTGTCATTGCAGGAGTCATCATTTTTCCCATGTTTTTTCTTCACTTAAGAATTCGGCGGCTTTTCCCCGTATTAACTTCCTCACAACTTTAGTCCCCCGCCCCTGTGCTTTGACTTACTGACTGATTGATTCTTTTCCCCGTCTGCAGTGTGTGTGTGGGTGCGCGCGCGTGTGCATGCCCACGTGCGGTCGTGCGTGCGTGCGTGTGTGTGTGCGTGTGTGTGTGTGTGTGTGTGTGTGTGTGTGTGTGTGTGTGTGAGAGAGAGAGAGACAGAGAGAGAGAGAGAGTTGCGCGTCTGTGACTAATTGTGTGTACTGCACTGTGTCTTTTCAGATAAGTTAATGAATGTGCATGTAAGTGTACATTGTCGTCCTTGGTGTCTAGTTGTGTGTGTGTGTGTGTGTGTGTGTGTGTGTGTGTGTGTGTGTGTGTGTGTGTGTGTGTGTGTGACTGAAGATGGCGTCCGTTCAGCACACAGAAACTAATCATACAGAGAGACTGAACTCTTTATGTAGACTATGTGGTGGTCGGTCAAAACCAACCCGTTACAGGAAAACAATTTATTGCAACAAATATGCATCAGAACTGGAACAGTCATATGGACTTATCATTTCTGAAGAAACAGAGGGCAAACTGTACTCTAGAACAATGTGTAAAAATTGTTATGGTTATATGAAACGGAAAAAAAGTGCTGCTGTTCTCCAATCAATAAAAGAACAGATAGCCAGTACACATAGCCTGTGGACTGAGTTTGACCCAACGATTGAAGAAGCTGATTGCACTGTGTGTCACACGTTTCATGAACAGTCCAAACCACGTAGACCTGTTAAAAAAAGGAAATTGGACCCCCTAGCAATTCAAAACAGAACAGTCAGCAGCAAGGAAATCTGTGATGACAGTAAGAAAGGTGAGTCGCTTGACACAGGTAGTGTGGGTGATATTTCTGACAGTGCTGCTCCTTATTCAGATGGGGATATTTGTGGCAGCAATGTTGCAGACAACATAGCAAGAGACAGAACAATGACCACCACTTGTAACACAAATATAGATCAGAATGTCTGTGATGACTACGTTGATGGAATCAGTGAGCAAGCTTGTAATACAGGCCCTCCTAGTAGTAGTGATGACGTCAATGTCAACAACGTCACTGCAGCTGAGACAGTACATGATAGTAGTGTGGCCGACGTAAGTGAAGTTCTTGACAATACCCTCAGTCGTGCCTGTGAAGAAACATCTCTCAGCAGCAGTAACACTAGCAGAACAGAAGCTAACAGCAGTGACAGAGGAGCAATGTTCCAGCCTTCAGCATCGTCAACACCTCAACAGAAGACTGTCAAAAGGCGGCTGTTGGACTTTCTCAATGCCCGAAGGCCAGACTTCTTTCAGAATGATGCCACCAATATGAGCAGTTTACAAGTCCAAACAGAGATCGATAAGATATCAACTGACTGCACATCAGGAATGCAAACACAGTCAGTGCTGAGCACACCAGTAACTAGCCCTCATACAAAGATTCCGGGACAAGGACAACCACACAAAACAGTGAAGCACCGCTCATCACAAACTGAGAAAAGAAAATTAGTTCGACCACTAGAAGATTTGTGTGCACCTCTGACAGCTGGAGAAGAAGCGTATCTCACTCGTTTAGTCCGTATCAAAATGGAACAATCCAGTGACAAACAGACTGTTGCATGCAAAACTAGGGGTCAGCCTATAATTCTAAAAAAGATCATCAAAGCCAGAAAGTCTTCGGCCTTTGCAAGTACTCCCACTAGAAGGAAAAGAGGACACCAGGTTGCCCAAATCCGCAGAGAATATTCTGGTGCTTCAGAGTCTGATTTGTTGAAACAGCAAAGCACTGAGCTTAGATTCACCGGAAAAAGAAAAAGGACAGAGATACTAAAAGCTGCTGGTTGTTTGAAAGGACACATCACTGCAAAACAGGCAACAAAAATGAAAGCAAGAATGTTGCTGACTTGGGCAAAACAGAGGCAGTTTAGGAAGATATCAAAACAGGCAGGGATAACACTTGATAGTGAGGAAAAAGAAAGACAGTTTCAAAACAGTTTGAAGTGTGGAAAGATTCGGGTAGACTGGAAAAAACTAATCTTCCATGACCAGAAAACTAACAGAGATGAAAAGAAAAGTACCCCTGTGGTACGGGTTGAAGATTTGCCAACATTCCTGAAAAAACTATTAGACCAGTATGAAGAAAAGAAGTTGTTGACATGGCATCATAACACTATTCCTGAAAATGAAATATGGGTGAAAGTTGGAGGTGATCATGGGGGTGGCAGTTTCAAACTGGTCATGTCTGTCGCAAATCTTGAACACCCCAATGCCAAGGAAAACTGTTTCCTGGTCTGCATAGTAGAGGCAAAAGACAGCAGTGAAAACATCAGAACTGTTTTGAATCCTTTCAAGCAGCAGATCAGTCGGCTTGCACAAACAACATGGAAAGGAAAAAATATTAGACCATTTCTGTTTGGGGATTATGATTTCCTCCTGAAAATGTATGGGCTGTCTGGAGCTCAAGGTGTGTATCCATGTCTGTGGTGTACAGCCACAAAGGAACAAGCACAAAAGAAGTGCAGTGATCGATTTGGGGATACCATCAAACAAAGAACGCTTGAAGGCATGAAGAAAATGCATGCCAAGTTTGTGAAAGAAGGTGGAAAAAAATCTCAGGCCAAGTGCTTCCAGAATCTTATCTTGCCGAATGTGTGGGACATTGAACTAGATCATGTCACCCCTCCCTACCTTCATATCCTTTTGGGAATTGTCAAGAAGCATCATGATCTTTTGGAAGATGACTGCTATGATGTTGACAAAAGGATAGCACTAGATCTGGCAAAGAAAGAGGAACCAAATGTAAGAGGTACACACCGGGAGTTTCAAAGAAGTGTTAGGATGGTGAAGATATGTTGTCAAAGTCAGAACACAGATACTCCTTCACTGAAAGGCCTTAATCCTTTCAAGAAGGGTGAAGGACCAGTAGGTGTTGCAGTTGAGTCTGTGCTTCAAAGACACAGGATCGTGAAGCAAGCCTACTACAGTGGCACTTTTATCGGCAACCACTGTAACAAATACCTCAAAGCAGAGGTCATCACGGATATCTTTGACAGTGTAGAGAATACAGTGAATAGTATGACAGACGACCAAAGCATTCAGGCCATAGGAAGAGAAATAAAACGTAAATACACCACGTTGAACAAGGCTTATTCCAATGTGCACAGCCTACTATCATCAAGCCAGCCTGTTGAGAAGGATTTTAAAGAGATCCAACTCGCAATCGACCAGTACATGACACTGTACAGAACATACTTTGTTCATCAGATCAATGTTATCCCAAAGCAGCACATCCTTGAAGACCATTGTGGTGACTGGATCCAGAGATGGAAATTTGGGTTAGCTTTACTTGGTGAACAGGGGGGAGAAGGTATGCATGCCACTGTCAACCAGCTGAAGCGCAGAGCGTGGGGTATTAGAAAAGATGACCAGAGGCTGGCCCTGATCATGCAAGAGCAATGGATGCAAGCATCCCCCATAATGCAAGACACGCCCAAGAAAAAAAAGAAAGGAAAGGCAAAGTAACATTCCAAATTTTAGACAATGGACAAACCCAGAATCTTTCTCTCTCTCTCTCTCTCTCTCTCTCTCTCTCTCTCTCTCTCTCTCAAGAACATGCATACTCATTCACACGCGTGCGCACGCGCGCACACGCACGCGCACGCACACACACACACACACGTAATCCTATGTGAGCGCACACACACTGACACAGGGATCAATCGCTGTGTGTGTGTGTGTGTGTGTGTGTGTGTGTGAGAGAGAGAGAGAGAGAGAGAGAGAGAGAGTGTGTGTGTGTGTGTGTGTGTGCGTTTCACCAGATAACTGCACGCCCATTGTAGTCATCATGAATGCGCAGCTGCATATGCTTATAAATGCATTTTCTCAGGTGCCAACTTACACAGTCATCATGTTTCCTGTTCTCTATGTTGTATATAGTCTAGTGTCGTTTTTTTTGTCCGTGTCCATTAGCTTTTAAAGCTTTTTTGTTATTTAATTTGTTTTCTTTGTTAGTTTGGATGGTTGGGTTTGCTGACTGGTTGTTGTTGTTCTTGTTGTTGTTGCTTTACTGTATGAAAATCGCAGCTTTTGGTTTGGTATGTCAGTAAGTCCAAGTTTGTTTTGTTCTTTGCAACTGAGCCCTGTGTTATTCATTCATTGCACTGCACCCATATAGACTGCTTTCTTTTAAGAGTAAAGACCGTTCTTTTTTTTTTTTTTTTTGCATGTTACATTTACTTTACTGTAGACATAACTCAGGTTTAATGCCCCACCCCCACCCCACCCCACCCCGCCCTCCCTGCTCCCCCATGAGTCGAGTACTTGCTGGCTGGCAACCAACGCGACAATTTCCAAATCAATTCACAGGAAAGTGATAAAGAGAATCAGTCTGTGAGACTTCTTAGTTGTTTGCATACAAAGGAAAACAGCAATACTGTATTATCATCTTCCATTTAACGGGACAGTCCGTGATAAGTAACATGTTGAGCTGAATTTTAACAATGATGGATACATCCTACATGGACTACGCTGCACAACCGTGAGTACAAAATCTCTGTCTTCCTCTGTCCTGTCTTGCATTACCCCCCCCCCTCTCTCTCTCTCTCTCTCTTTCTTTCGCCCCCTCTCGCGTTGCTTTGATTCTCTATCTCCCTCTTTCTCTCTCTCTCTCCCCCACACACATGCTCATGTGTGTGTGTGTGTGTGTGTGTGTGTGTGTGTGTGTGTGTGTGTGTGTGTGTGTAAAAACTCAGCATGTTACAAACGTAGCGTAAAAAAAACAACTCAGCATGTTACAAACGTAGCGTAAAAGAGCATGAAACATGCACACCAAAATCTGTTCATGTTTATGTGGAAATTAAGCATGTTACACTCACAGCAAAAAAACAAAAAAAAATGCATGAAACACGCAAAACAAATTGTGTTGGCTAGTAGTGTGTGTTTACGTCTGCGTCTGGTGAATGGGCTTGACAACGTTTTGAGGGCAGCAAACAGTGAACGTAAGTATTACCGTAAGTATTAAATCTCTCTCTCTCTCTCTCTCTCTCTCTCTCTCTCTCTCTCTCTCTCTCTCTCTCTCTCTCTTTCTCTCTCTTCGTGTGTGTGTGTGTGTGTGTGTGTGTGTGTGTGTGTGTGTGTGTGTGTGTGTGTGTGTGTAACGTAATGTAATGTAATGTAAAAGGATAAACATGATAAAATTATAATTCCTATTCAAAGCACACACACACACACACACACACACACACACACACACACACACACACACAACACCGCCGGAAAACTCACACACGCAGACAGACACACGAGCGCGTTCAACACTAGAAAACACGCGCACAGTTGTAAGTGGATATTGTTAATCAGTCCGAGGGAAAAGATGCGTCTTTAAGGAGGTTTTGTGTGTTGTTGTTGTTGTTGTCTTTCCACATAAAGTGATATTAGATGAAGGTTTTGTGTGTGTGTGTGTGTGTGTGTGTGTGTGTGTGTGTGTGTGTGTGTGTGTGTGTGTGTGTTTCTTTTGCCCTCTATCTATCTCTCTCTTTGTCTCTCTCTCTCTCTCTCTTCGTGTGTGTGCGTTTTGCTCTCTCTCTCTCTCTCTCTCTCTCTCTCTCTCTCTCTCTCTCTCTCTCTCTCTCTCTTCTCTCCTTGTCGGTCCAGCAGTACGGTAATTGTAATGTTGTTTATAGCAAAGCCGACCGCAAAGGGCCATATCGGGGGCTGACACAGCAGTACAAGTGGTCAGTAGCTTCTGCAAAGCCACTTTCTTGGCTCTGGGGAGACCAGCATTACACATTCCAATCGGCACAGCGTGTACCTCGCCACAGTGATGCTGCCGTTCCGCGCTGCGTGTACCTCGCCACAGAGAAGCTGGGAAGGAATGTGCGGGCGATGCGCGAGAGGGATGGGATGGGGGTGGGGAGAGGTGGGAGTGCTACTGCGGGGGAGGGAGGTTGGGCGCTCGTTAAAAATAGGCGGGCCTCCCTCGCCGGCCAAGAGGCTGTAATTGCGTGCGCCGTGGCTGACGAAGTTCTCTCCCTCTCCCATTTCGCCGGTCCCCCCCCGGCCCAGCGATCTAGACCAAAGATCGTTGCCCCCCAGTCCCTCTCCTCAATTTGGGAAGGTCCAGCAACTCGCGCCAGGGGTGCGCATGCCGTCCCTCCGCCAGGACAGGGACCCCTCTCGGCCCCACATGCAGCCCAGGTCGGTTTCCTCCTCGGGGACCGCAAGAACCCCTCAGTCGCCTCCTTGTTTACTGACAATCCCGTGACCAGGGAGATGGGCATTTCCCAGTCGGACCGTCGGTTGATCCCCCACCTGCCCCCCCCTACTTCCGGCACCATCTCCTTTAAGAACCTAAAGGAATGGGACCGAGTAGCCAGGATGGGCATCCTCCACACCACGGCGGGACACACCTACTTGGGCATGCTCCTTCAGCGAGCGGAGGCTCTATGGCCGGAGGACGATGGTGCCATCCCAGTACCGGGGGACTCGGGCTCTGAGGCGCACCAAGAGCCTGACTCTCGCTTGTTCAGCGATCCTTTCATGCAACACCTAGTTAACAGGATTTCACATCACCTTTCGGCTGCGGCGGACAGCGCAGCCAGAAGCCACTTCAACTGCTTGTTGGTCGCGAGAGATGCCGTGCTGGCGCGGACCTCTCTCTCCCCGACGCTTAAGGCAGCCCTGCGATGCATCCCGGGCCAGGACCAGTCGCTCTTTGGCGACTACTCGGCTGACGTCATAGCACAAGCAGTCGAGGAACGCAAGCAGGCTGTGTCCTTTGCGCCCAGGCCACCGCCACGCCCTGCTAGACCCCCACTTCGTTCCTTCCCCAGGCACAGACCCTATCCCAGGCAATTGCCTTCCCGCACCGCACGGCCCGCCAAGCGACCTAATCTTCTCCCCAGGCCTAAGCCGAAACCCCATCAGCAAAATTTTCGGTTCGGCCAACAGTCACGCTCCCGGAGCTGACTGGGGAGACAGCCCGAGGGGGACTTAGAGCAGGTAGCACCCCCCACGCCCTATCCCCCCCCCCCACCAGCCCAGACCCTCGCCCCCCCTGGCGGGCAGCCTCTCCCGGCATGCCCACCAGTGGAGACGTATGGGCCTCAACCCCTGGATAGTGGCGGTGCTACAGGAAGGGTTTCGCCTTCCTTGGGCCCACGAGCGTCCCCCCCTCATGCTATCTCCCCCTCCCTCCCCCAACGAACCCTCCCCCGCCAAAGCAGAAGCTCTTCGCACGGAAGTCCAAGAGCTCCTCCAAAAAGGGGCCATCTCGGAGGTTTCCCACCCAAACCCCGGCTTCTACTCTCACCTCTTTGTGATCCCAAAAGCCTCGGGAGGATGGAGGCCCATTCTAGATCTTTCGCCCCTCAACAAGTTCCTCAGGCCCACCAAGTTCAAGATGGAGACCCCCACCCAGATCCGAGACTCCATCCATCATCTCGACTGGGCCACATCCATAGACCTGAAGGACGCCTATTTTCAGATCCTGGTTCACCCGGCCCACAGACGATTCCTACGGTTCGTCTGGCAGGGCCGAGTGTTCCAGTTCAGGGCCCTCCCTTTCGGCCTCTCACTGGCACCCTTCCTCTTCACGAAGGTTGTCAAGGAGATGGCCTCCCTAGCCAGGCAGGAGGACATCCGCCTCCTAGTGTATCTGGACGACTGGCTCGTCTTGGCCCCCTCCCGGGCCCAGTGCCAAGCCCACACCACCCGCCTCCTGAGTCTGTGCTCCACACTGGGGTTTGTCACAAACCCCAACAAGTGCGAACTCACTCCCAGCCAGAGGTTCTCCTTCCTGGGAATGAGTTGCGACACAATCTCCATGATAGTCTCCCGACCCCGGAGAGGTCTGCACGCATAGTGGACCTCATCTCCCGCCTGTCACAGGCACCCCACACCTCGGCCAGAACCCTGTCCTCCCTCCTAGGAATGATGGAGTCCCTGTCTCCCCTCATTCCCCTGGGGCGGGTCCCCAAACGCCAACTTCAGAGGGAGTTCCGCCGACGTTGGTCGCAGACCTCCGACCACTGGGACCAGGTCATTCCCCTCGGACACTGGTTCATTTCGGCGACGGAGGAGTGGCTCACTCCAGCCACTCTCTCCACCGGGGTCCCCATCTCCCTCCCAACCCAACCACTGGAACTTTATACAGACGCCTCCAACTTGGGCTGGGGGGCCCACGTGGAGGACAGTCATGCCTCGGGGGAGTGGGACTCACAAACTGCACGCCTCCACATCAACATCTTGGAGCTGGAAGCGGTCAGGCTAGCCCTTCTCCACTTCCAGCACAAGGTCGCGCACCGACTTGTTCCCCTCCTCACGGACAATATGTCGGTAGCTTGCTATGTCAACAAAGGGGGAGGGGCCCTCTCCATAGGCCTCTCCCTCAGGAGAGAGGCCCTCCTTCGCTGGTGTCACGCGCGGGGAATCACCCTCCGCGCGAGACACATAGCAGGGAAACGCAACATCCTGGCGGATTCCCTCAGCAGGTCGAAGTCTCTCCTCCACACGGAGTGGACCCTCAACAGACATACCCTGTCGGGTGTATGGGAGCATTGGTTTGTGCCCATGATCGACCTGTTTGCCACCAGGTTCAACCATCGCCTGCCCCTGTACGTCTCCCCCGTTCCAGATCCCCAGGCGTATGCAGTCGATGCGCTATCCCTCCCCTGGACGGGCCTACTGGCGTATGCCTTCCCCCCTTCCCCATCCTACACAAGGTGATCAGGAAGGCGAGGCTGGAAAGACCCAGGCTGATCCTCGTAACGCCATGGTGGCCGACCCAGTCTTGGTTCCCGGACCTCAAGTCCCTCACCCACGTTCCCCCCCTCCGGCTCAGCCCTCGCTGGGACATGCTGAGACAACCCCGGTCAGGTCTTCCTCACTCCAATCCCAAGATGCTTCGCCTACACGCGTGGCTTCTATGCCAGCCCAACTGCGAACATCTGCATCTACCCCCCACTCGGACAGACCCCAGTCCGTCCTAGACACACTAGCCGGGGCAGGGGCCTCTCAGGGATTACGGGACTTAGCCTCGGCATCTCGCAGAGCCAGCACCGAGTCCCTCTACAACTACCGTTGGGAGAGATGGATAGCCTGGTGCTCAGATAACTCTGTTCCCCATGACTGTCCCTCCAACATCCAAATAGGAAATTTCCTCTCCCACCTATCCTCTTCCCTTAAGCTGTCGGCTAGCTCCATTCGGGGCTACAGATCAGCTATCTGCACCACCATTCGTCAACTGGGGGGCCCTTCTTTTGACAATGACTTTCTGCTCAGAGAGGTGTCTAGAGGAGTTGCTCTACGGGAAGCTCAGTCCCCTAGGCGCATTCCCCTCTGGGACCTTTTTAC
The DNA here is from genome assembly GCA_033310375.1 of Conus canariensis. Classification (NCBI taxonomy): domain Eukaryota; kingdom Metazoa; phylum Mollusca; class Gastropoda; order Neogastropoda; family Conidae; genus Conus; species Conus canariensis. Next base: position 77,675,112 of record CM065724.1, read on the forward strand.
GGTCCTCGATGCCCTCAGAAAACCCCCTTTTGAACCCATTGCTTCTATTCCTTTTGACCTCCTCTCCTTTAAGACCACCTTTCTCCTCGCCCTGGCCTCGGCCAGAAGACGAAGTGAGATTCACGCCCTCAGCGGTGACCCCAGAGATATCGCCTTCCACAGGGACGGCTCAGTCTCTCTCAAGTTCCTTCCGGAGTTCTTGGCAAAGAATCAGGAACCGGGCACCCCCTCTCCCTTCCTCGTCATCCGTTCCCTGACGGACATCTTGGGAAAGGGAGAAAAAGATGGAGACATGGACCTTTGCCCCTCCAGGTGTCTCAGGTACTACTGGGAACGCACACGCCCCAGGCGCTCCTCCCAGAGACGACTCCTTATCTCCCTCAACCCCAACAATACTAATAATAATAATAATGTATAATACTTATATAGCGCATTTCTTGTTACACAACTCAATGCGCTTACATCCACCATTTGCACTTTATTCATCAACACTCGTTTACACAACGGGCTGCCTACCTG
>CM065724.1:77680630-77705630 GCA_033310375.1 Conus canariensis
AGGCGAAAATTCTCCCCTCCCAGATGATGATCTCCCCTGATTACCCGTACCATAAGCGTAGAACGGTAATGAAGGGCACAATCAAGAGAGGGCAATAGATGATGATGGGTGATCGTTTACAATGCGATGATTTCCCCTTGCCACCCTTAACCGCAGGCAGCTAGAGCGGTGTCGTAGGAAGGGCAAGGCTAGGGGAATGATGAAGAAGTAGGCTAGAAGGAAGAATCACTCCAATCTGAGTGGTGAAGGTGCAGGCAGGGCGAGGAAGATTCCACCCTCTCCCCTCTGCAGAATGTCACCAGACAACCTAACAGTGACCTGGATGTAGGAGCGCCAGTCAGCAACAGCCGACTCTGGTGATGCAAGGACCCCGCGTTCATGCTTGCCTGGCTCCAGTCCCCAGTCCAGACAGCAAAGTTATGCACAAAAATGTCAGGCCTGAAAGGCCTGGGTTAGAAACTTCACCCCTAACATAAACAAATAAACCTTTCAGCTCTTATTCAACATTCTTCTTCTCATGTCCTTTCTCACACAATTGACTTCCAAACTCAAAGAAAATGAAACCACGGTCATGATACTACCACAGCCAAACATAAACCTTCACATTAAAAACTCACAAAACTATTATCCAGAAAATAGCACATTCCAGTACCAAATCAGTGATACTATATCTAAATAACAAAAGGGATGAAACAGGACTGTAACATACTGAATGAAAGGATGGCTGAGATGGAAGGAAATGAAGGGATAAGCATGGAAAATACATCAACCCCCACCAACACCCTCCCCCCTCCCTGCCATTCTTTTACCCATTCCAGTTTCCACCCCTCCCCCCCCCCCCCCCCCCCCCCCCCCCCCCCCCCCCCCCCCCCCCCCCCCCCCCCCCCCCCTTACTGCAAAACACAAATTGAACAGAATGCACAAACAACCACCTTACGAAAAACCGACCTTTTATACTACAAAGATTACTTACATGGAAGACACTACTTCCCCTGATGACTGCAAACTCCACACAAAAGTGCAGCAAAGATTGTGAGTAACGAAACAGTTACTACCACATGGTACGCCCAACAGGATGTTACACGTCTGAGCTCATAACTGCATCTGACAAATTCAGGGGCCTTCCCAGTTCAACACACACCGAGCGCCGCCGCGGGATGAACACGGCATGAGTTGCACGGGATTTAAAGCAGTACACTGACCCCGCCGGCACGCTACTCGGCACAACACACACACAGCGCTAAAAAATCTCACCCACACTAAATCAGACCCAGGACAAAATATGTGTCGCAACACTTACCACTGGGGGGCTGGAATAGCTCAGTGGTAGAGTGCTGGGCTCGTAATCGTGGGGTTGCGGGTTCGAATCTCCGCCGGGCCGTTTCGGTACAGGGGGATTTTTCCCTCGGAGTTAACATTGGTTCTGACTCCATTTCCCAAACAGTCCTTCGAACACACGCATAACATCTTGCACACACGTGAAATCCCGTCACCAACTTTCGGAAGAGAAAGCCAGTTTGGCCGTTGGTATGGGTTACACATAGCATGCACCTTCCCCGAAGATGGAGTATGGCTGCCTTAATGGCAGGATAAAAAACGTTCATACACACAAAACTCCTCTCCCTTTGTTGGGTAGATGGGATTAATGCTTGTCTGTCCATATAGGGAGTGTGTACAGGAGTATAAGCCTGCGTATGCAAAAAAAAAAAAAAAAAAAAAAAAAAACCTTACCACTGCACCACGGTGGTTTGTCTTGCTGTAGCTCTTGGTTAAGACTTGGTCTTCTCTCCAGCTGTGGAACCCCACAAGAGGCTTGTCACGGGGCTTTCATCTTAGAAGTTTAGTCATCATCTTGCTTTGAACCAAGCGTTCCCAGTGTCCTCCAGACCTATATGAAATGGATTAGTTTCAAAATGAGGCAACTGCAGTGGAAATTGAAAAAAGTTTTAAGAAGAATTATGAGTGAGTTTGTCAAACAACAGGGCCAAACAAACTACAAGACAGAACATGTGCGTTTCGACCTCTTAGGTCTTCTTCAGGCGAGATAAACAACATTCGGGACAATGAAAATGAAGAACGAGCAATCACTTATCTTCTCAAATTGATACTTCTCTTCTCAAATTGACTCTTATCCTCTACATAAAATGATCAAAACATTCAAGCTTAAAATATTCTGCTCACTTTTAAAGTGTTTGAATAGATTTTCATGGGTGCTAGCTGTATGTTTCTGGAATTTTTTAATTCATGTCTTTCAGTTTTGAAATTGAAACAAAAAAGTTTCTCTCCACATTAGGATGCTTGTGTGTTTGACCATCATCAAAGGCAATGGAAAAAATTAGATGACTGTTCATACGAAGCAAAGATCCCCCTACTGTTACCAGCATGTCATATTCCAGATTCTTCACCCGTCACAAGTTCTTTCACCACTTGAAATGAGAATCGCCTTCATTCTGCCATTTTGCTTGTGCCCTGTGCCTTGTCAGAACGACGGTGCTCCATAGCTTAGTACAGTGTTTTCCTATACTTGTCAGAACAACGGTGCTCCATAGCTTAGTACAGTGTGTTCCTATACTTTTGCCGTTACAGTTTTGTTCTTTATTTTCATTGTAACAGTTTGGGTGTAGTTAGATCTTGTCATTACAGTTTGTTTGCCTTATTACTACCATTTTTTTTTTGGTCCTAAATTTTGTCAGTGCAATGTTGTCTTTTTACTTTGTCATAACAATTTAGCATGTGTCATTACAATTTTATTTCAGTGTGTACTTTTGACAGCTGTAGCTTCTGCTGTGGTGTGTACTGTGAAACAGGGCTTCAATTTCTGGATTGAGTTCTTCATGGAAGCATCAACGCCTGCAGAAGAGATGAAAAGTAGCATGTACCCTGTAAGTATTCATTATGTGTTCATAACCTACTGTCTTGCAATACCAACAGATGAGAAAGGTTTGTTGTTTTTTTTTACAAAAATAACAGTTGACTCACACTAACACTTCTTGTTTTGATAGATATTGATAAATGTATATAATCAGGTTCAGTTAAAAAAAAAACCAAAAAAAAACAGAATTAATGCCAGTTATTTATTTTTTGTTAGAGCCAATGATTGAAAAAAAAAAGAAAAAACCTTCCCCCAGAGCTTGGCTTAGTTGTAGATGAGAACTTGTCAAGTTTAAGGTATTCTGTTTTAAAAGCCATACATAAAAAATCAAGGTCGAAAGGCGTGTGTTTCAATACTATTTTGTAGCATTTCGAAGACAATATTTTCTTCCGTCTTTATGATTTTGAGGTTATTTTTCAGTGGTCAGGGACGAAAGCCTGCTTGAAATATAAAAGCTGTCATTGGAATAGCTTTTGAATGCGTTTTTTAAAATTTAGGAACTGCTTCAGAGTGGTGATCGTTTTAAACAGCGTTTGTAAAGGCTGTATGTTCACATGTGTTAAACAGTGTTTGTAAAGGCTGTATGTTCACATGTGTTAAACAGTGTGTGTAAAAGCTGTATGTACACATGTGTTAAACAACGTGTGTAAAAGCTGTATGTTCGCATGTTTTAAACAGTGTTTGTGCAGGCTGTATGTTCCCATGTTTTAAACAGTGTGTGTAAAGGCTGTATGTTTCGCAACTGATTTTTAAACATGTATGTTTAAAAGTGCTGTATGTTCGTATGTTTTAAACAGCATGTGTAAAGGCTGTTGTTCACATGTGTTCAACAGTGTTTGTAAAGGCTGTATGTTCGTATGTTTTAAACAGTATGTGTAAAGGCTGTATGTTCGTATGTTTTAAACAGCATGTGTAAAGGCTGTATGTTCACATGTGTTCAACAGTGTTTGTAAAGGCTGTATGTTCGCATGTTTTAAACAGTATGTGTAAAGGCTGTTGTTCGTAGTTTTAACAGTGTTGTAAAGGCTGTATGTTCACATGTGTTCAACAGTGTTTGTAAAGGCTGATGTTTGCAGGTGTTCAACAGTGTTTGTAAAGGCTGTGTTTGCAGGTGTTAACAGTTGTGTAAAGGCTGTATGTTCCATGTGTTCAACAGTGTTTGTAAAGGCTGTGTGTTTGCAGGTGTTAACAGTGTTTGTAAAGGCTGATGTTTTGCAGGTATTGAACAGGTGGTAGCTGTGTGAAAGGTGTATGTTTGCAGTGTGTTCAAACAGTGTTTGTAAAGGCTGTTGTTTGCAGGTGTTCAACAGTGTGTGTAAAGGCTGTGTGTTTGCAGGTGTTCACAGTGTGTGTAAAGGCTGTGTGTTTGCAGGTGTTCAGCAGTGGTGTGTAAAGGCTGTGTGTCACATGTGTTTCAGCAGTGTGTGTAAAGGCTGTGTGTTTCAATGTGTTCAACATGTGTGTAAAGGCTGTGTGTTTGCAGGTGTTCAGCAGTGTGTGTAAAGGCTGTGTGTTCACATGTGTTCAACAGTGTGTGTAAAGGCTGTGTGTTTGCATGTGTTCAGCAGTGTGTGTAAAGGCTGTGTGTTACATGTGTTCAACAGTGTGTGTAAAGGCTGTGTTTTACAGGTGTTCAGCAGTGTGTGTAAAGGCTGTGTGTTTGCATGTGTTCAACAGTGTGTGTAAAGGCTGTATGTTCACATGTGTTCAACAGTGTGTGTAAAGGCTGTATGTTCAGTGTTCAACAGTGTGTGTAAAGGCTGTATGTTTGCAGGTGTTGAACAGTGTGTGTAAAGGCTGTATGTTTGCAGGTGTTCAACAGTGTTTTGTAAAGGCTTTATGTTCACATGTGTTCAACAGTGTGTGTAAAGGCTGTATGTTCACATGTGTTCAACAGTGTGTGTAAAGGCTGTATGTTTGTAGTGTTTGTAAAGGCTGTATGTTTGCAGGTGTTCAGCAGTGTGTGTAAAGGCTGTATGTTTGCAGGTGTTCAACAGTGTGTGTAAAGGCTGTATGTTCACATGTGTTCAACAGTGTGTGTAAAGGCTGTATGTTGCAGGTGTTGAACAGTGTGTGAAAGGCTGTATGTTCGCAGGTGTTCAACAGTGTGTGTAAAGGCTGTATGTTGCAGGTGTTAACAGTGTGTGTAAAGGCTGTATGTTTGCAGTGTTCAACAGTGTGTGTAAAGGCTTTTTTGGTGTTTTGCAGGTGTTCACAGTGTGGTAAGGCTGTTGTTTGCAGTGTCAACAGTGTGTGTAAAGGCTGTATGTTTGCAGTGTACAGTGTGTGTAAAGGCTGTATGTTTGCAGGTGCTTGACATGTTGTAAGCTGTATGTTTGCAGTGTTCACATGTTGTAAAGGCTTATGTTTGCAGGTGTTGAACAGTGTGTGTAAAGGCTGTATGTTCACATGTGTTCAACAGTGTGTGTAAAGGCTGTTGTTTGCAGGTGTTCAGCAGTGTGTGTAAAGGCTGTATGTTCAGGTGTTCAACAGTGTGTGTAAAGCTGTATGTTTGCAGGTGCTAACAGTGTGTGTAAAGGCTGTATGTTTGCAGGTGCTAACAGTGTGTGTAAAGGCTGTATGTTTGCAGGTGTTCACAGTGTTTAAAGGCTGTATGTTTGCAGGTGTTCACAGTGTGTGTAAAGGCTGTATGTTCAGGTTTCAACAGTGTGTGTAAAGGCTGTATGTTGCAGTGTTCACAGTGTGTGTAAAGGCTGTAGTTTGCAGTGTTAACAGTGTTGTAAAGGCTGTATGTTCATGTGTTCACAGTGTGTGTAAAGGCTGTGTTTGCAGGTGTTCAACAGTGTGTGTAAAGGCTGTATGTTCAGTGTTCAACAGTGTGTGTAAAGGCTGTATGTTTGCAGGTGTTAACAGTGTGTGTAAAGGCTGTATGTTCGCAGGTGTTCAACAGTGTGTGTAAAGGCTGTATGTTGCAGGTGTTGCAGCATGTGTGTAAAGGCTGTATGTTTGCAGGTGTTGAACAGTGTGTGTAAAGGCTGTATGTTTGCAGGTGTTCAACAGTGTGCGTAAAGGCTGTATGTTTGCAGGTGTCTGAACAGTGTGTGTAAAGGCTGTATGTTTGCAGGTGCTAAACAGTGTGTGTAAAGGCTGTATGTTTGCAGGTGCTGAACAGTGTGTGTAAAGGCTGTATGTTTGCAGGTGTTCAGCAGTGTTTGTAAAGGCTGTATGTTTGCAGGTGTTGAACAGTGTGTGTAAAGGCTGTATGTTCACATGTGTTCAACAGTGTGTGTAAAGGCTGTATGTTTGCAGGTGTTCAGCAGTGTGTGTAAAGGCTGTGTGTTTACAGGTGTTGAACAGTGTGTGTAAAGGCTGTGTGTTTGCAGGTGTTCAGCAGTGTGTGTAAAGGCTGTGTGTTTACAGGTGTTAAACAGTGTGTGTAAAGGCTGTATGTTTGCAGGTGTTCAACAGTGTGTGTAAAGGCTGTGTGTTTACAGGTGTTGAACAGTGTGTGTAAAGGCTGTGTGTTTGCAGGTGTTCAACAGTGTGTGTAAAGGCTGTATGTTTGCAGGTGTTGAACAGTGTGTGTAAAGGCTGTATGTTTGCAGGTGTTCAACAGTGTGTGTAAAGGCTGTGTGTTTACAGGTGTTGAACAGTGTGTGTAAAGGCTGTATGTTTGCAGGTGTTCAACAGTGTGTGTAAAGGCTGTGTGTTTACAGGTGTTCAGCAGTATGTGTAAAGGCTGTGTGTTTACAGGTGCTGATCTTGGAACCAACCCGCGTGTTCATCCCCAGCTACATCCAGGTCAACATGCATGACGACGTGCAGGACAGGGTCAGTGGGTGATCGTTGTGGGCTGGTTGCCGTGGCTCTGAGCCACCACCCGCTGTCATTGATGTGTCTTGCTAGGTTATTTTGTGTTGGGTTAATCTGGACGGGGAGGAGGGGTAAGGGAGGGTTATTGTAAGATTGTAGAGTTTGAATAAATGATTGCATTTAAAGATTTCTTTTTTTTAACTTGGTCTGTGGGGTTTTCAGTTTCTTTTGAAACTGCCTGTAAGTGTGATGATCAAAGTGGTAAGGTTTTGGTGCTTTTGAGGTTTTGTTCTACTGTAGTATTCATTTAGAAATGAATGGTAACAATAGTGAATAAAGAAAGATTGCGTATAAAGAGTTGCTTTTTTCCTTTGATAACCCCAAGGAACAAAATTGAAATTCTGTGATATTCTAGTGATGCTGAACATTTGAATATTAACAAAAATTGATGAAAAAAAGATTACTAGCACAGAATGTCCAGAAGGAGGGGGAACTATTTGTGCAAAAGACCCCCCCGGTATCCCCGCAGGGGAGATGGCATTAAGTTTGGTGCACAGATTTGACAAAAGAATGCTGAACACTACAGCATTGAAGTGATGTAGGAATGTAAAGAATGTTTGATTCCTGTCAGACATATGATGTATCAAGAATTGATGAAAGTGGCAGTGGTGAACTGTGGAACTGGATTTAGGTAGCATTCCCCAGCTGACTCTGAGGGGGCATACCACTGCATGTACAATCATAAGCCAAACCAGGTCACTGGGTGCATTTCCCCGAAGCTGGAGTATGGCTGCCTTAATGGCAGGATAAAAAACGGTCATACACACAAAACTCCACTCCCTTTGTTGGGTAGATGGGGTTAATACTTTCCTGTCTACACAGGGAGTGTCCGCAAGAGTATCAGCCTGCGTACGCAGAAAGAAAGAAAGGACTGGGTGCATTTCAAAGGGTGAGAGGACTGCACATATAGCAGTTTCATTTCCTCACTACATAGGCAACCACACTTCATCTTCAGAGGATTTAACTTCACCTATTTTTTTAAGTGATGAAGATTAAGGCAAAACTTGAGTTTAGAGGCTCCCTGACTTTTAGAACAATTTTTACATTTGACCAGATGGGCTCGCCTATCAATATCCATTCATTTTATGTGTAAGGTGCATTTGTCTTGCGCTGCGTACATTGTACAAACGTCTTGGAAAACCCCAAATCTAGCTCTGTTAGATTTTTTCTGTTGGTGACATGATTTTCCCAGTCAGACACAGAATGACCAGCTGGAGGTAAGTCTGAAATCAACAGAGCTAGATCATTGTGATCACAAGGGTCACATCACATGATCACAATGAGGATGGTCCTTGGAGAAATCTGAGGAACATGAGAAAACAAATGTGGTGTTGAAATCGGGGAATAACAGTCTCAAAAACTGTGCTCACAAAGCGTGATTTACCTTGTGCTGAGTGATGACGTTGAAAGTGACTGACAATGAACAATCGGCTCAAAATATAGGGAGCCTTCAAAGGTAACTTTTGCTAAGATCGTGGTGGTGCCCTCCAGAGGGAGAGCTCACTCACGCCGGCTCTGCAACTAAGCAATTATTGTCGTCAGTAGGGTGCTTAGTAGGTGGTGTCCTGCATATGTTAGGTCAGATCAGGCGCCACTGAACACCACTGAAGTGACTCAGCAGCAGTGCAGTGTCTCCTCCGGTGGATTGCCAGAGCCGAGCTGTGGCTGTGGACAGGGGGTTGGAATGACCGGAATGGATGCAGTGCCACTGAGGTGACACAGAAGATGGGGGCCTTCTGTTTTGCCAAGATTATTGTAGGAGCTTATCCTCACTGAAAGCAGATCCCACATAACAGTGCATCACATACCAGTGAGTTTACTCTCATTATGTTCTGACCGAGGGTTCAGCTGCAGCCAGGATCTCTGAAGTGACTATGGTGGTGTTCTACGCAGAGTGTGCGGTTATGGCATGTGGTGCCCAATGCCGGCGACCATGGCTTGAACGCCTGGACGTTTCCCTGTGACACCATCAAGCGCATCAGGTCCGTCTCTTGGCTGTTAAAATGTTTTGGTAAACTTTTCATGTCATAAAAAAGAGATAAGTGTGTGTGTGTGTGTGTGTGTGTGTGTGTGTGTGTGTGTGCATGTGTGTGTGCTTGAGCATTCATGTATCTCTGTTTGCATGATTGAATGGTGATATTAACTTCCTATAAGCCCTAGGTTCTGAAAGATGTTGTACTTGCTTGTACAATTGTATACGAGTACTTGTGAGAGAGAGGTAGTGCATGATAGAGTTGATTTAGTGATATCATCTTATCTTTGTAATAGGGTTTACCAATATGGAAATGCAGCTTTTACAGGATTAAGATATGCTTTCAAAAGTTTGTTTACTTTTTTTTTTTTTTTTTTTTTTTACCTACATGAACTTTTCTCACCCTTTAGAGAGGTGACAAGAAGTAGGTCTTTAAATAGTTCATGAAAGTCAAGTGCTCTCTTGCAATGATGAGTGTTATGCTCAGAAGTTATGTCTTAAAGAGACGAAAAAAAATCTGATCACAAAAAAAGAGAGATAAAAGTGTGTTATAACATAGGGCGACTTGTCTGGAAAACCTATGATTTTTTCCTACGTGTTTCTGTTTAGAACATCAGTGTTTGATAGGGACAAGACCAGCGTGTATGTTCATTTATATTCCTGCTGCTCGGTTCCCAGCACTGTCATGTTCACTGGGTCTGATCAGATGGGATGATTGTGGTGGGTTTCAGCCTGTACAAGAGGGACAGCAGAGCGATATTCCTCTACGTCCAAGACATCTCTGATGATGACTTTCATATCTTCTTCTCCTCCGATGTGCAGGCTCAAAGGTAACTGTCAGTGAAAAGCACTGGAAATTTATGGTGACTCATCAACGTTCAGGCCCACATTTTCTCCTTTTTTTTTATTTGCGAGTAGGACACTCAGGAAGTTTCCTCGTTCGATACTTAACTGGTTTTGAGACCAACCGTTTTACCATCACTTATGAATCCAGTTTGTCATACTAACTTTGAGTTGTGGCCATTTCTTTTTCATTCTCTTGTTTAAAGCACCGTCTGATATCATTCTCTGTGTGATTGATACATTGTTACTACATGGTGCAGAGTATTGCTTGTATCTCTTGTTAGTTTATTGTTATTGTTGGTTGTTAAGAACAGCACTGTTTTCTGTCATCATCAGAACTGTTGCTTCGGAATAAGAGTTGGGGTGGGATTTTTGTGGTTCCAGGTTTTACTACCACATGAGCGAGTTGTGTACCAGCCCTGACTGTATGGCCGATGAAGACAGCATTGATGATGTTATTGAGGTAAGAGCATCAACAACCTTGGGTCTGCTTTTCTTTCTTTATTGTTTGTTTCCCTTACTTTCCTTTCTTTTATTTGCTTGCTTTATCAGGGAGAAGAATCATAGAAGTTTGCTTTTAGAATTTTTTTTTAATACATGTATATTTCTGATCTTGCCTTTGTGTGTGTATGTTAGTGTATGTGTGTGTATGAAGTTGAAATCTGGATGGAAAATATGAAATCTCACACACGTGCACCACACACACACACACACACGCACACGCACACACACACACACACACACACGCACACACAAACTCAAACACACACACAATCACACATATGGATTTGATTGTAGTGGGACCAGAAAAGAAAGGCAGACAGAAATCATTAAAATCCAAGTTTATGACCAGCAAAATTAAAAGATTATAATGCAAACCGCAAACGCTTCCCCAACACAAACAAAAAAACATACATATGCATATATATTTATAGAGAGAGAGATAACAGATAGATAGATATGTGTGTGTGTGTATATATATATATATATTTGTGTGTGTATGTGTCATTCATTCATGCCCATCGCTCCCAGTGGTGCATAGGCCATCGACAACCCTTCGCCATCGCACTCTGTTCTGGGCTGTTCTGGTCATTCCAGTCCAGTTGGTCCCTTGTTGTTTCAGCTCTGCCTCAGTGTCTCGCCTCCAGCTGTTGTGAGGCCGGCCTCTCTTCCTCTTTCCCTGCGGGTTCCAGGTCAGGGCTTGGTGTGTGGTGCTGGACGCTGACTTCCTGAGGGTGTGTCCGATCCAGCCCCACTTCCTTCGCAGTATCTGCTTGGCCACTGGTTCCTGTCTCGCACGCTCCCACAGATCTTCGTTTCGGATCTTCTCCTGCCATTGGATTTTGTAGATGCGCCTAAGACAGGTGTTGAAGAATGTCTGAATCTTTTGTTGCATCGTCTGTGTTGTCCGCCATGTCTCACAGCCATAGAGCAGAACTGACTTCACATTTGAGTTGAAGATGCGGAGTTTGGTTCTTATGCTGATTCCTCCAGATGCCCAGATGTTCTTGAGCATGACGAAAGCTGCTCTTGCCTTGCCGATTCTGGCTGTGACATCTCGGTCTGTGCCTCCCTGCTGGTCAGCCACGCTTCCCAGGTAGACGAAAGACTCCACCTCCCTGATGGGTTCTCCACCGACTGCGACTGATGTGTTGGCAGTGGTGTTGATTTTCATCAGCTCGGTCTTCTTCCTGTTGATCTTGAGCCCTGTCCCGGCAGATGTGGTCTCCAGGCGAGTGGTCTTGTCCTGCATCTGGCTGTGACTGTGTGACAGGAGTGCCAGGTCGTCAGCGAAGTCGAGGTCGTCGAGCTGCGTCCAGAGTGTCCACTGTATACCGTTGTTCCTGCCTGTTGTAGTGGTCTTCATGATCCAGTCAATGACCAGGAGGAAAAGGAACGGTGACAGCAGGCACCCCTGCCGAACTCCGGTCTTCACCTCAAAACTTTCGGACAGCTGGCCGGCGTGGGCAATCCTGCAGTTCATGTCCTGGTAGGTGCACCGGATGAGGGAGATGATCTTCTCAGGGACTCCGTAATGCCTCAGCAGCTTCCACAGCATCTCTCTGTCCACACTGTCGAAGGCCTTCTCATAATCTATGAAGTTGATGTAGAGGGGGGAGTTCCACTCCAGCGACTGCTCCACGATGATGCGCAGGCTGGCCATCTGGTCGGCACATGATCTGTTCAGCCGGAATCCTGCCTGCTGGTCTCGGAGCTTGGGGTTGACAGCCTCCTTCATCCTCTCCAGTAGAACCCTGTTGAGAACCTTGCCTGTCATTGACAGGAGCATGATCCCTCAGTAGTTGCTGCAGTCCCTGAGGTCTCCTTTCTTCGGCAGCTTGATGATGATTCCTTCTTTCCACTGGGCCGTACCTCCTCCTTCTCCCAGATGTTGCTGAAGAGGCTGTATAGCATGTTGACAGCTGTCTCTATGTCTGCTTTGATGGCTTCTGCTGGTATCTCGTCCAGCCCTGCAGCCTTCCCATTTGTCATGATGGCCTTCTTGATCTCTGCCTTTGAGGGTTTGTCGCAGCTGATGGGCAGTTCTGACTCTGCCGGTGGGATGTCTGGCGGTGCGTCAGGGGTGGGGCGGTTCAGCAGCTCCCCAAAGTGTTCTGCCCATCGTTTCAGCTGTTCCTTGGTTGTTGTCAGTGGGTTTCCATTCTTGTCCTTCACTGGCTTGTCTGTCTGCTGGAACTTGCCCATCAGCTTCTTGGTCACCAGGTACAGGTCCTTCAGGTTCCCTTGTCCGGCTGCTGCCTCTCCTTGACTGGCCAGGTCGTCATAGTAGTCCCTCTTGTCCTTCTTGATGCTCCTCTTTACTTCTCTGTTCGCTGCTGTGTGCTCTTCCTGTGCCTTTGCCTTAGCTGCTCTTGTTCGGCTCGTGTTCAGCATAGTTTTCTTCTCTCTCCTTGTTTCCAGCTTGTGGATGGTGTCGGCCGAGATCCATTCCTTGTGCTGGGTCTTCTTCTTGCCAAGGATCTCTTCACATGTGTCATGCCAGAGCTTCTTGCAGTGTTCCCACTGTGTCTCGATGTCTGTCTCACCGTTTTCTGTCAGCTCTTGTAGCGGCTGGAACCTGTTGGAAAGGCTGATCTGGAATGCTGCTTGTGTGTCCCTGTTTCTGAGCAGTCCGACATTGTACCTTGTCCGTGTGTTGTTGGCGTTGGTGGATCTCTTGAGGCGAAGTCTCACTGTTGTTAAAAGAAGGTGGTGGTCTGATGACACGTCAGCACCTCTCATCACTCGTACATCCCACCATGATCTCCTGAACTTGCGGCTAATGCAGATGTGGTCAGTCTGGTTCTCCGTGACATGGTTCGGGGATCTCCATGTGGCCTTGTGGATGCGCTTGTGTGGGAAGATGCTTCCTCCTATCACCAGCTGGTTCAGGGCGCACAGGTCTGCAAAGCGCTCACCATTCTCATTCATCTGTCCCAGTCCTGTGTTCCCGTGATGTCCTCGTAGCCTGTGTTGTCCATTCCAATCTTGGCGTTAAAATCTCTCATCAGTATGGTTATGTCCTTTGCTCCTCTTCTGTCTATCACAGTCTGTAGTTGCTGGTAGAAGTCATCTTTCTTCTCTTCTTCAGCATCATTGGTGGGAGCATAGCACTGGATGATGTTCAGCCTGATGTCATTCTTCTTTGTGGTAAACTTGGCTGTGATGATGCGGGAGTTGACAGGTTCCCATCTGATGAGTGCCCCCTGTGCCTCCGGTGCCAGCATCAGGGCCACACCCTCAGTGTGGGGGGCTCCATCCTCTGAGTGTCCTGAGTACAGCAGCTGTTCTCCAGATGAAAGTCTCAGCTGTCCTGACTGTAGCCACCTTGTCTCACTCAGTCCTAGCACTCCGATCTTGTAGTTTTTCATCTCTCTTGCAACTTGGATGGTTTTTCCTGTTTCGTACATCGTCCTGATGTTCCATGTGGCTACTCTCGTTGTTGTCCTGGGTGTTAGAAGGGGAGTCAGCCTTGCAGCTTCCTTTCAGCTTTCACTGCACCGCGTCATAAGTCTCCGGGATGGAGACCCTACCTTGACCAGGTGAATGTTTTGGTTCATTATCGTCGATGCTTCTGTAACTGGTCTTTTTTTACAGGTAGAGTTGTTAGCCCTACGCAAACCCCTTTATCCTCCGGGCGAGGTGGTCCTGCCTTAGTCGCCTCTTACGACATGCATGGCAGGGCAGTGGGTCTGTTCTATGCCCAACCCACAGGGCTAAAGTGTGTGTGTATTCATATGTTATTCCTGTTCACAGTATGAATACGATCTGGATGAGAAAGGAGTGCGCATTTGTCTGGGAAGAGGTACATACGGAGCTGTGTATGCTGCTCGCGACAAGAAGACGCAGGTGAAAATCGCCATCAAGGAAGTGCCAGAGAAATTCCAGCAGTAAGTGTATTAATAACTACCAATCACATTGTTGATCTCAAAACCATTGACACACAGTAAGGATAAACGAGACGTTAACTTCTGCTTCTCACAGAGAAATAGATATATGCACATGGCTCCAAAATTTGTTGCTGCCTGCGGTAACCATTCACCAAACACTTATGCAGAAAGAGGCACACAGAACAACGAAGAAGGCTTTCCCAAGTGAGCAAGTTTCGGGCTTGCCCATACACTTCCAGCAGCGTCAGAGTGAAGTGAAGTGCATGTAATGCAGGTAAGAAAGAGAGAACAAAAAAAAAAAGTAGAAGGAAGGAAGAAAGGTCAAACATTCATGTATACACACGTCAGTCATTATTTGCACTGACAATGCCCAAGTTGATAAACGGTAACCCTAGCTTGCGTTTACACATGACTGGTGTTTAAAGTCTCGACCCTGATATGGTATCCCATGGTCGGCAGGTCTATAAATAGTAAGACTTGACGCACATGCTTACCCATCTTCACAAATGGAGATTGTTAATATGGGTTGAAAAGTGATTTCTGTTGTCCAGTCTTCACTGGCATTGACTGTGTGTGTGTGCGATCAGGGAGGTGCAGCCATTGCACGAAGAGATCAAACTGCACAGTCGCCTGAGCCACAAGAACATCGTGAGGTACCTGGGGTCCACCAGTGAGGACGGCTTCTTTAAGATCTTCATGGAGCAGGTGCCGGGAGGTGAGATGTTCTCTGCTTCTGATGTTCTACTCTGTTAAGTAAGAAGAAGCCATTGCTTGATCCTGTGCTGGGACAAGGATCAGCAAAGAACACAAGAAAACAGGTGCCCTACTGGCTCAGTGAATTGACAAATACCGAACAGATGGGGGGATGGCTGCTTTCTGCACTGCTGTCACTGATTCAGTGGCACCTAGGCCGCTGAATTGTCCAGCATCATGTTGAATGGACTGTCATCTGTCACTGATACTCATTGTCACATTTGACAGCAAGCTGAAGAAAATGAACACTTTTGTATGTAGTGGCCACTTCCACTTAACCATATGCAAACAAACTCCATGTCCTCCCACTCGGTGTTTCCCACATAACCAATATTGAAAATGTGGGGTTGCCTTTAATGGGTGAATACATGCATATGAATCAGTTTTTACTGATGTTATCTCACCTGCGAATCAAAAGTCAAAACATTAACGTAGTGAGTGTTAGTTCCACATAGATGCAGGTATAACTTTATCTCCCACTTCCTCCCTCATCTTCTTCCTCCCACTTTCCCTGGCCATCAGTTTTCATCAGATGTGATTCTTGCATTGGCAGTGTTGGATCAGGGAGGCAGAGCTCTCATGTTTTTAGCTGATGATCAGTTTGAGGAGTTTGACTGTTGAGTTCACAATGCCAAGGCTTTGGTTGAGGAGTTTGACTGTTGAGTTCACAATGCCAAGGCTTTGGTTGAGGAGTTTGACTGTTGAGTTCACAATGCCAAGGCCTTGGTTGAGGAGTTTGACTGTTGAGTTCACAATGCCAAGGCCATGTTTGAGGAGTTTGACTGTTGAGTTCACAATGCCAAGGCCATGGTTGAGGAGTTTGACTGTTGAGTTCACAGTACCAAGGCCGTGGTTGAGGAGTTTGACTGTTGAGTTCACAGTGCCAAGGCCTTCTTTGTCCTTTGATTTCCATGTAAAAGTCTTCATGTTTTGAACACTTCTTTACCTTGCACAGCATTCCAAGTGCTTGTTTTGGGGGCGGGGCGAGGGGAAGGGAGGAGGAAGAAACATGTGACTTGTGTTACCAAGCTATGAAGAAGATACGGCATGGGTACATCAGCATGTGGAATGGTTGTGGTGTGATGGAAGCCACAGTTGAATTTCAACTGAAAGTTAGAATGAACATTGTACATTGTTTTTTTGTGCAAAGCTGTGAATGTGCACATCAGTGTGGCTTGTATAATGTGCTCAAGAGAGGTTCCAGTGTGTCCATATGAAAGGTTGTAAAGTCCTCACAAAGCTTTTGAAAGATCTGTGGTTTTCATTGTTGAAAGTATGCAGAAAGCCTGAACAGTTGCTCCAGTGACTATAACGAAATTTCCAGTGTGTTTTCAGGTGTGTTTGAAAGGGTTGTGTGATAACTGGGGGGGGGGGGGGGGGGGGGGGGGGGTGTGTGTGATATTGTTGTTGTTGTTGACTTGTGAGTTGACTTCAACAGCGTGACAACCTGATGTGGCCGTTGCGGTCAGCTGGGCTATAAGCAACATTCACTTCCCAAAACCTGTGGGTGACTGTGGTGTTTGGCAGGGTCTCTGTCTCAGCTGTTGAGGCCCAAGTGGGGTCCACTGAAGGACAATGAAGTGACATTGCCTTTTACACCAAACAGATCTTGGAGGGTGAAGTATCTGGTGGTTGAATGTCGTTCTTTGTTTTGTTTAAAAAGGCAATGAAACAAACTGCAGCGTTACGGAACAGATGAAAAAAGCAGAAGAGCACAAAACAAAGTGTGAAGTAACGCAGTTTTAATGAAGACACAAAAAGGACAAGAAATTTTCGGCATTTTGCCTTCCTCAGCGACAAAAATTAAAAACTGTACAGACATTAACATGCGCAATACTCCCCTTGTGAAGCCAAAGTGGTGATCACCACTTTGGCTTCACAAGGGGAGTATTGCGCATGTTAATGTCTGTACTGTTTTTATTTTTTTGTCGCTGAGGAAGGCATATGCCGAAAATTTCTTGTCCTGTTTTGTGTCGTTCATTAAAACTGCGTTACTTCACACTTTGTTTTGTGTGCTCTTCTGCTTTTTCGTTTGTTTTGTTTGATTAACCTGTCAGTTGTTCACACCACTGTGTTTGTTAATGTGTGTGTGAGTGCGCGTGTGTGTGTGTAAGTGTGTGTGTGTGAGTGCGTGTGTAAGTGTGTGTGTGTGTAAATGTGTGTGTGTGTGTATGTGTTTGAGTGTGGGTGTGTTGTGACTGTGTTTGTGTGGGTGTGTGTATGTGTGTGTGTGTGTGTGTGTGTGTGTGTGTGTGTGTGTGTGTGTGTGTGTGTGAGTATGTGTGTGTGTATATGTATGTGTGTGTGTAGGTGTGCATGTAGATGTATGTGTGCTTGTGTGTGTGTGTGTGTGTGTGAGTGCATGTATGTGTGTTGGATAATATTTTGTACATTACTTTATTCCTCCCTTTCATAGAATGCTAGCCACAAAGAAAATGAAAATTAAGGTAGATTACTGTATGCTATGTATCATTTGAACAATACAGTAAAGTGACACAGACATATGTATGCTTGATGGATTCAAAAGTAACTAGACAAGACAGGAAGTGGCACAGTGGACCCCTTCAGTAACCACCTCCAGAAATTCTTAAAACTTGGGTCTGTAAGGGGAAGGTGTCATTTAGTTAGAAGTCGAATGTAAACGGACATGAAAATGTCCCAGGAAATCAGGTCATTAAAGGGAGGGAAATGTGTTCCAGACAATGGATCTGTAAAGGGAGAGAATCTTTAGTGGGAGGTAAATCTGGTCTAGGTAAGACAAAAGTGTTTCCAGACAGAAGACGTTCCATGAAAAGGAATTTTCTAACAGATTGTTTGTAGAAGTATGAACCGCCCAAATGTTGTGATTCTGTTCTACCTTCCTGATAGTTGTGAGGAAAGGTGCGGAACCTGACAAACATTTCACTAAGTGAAAATGATATCGGAAATGAAATGAGGCAGGGAACAGTAAACGATAAACAGTAAACAAGTTGGGTATTTTTTGCTCCCATAAGAAAACCTAACACAGAGTAACTTTTATTCAAGACTGGCACAGCCTTTTAAACTTGAATAAAGTCAGACAAATACATAGACGAACAATCTAATGGTGGGGAAAAAAACAAGTGCAGGCCAACAACTGAACTATCTTCATAGTAATGACTTGGCAAAGATTTGGACTTAAGGAGGGGGGTGGGGGGAATTTGAAGATGGAGAAACTGGGAACATGAAATTAAGAAAATATGTTACAGATATGAAAACTGTTCACTAGCTGCATAAGGGAACCATCGCAATCCCTTTTGAAGGCAGATATATTTGTATTGCCTGCTCCGAGGCCTTTCGTCCACTGGGTCGGACTCATCAGGGAGACACGGCTGGTTGTGTCTGCCCTCCTGGCGTCAAATAGAGACACACCACAGTCCATAATACTGTGGTGTTCTCACCACCAAGGGTGCAAAAAAGAATCCAATAGCACCCCCAAAGCAGCCAGCGAAGAGTAGTAAATGAAACCAAACGAAAGTGTGGGGAGGAAAAAAATTGCTGAAAAACTAAAGACATTATGCAAATAGTATAAAATGTAGGGGACAATCTTTGAGCCTACGCTTGAGGATCCACCCAAAGATGCAAGGGAGATCAAAAGACAAACATGCAGACGGACAGAAACAAATACAAATAACCTCAATTTAATCAAAACAAAATCGGAAATGAAATGAGGCAGGGAACAGTAAACGATAAACAGTAAACAAGTTGGGTATTTTTTGTTCCCATAAGAAAACCTAACACAGAGTAACTTTTATTCAAGACTGGCACAGCCTTTTAAACTTGAATAAAGTCAGACAAATACATAGACGAACAATCTAATGGTGGGGGAAAAAACAAGTGCAGGCCAACAACTGAACTATCTTCATAGTAATGACTTGGCAAAGATTTGGACATAAGGAGGGGGGTGGGGGGAATTTGAAGATGGAGAAACTGGGAACATGAAATTAAGAAAATATGTTACATATATGAAAACTGTTCACTAGCTGCATAAGGGAACCATCGCAATCCCTTTTGAAGGCAGATATATTTGTATTGCCTGCTCCGAGGCCTTTCGTCCACAGGGTCGGACTCATCAGGGAGAGACGGCTGGTTGTGTCTGCCCTCCTGGCGTCAAATAGAGACACACCACAGTCCATAATACTGTGGTGTTCTCACCACCAAGGGTGCAAAAAAGAATCCAATAGCACCCCCAAAGCAGCCAGCGAAGAGTAGTAAATGAAACCAAACGAAAGTGTGGGGAGGAAAAAAATTGCTGAAAAACTAAAGACATTATGCAAATAGTATAAAATGTAGGGGACAATCTTTGAGCCTACGCTTGAGGATCCACCCAAAGATGCAAGGGAGATCAAAAGACAAACACACAGATGGACAGAAACAAATACAAATAACCTCAATTTAATCAAAACAAAATCGGAAATGAAATGAGGCAGGGAACAGTAGAGGCAGGGAACAGTAAACCATAAACAGTAAACAAGTTGGGTATTTTTTGCTCCCAGGGTATTTTTTGCTCCCAGGGAATCGGAAATGAAATGAGGCAGGGAACAGTAAACGATAAACAGTAAACAAGTTGGGTATTTTTTCCCCCACCATTAGATTGTTCGTCTATGTATTTGTCTGACTTTATTCAAGTTTAAAAGGCTGTGCCAGTCTTGAATAAAAGTTACTCTGTGTTAGGTTTTCTTATGGGAGCAAAAAATACCCAACTTGTTTACTGTTTATCGTTTACTGTTCCCTGCCTCATTTCATTTCCGATTTTGTTTTGATTAAATTGAGGTTATTTGTATTTGTTTCTGTCCGTCTGCATGTTTGTCTTTTGATCTCCCTTGCATCTTTGGGTGGATCCTCAAGCGTAGGCTCAAAGATTGTCCCCTACATTTTATACTATTTGCATAATGTCTTTAGTTTTTCAGCAATTTTTTTCCTCCCCACACTTTCGTTTGGTTTCATTTACTACTCTTCGCTGGCTGCTTTGGGGGTGCTATTGGATTCTTTTTTGCACCCTTGGTGGTGAGAACACCACAGTATTATGGACTGTGGTGTGTCTCTATTTGACGCCAGGAGGGCAGACACAACCAGCCGTGTCTCCCTGATGAGTCCGACCCAGTGGACGAAAGGCCTCGGAGCAGGCAATACAAATATATCTGCCTTCAAAAGGGATTGCGATGGTTCCCTTATGCAGCTAGTGAACAGTTTTCATATCTATAACATATTTTTTTAATTTCATGTTCCCAGTTTCTCCATCTTCAAATTCCCCCCACCCCCCTCCTTAAGTCCAAATCTTTGCCAAGTCATTACTATGAAGATAGTTCAGTTGTTGGCCTGCACTTGTTTTTTCCCCCACCATTAGATTGTTCGTCTATGTATTTGTCTGACTTTATTCAAGTTTAAAAGGCTGTGCCAGTCTTGAATAAAAGTTACTCTGTGTTAGGTTTTCTTATGGGAGCAAAAAATACCCAACTTGTTTACTGTTTAAGTGAAAATGATAGTCGTCTCAAAGAAAGTCACGTTGGGAGTGTAGGTAAGTTTGGGGACAATATTTAGCAACAGATTTGGTTCCTCTTCATAAACAAGTTTTTCAGAAACTATTATCACACATTTTGTGACCTGTGTGTAATGTTGTTTTTCTACCAGCATGAAAACAAGATAGTGCACCGGGACATCAAAGGGGATAATGTGCTGGTGAACACGTACAGCGGTGTGCTGAAGATCTCAGACTTTGGCACCTCCAAGAGGCTCTCTGGCATCAACCCCTGTGCCGACACGTTTGCTGGTAGGATTGTCATCCAGGCGAAGGTTTCAGCTTGATAAGCAGTTATTCCTTTATTTTCATCCTTTTTTTTTTTTTTTTTTTTTTGTATGTGTGTTGTTTTGGCTTTTGTTGCTGTCTCACCTTTCATAGCCAGTCATTGGCATTACTCTCAAGTGTTTCATTTGGGCTTCTCCAGACACAGACCCAACCGGATGTGCAGTGTTGTAACCCCCAACCCAGGCAGTCTGTGGGTAGCTAGTAATGTCAAGTCATCATGAGTTTACCCACCAGAAAAGAGAGAACGCTGCTGCTGAGTCAGTTTGATAGAGATTAGTGAAAGAGACCTGTGTACCTCAACGGACTCACCATAGTTTCTCCTGAAATCGGTCCTGAACTACGGTGCTACAGTCTTACAGTCTAAAACTACGGAGAAAAAAAAAGCATGATGAAAATGGAATTAATAGTACTTTCTCCTCAGAATATCTACCGTCATTTAAGGTAAAATCTGTGATAGTGTTGTGCATGTGGTTCTGCAAGTATGCAAAGCTGTATTTGAATTAATAGTACCTGCCATCCCAAAAACAAAGTGGTGGTGACTACTGATGGCTGCCCCAAAACTACTGACACAGGTTGCGTTGATTACTGAAAAATGATTTTGGGAGATAAGCAGGTCTGGTGAAGCCCTGTTCTGGTCCAGACATGGAGACCACCACCAGCTAACCCCCAGCTGAAGACAATGATTGCTGAGTCATGGAGCCAGTGTGAGAGAGTAACCCTGTCTGGAGGGCAACACGACATGTGTCCAGCAACAGTCTCCCTGTGAACTTGCCTTCTTTTAGAGTGTTGGGACTTGCATGATGTGAGACATAACATTTTACAGTGGACTCCATGGAAACCTGGTTCAGAGATGTCCCACCTGATATGGTCTTTGAATTTCTGAAAGAGATTGACATTTTTCATCTGATCTAAGTTTTTACATAAGAAAGATTTTTTAAAAACAAAATTTGCAGTCGGCTGGGCTATTAGCAACATTACCTTACCTTACCTGTGTGTGATGACAGGTACCATCCAGTACATGGCACCTGAAGTGATTGACAAAGGTGTGCGAGGCCACGGGCCCCCTGTAAGTATTGCCTGCATGTCTGCTTCTTTGCATGATGGAGAGAGACAGAACAGGAGAGAGTGAGTGACTGACAAAGTTCATGCTGGCCTTTGAAGTTCTGTTGTTTTGATTGTTTTTTAAACAAAAATACTTTTCACAGCCTTCATTTCAGAGTGTGTGGGTGTATGTACATACTTACGCATAAGTCTAGTCCAAAACATTTCAGGAGGTGAACACACCTTGGTCAGACTTTCGGCTAACACATCTTTGTAGTTTCACCATTACGATCACCAGAAAATGTCAGTGACATGAACTAATAACTCGATGTATCAACAAGGAAAACCAGCTTTTATATCCACATAGGTTTTTAGTAGCTGATTGAAGTGTTCATAAGCAGTACAAAGTTGCATCTTCTTCCTTTCTTTTTTTCCTTTCTTTTTTTTTTGGATAAAGATGATTATATTCATGGGTATGTACATACTGGAGCCAACACCTATCAAAATGATATTCTAACTGGTAATCAGAGTAAAGTGAATATTTAGAAAGGATGACAGTGAAGATTTTAAAAACTTTGATGTGGGAAAACTACAGGTGGGTGAGGGAAGGGTGGTGTCATGCTTGTGCAGAAAAAAAGTTGCTTGATGTGTATGTCTTTGTGTTGGCAGGCAGACATCTGGTCCCTGGGCTGCACAGTGATAGAGATGGCCACTGGCAAGCCACCGTTCATTGAGGTCAGTCCCTAGGAAGTCCACTTCAGCAGCCTTCCATTGATGAAACTCTTTTTTTGATCTACTGACAGAAAGCCCATCAAATCAATTTTGACTTTTCACCGAATTTTCTCCCATTAAGAAGGAAAGCAAACATTCAGAACAAAACGAAAAAGAAAAAAAAATCAGTATCACAGTTCAGTGCATGCCAAGGTTTTGTTGTTGTTGTTGTTTAAAATTTCTTTATGTGAATACTCTTGAAGGTTCACCAAAGATACAGTAAAAACTGAAAGGGGCTGGCATGCACAAAACTGATGAAGACGACAGCAGTCATATTATGATGCTGGAAAATGGGATAGGCCATCACAGCCCCCTGATGATTGTAGCCTTTGACCCATTATTCTTGGCCAGATTTGCTTTTTGTTTGTTTTGCTTTTTTCAGCATGTTGTCTTACATTTTCATCCATTAGGTTTTTGTTGTTTGTTTGAAAGGGGTGGATACAGTATTGGTTCAGACATTCATCCATTGGTGAGATCACATATCTCTAGAGCAGCACTTGTATCATAGACAAGCACGTGCAGGCACGCATATGCATACACACACACACACACATGCGCACGCTTGCATGCGTACACGCATATTTATCTCTGATTTGATTTCGCTCAGAATGAAAGAAAGGTTAACTTCATTACAGGTAAATCTGCACAGCTGGGTTGAAAGGAAGCATTTGACTTGAGCCTTCTGTGTCTGTCTGTCTCTGTCTTTGTCTCTCCCTCTCTGTCTGTCTCTCTCTCACTCTGTCCCTCCTTCCCTCCCACTCTGTCTGCCTGTCTGTATGTTTCCCCATCCCCCCACCTCACTCTTTCTCCATCCATTCTGTCTGTCTCTCTGTCTTCTTTTCTCTCTCTCTTCTCTCTCTCTCTCATTCTCTCTCTGTATGTTTCCCATCCTCTGCCTCACCCCTCTTCCATCGGTTCTGTATGTACATCTCATTTTCTATCTTACTCCCTCTCTCTCTGTGTCTCTGTCTGTCTCTTTCTCTCTGTCTGTCTTTCTCTCTCTCTCCCTTTCTCTCATTTTGCCTGGGATTTTTGTGTGTGTATCTCTCTCGCTGCTTTCTTTTTTTTTTTTCCATTGATGTCAGTTTTGCCAGTCTCTGACTGTTGTTCGCTACAAACTCTGGTGACCAGTGTGTGACCTCCCCCTTTGTCGGTTGCTGCAGTTGGGAACCCCTGAGGCGGCCATGTTCAAGGTGGGCTTCTACAAGATGCACCCCCAGATCCCCGAGGGCATGTCGCAGCGTGCCAAAGAGTTCCTTCTCCTGTGAGTCCAGCCTTGTGTCTGTCGCTTTACATCACCCGTGAAACTGGACATTCTTTTTGACTCTCAGATCAGGTCGTCTTACAGTGTTGACTGTTCATTCCTTTGGTTGTGAAAATTGAAGTTTGTGAAAACTGAAATTTGATCATGAAAACTGAAATTTGATCATGAAAACTGAAATTTGATCATGAAAACTGAAAACTTGATTGTGAAAATTTGAATTGCTGTTGAATGTTGATTTTGTTGAACCACTAAAGACATGGTTATTTTTTGCGAGTGAAGTGTTTTTGTCATTCAGGCATCTATTCCTGCCATCTTCTTCTTCTTCTTTCTTTGAGTGTCCACCTTCATCGAGTTGAAGATTCTGACACTTTTGTGTGTATGACCGTTTTTTTATCCCGCCATTAAGGCAGCCATACTCCAACTTCAGGGAAGGTGCATGCTATGTGTAACATGTCATCCATACCAACGGCCAAACAGGCCTTCTCTTCCGAAAGTTGGTGATGGGATTTTACGTGTGTGCAAGATGTTGTACGTGCGTTCACACATGGAACCTCGGTTTATAGTCTCATTCGAAGGACTGTATGGGAAATGGAGTCAGAACCAATGTTCAACTCCGAGGGAAAAATCCCCCTGTACCGAAATTCGAACCCGTAACCTCAGGATCATGAGTCCAGCGCTCTACCAACTGAGCTATTCCGGCCCCCTCCATCTGTACGCTTTGAAGTGGTTTTTTTTTTCTTCTCTGATTTGTGCTTTTAAAAGTAACTGTTACCTCAGGCACGGAAGTTGTGTGTTCAGCTGTGTCTGTTGGTTAACTTGTTAATGAGCAAGATGACACAGAACCCATTGAATCAACAAAATTTGGTTTACTTGTCAATGAGCAAGACAGAACCTGTTGAATCAACAAAATTTGGTGGAGAGATACAATGTGGGGGCCAAAGGTGAACCCTTTAAATTGTGGCGTGGATCTCTGTCAAAGGGCAGCGGCAGGATCCATTTGACCTTGGCAGAGATCTTGGCTATCCTGAATGCCCTTCTTGGTACATAGCGAGGAAAGAATGTATCTTCCTGAGGCTGTACTTTAGGTTCCAGGTGCTAAAAATGAAACCTGAATGATGATTTCATTTCAGTGTCTACCGGAATCATTCCAAAGATACTCCGTTGTCAACAGAACATTCTTTGGTAATGATTGATCAACCTTCAGATCAAAGGTGCAGAAGGAGTGTAGAAAGGCTTTGCAGTGATATTTTTGACATGCAGTCAAGATAAGGCTGCGAATCAGGTGCAAAATCAGCATGTTGGATGTAGCCTTCTGCAGTTTACAGCCCTCTCGGCAACACTCTGTGTGTGTGTGTGTGTGTCTGTGTCTGTGTCTGTGTTTGTTGTAGACATGTGTTCATAAATGCACACATACAAGTCTCTGTGTGCTTGATTG
>CM065724.1:77710630-77738130 GCA_033310375.1 Conus canariensis
ATACCCACTGTAAACTGTCGTTCACATCCACAACTTGTAATGTCATACCCACTGTAAACTGTCGTTCACATCCACAACTTGTAATGTCATACTGACTGTAAACTGTCGTTCACATCCACAACTTGTAATGTCATACCTACTGTAAACTGTCATTCACATCCACAACTTGTAATGTCATACTGACTGTAAACTGTCGTTCACATCCACAACTTGTAATGTCATACCCACTGTAAACTGCCGTTCAAATCCACAACTTGTAATGTCATACTGACTGTAAACTGTCGTTCACATCACAACTTGTAATGTCATACTGACTGTAAACTGTCGTTCACATCCACAACTAGTAATGTCATACCCACTGTAAACTGTCGTTCACATCCACAACTTGTAATGTCATATTGACTGTAAACTGTCGTTCACATCCACAACTAGTAATGTCATACCCACTGTAAACTGTCGTTCACATCCACAACTTGTAATGTCATACTGTCTGTAAACTGTCGTTCACATCCACAACTTGTAATGTCATACCCACTGTATACTGCCGTTCACATCCACAACTTGTAATGTCATACTGACTGTAAACTGTCGTTCACATCACAACTTGTAATGTCATACTGACTGTAAACTGTCGTTCACATCCACAACTAGTAATGTCATACCCACTGTAAACTGTCGTTCACATCACAACTTGTAATGTCATACCTACTGTAAACTGTCGTTCACATCCACAACTTGTAATGTCATACCCACTGTAAACTGTCGTTCACATCCACAACTTGTAATGTCATACCCACTGTAAACTGTTATACCCACTGTAAACTGTCGTTCACATCCACAACTTGTAATGTCATACCCACTGTAGACTGTGGATCACATCTCAGTGTTGTTTGGTCATGTTCACTGTAAAATGTTGATATAAACCTGTTGTTACATCATGCTCATTATATACTGTTGAGCACATCCACATCTTGTTGTTGGGTCAAGCTGACCGTAAATTGTTGATCATAATTATCTCCATTTTATTGCATCTTGGTGATTGAAAATTATTGATCACATCCTCCTCTTGTAAGGCCATGTTGATCATAAATTGTTGATCATATATCCATTTATTGCATTATGGTGACTGTAAATTTTTGATCATATATCCATTTATTTCATTATGGTGACTGTAAATTGTTGATCATATATCCATTTATTGCATTATGGTGACTGTCAATTGTTGATCATATCCCCTTCTTGTTGTGTCATGCTGACTGTAAACTGTTCATCATATCTGCATCATGTGTCATGCTGACTGTAAACTGTTCATTATATCTGCATCATGTGTCATTCTGACTGTAAACTGTTCACCATATCTGCATCATGTGTCATGCTGACTGTAAACTGTTCACCATATCTGCATCATGTGTCATGCTGACTGTAAACTGTTCATCATATCTGCATCATGTGTCATGCTGACTGTAAACTGTTCATCATATCTGCATCATGTGTCATGCTGACTGTAAACTGTTCATCATATCTGCATCATGTGTCATTCTGACTGTAAACTGTTTCATCACATATCTGCAATCATGTGTCATGCTGACTGTAAACTGTTCATTATATCTGCATCATGTGTCATGCTGACTGTAAACTGTTCATTATAGATGCATCATGTGTCATGCTGACTGTAAACTGTTCATCATATCTGCATCATGTGTCATGCTGACTGTAAACTGTTCATCATATCTGTATCATGTGTCATGCTGACTGTAAAGTTTTGATCTCTTCCCCTTCCTGTGTCACGTTGACTGTAAACTGTTTATCAAACTTCTTTGTATGTCATGCTGACTGTAAATTGTTGATTACATCTGCTTCGTTATGTGTCATTGCTGACTGTACTTTGTAGGTTACATCTGCTTGTTGCTGTATCATGCTGACTGTTAAACTGCTGATCATGTCAGGAGTCTGGGCCACAAGAAGAAGCGGCGGAAGGTGAAGGATGAACACGATTTCCTGCGAAGCGCGTCCGAACCCTGCGATCGCCATGTGGAGCATCTGAAACTGCACATACCCAGAATCACCAGGTACCAGCACCCAACAGTCCACCGGCATGCACCTCAGAGTCTCCCACCTACATCAAAAGCTAAAATGGACAAAGTGAAGGAAGTGAAGAATGCTCA
Source organism: Conus canariensis (assembly GCA_033310375.1). Classification (NCBI taxonomy): domain Eukaryota; kingdom Metazoa; phylum Mollusca; class Gastropoda; order Neogastropoda; family Conidae; genus Conus; species Conus canariensis. The sequence goes on from CM065724.1 coordinate 77,712,796, forward strand.
GCAGAACAAGATCGGGTCTTTGCACAGCGAAATCTCTGAGCGAGGACCTTCTGAGTAGAGACACCCTTACTTTGACACACTTGAAGGGACTGGAACGGTTTTTGTCTTTGTCAGTAGTGGATTTGACTCTAAACCAAGACTGCCTTATCTTAGTGATTGAGGGGAAGGAAGGGACGTGTCTTTCTGCTGGGTTTTCACCCCAACAGATTTCCTCCCTGAGGAAGACTTCTTTGCCTGCACTGAATTAACCTCCCTTTGAAAACTTCTTTTTGTAAAAACTTTTTGGTCACTCCCTTCAAAGACAAGTTGTAGATAGATGAACATGACAGATAACATGCATAAAGAAAGATGAGCGTGACATGTAGGAAGATGAACATGACAGATTTAGAAATATGAACATGACAGATGTAGGCAGGCAGACATAACATGTAGGCATATGAACATGATAGATGTAGGCAGGCAGACATAACATGTAGGCATATGAACATGATAGATGTAGGCAGGCAGACATAACATGTAGGCATATGAACATGACAGATGTAGGCAGGCAGACATAACATGTAGGCATATGAACATGATAGATGTAGGCAGGCAGACATAACATGTAGGCATATGAACATGACAGATGTAGGCAGGCAGACATAACATGTAGGCATATGAACATGACATGTAGGCAGGCAGACATAACATGTAGGCATATGAACATGACAGATGTAGGCAGGCAGACATAACATGTAGGCATATGAACATGATAGATGTAGGCAGGCAGACATAACATGTAGGCATATGAACATGACAGATGTAGGCAGGCAGACATAACATGTAGGCATATGAACATGACAGATGTAGGCAGGCAGACATAACATGTAGGCATATGAACATGACAGATGTAGGCAGGCAGACATAACATGTAGGCATATGAACATGACAGATGTAGGCAGGCAGACATAACATGTAGGCATATGAACATGACAGATGTAGGCAGGCAGACATAACATGTAGGCATATGAACATGACATGTAGGCAGGCAGACATAACATGTAGGCATATGAACATGACAGATGCAAGAAGATGAACATGACCAGTGTAGGTAGATGAACATGACGGATGCAGGAAGTGGAACATTACAGATGTAGGAAGATGAACATGACAGATGCAGGGAAGACGAACATGACTGATGTAGGAAGATGTACATGACAGATGAAGAACAATACATGTGTGACATAGGAAGATGAACATGACAGACACAGGAAGATGATAAACATGACAGATGTAGGAAGGTGAACATGACAGACACAGGAAGATGATGATAAACATGACAGATGTAGGAAGGTGAACATGACAGACACAGGAAGATGATGATAAACATGACAGATGCAGGGAAGACGAACATGACTGATGTAGGAAGATGTACATGACAGATGAAGAACAATACATGTGTGACGTAGGAAGATGAACATGACAGACACAGGAAGATGATAAACATGACAGATGTAGGAAGGTGAACATGACAGACACAGGAAGATGATGATAAACATGACAGATGTAGGAAGGTGAACATTGCAAGCAGGAAGATGAACATGACAGACACAGGAAGATGATAAACATGACAGATGTAGGAAGATGATAAACATGACATATGCAGGAAGGTGAACATGACAGATGCAGGAAGGTAAACATGATAGACATAGGAAGATGATAAACATGACAGATGCAGGAAGGTAAACATGACAGATGCAGGAAGGTGATAAACATGACAGATGTAGGAAGATGATAAACATGACAGATGTAGGAAGATGATAAACATGACAGATGCAGGAAGGTGAACATGACAGATGCAGGAAGGTAAACATGATAGACATAGGAAGATGATAAACATGACAGATGCAGGAAGGTGAACATGATAGACATAGGAAGATGATAAACATGACAGATGTAGGAAGGTGAACATGACAGATGTAGGAAGGTGAACATGACAGATGTAGGAAGATGATAAACATGACATATGCAGGAAGGTAAACATGACAGATGTAGGAAGGTAAACATGATAGACATAGGAAGATGATAAACATGACAGATGCAGGAAGGTAAACATGATAGACATAGGAAGATGATAAACATGACAGATGTAGGAAGGTGAACATGACAGATGTAGGAAGGTGAACATGACAGATGTAGGAAGATGATAAACATGACATATGCAGGAAGGTGAACATGACAGATGCAGGAAGGTAAACATGATAGACATAGGAAGATGATAAACATGACAGATGCAGGAAGGTAAACATGACAGATGCAGGAAGGTGAACATGACAGACATAGGAAGATGATAAACATGACAGATGCAGGAAGGTAAACATGACAGATGTAGGAAGGTAAACATGATAGACATAGGAAGATGATAAACATGACAGATGTAGGAAGATGATAAACATGACATATGCAGGAAGGTAAACATGACAGATGCAGGAAGGTGAACATGATAGACATAGGAAGATGATAAACATGACAGATGCAGGAAGGTGAACATGACAGATGTAGGAAGGTAAACATGATAGACATAGGAAGATGATAAACATGACAGATGTAGGAAGGTGAACATGACAGATGCAGGAAGGTGAACATGACAGATGTAGGAAGGTGATAAACATGACAGATGCAGGAAGGTGAACATGACAGATGTAGGAAGGTAAACATGATAGACATAGGAAGATGATAAACATGACAGATGCAGGAAGGTGAACATGACAGATGTAGGAAGGTGATAAACATGACAGATGCAGGAAGGTGAACATGATAGACATAGGAAGATGATAAACATGACAGATGTAGGAAGATGATAAACATGACAGATGCAGGAAGGTAAACATGACAGATGCAGGAAGGTGATAAACATGACAGATGCAGGAAGGTGAACATGATAGACATAGGAAGATGATAAACATGACAGATGTAGGAAGATGATAAACATGACAGATGTAGGAAGATGATAAACATGACAGATGCAGGAAGGTGAACATGACAGATGCAGGAAGGTGAACATGATAGAATATGATGGATAGTTGGATGAACATGATAGAATATGATGGGTGCAGTAGGGTGAACATGATAGCTGTAGGAAGATGAACATGATAGCTGTAGGAAGATGAACATGATAGCTGTAGGAAGATGAACATGATAGAATATGATGGACTCAGTTGGATGAACACGATAGCTGTTCGAAGAGGACTATGACAGATGTAGGAAAATAACCTGACAGGTGTAGTAGTGATTCTACATGTTTTGAAATGCAAAATCATTGGGATTAAGAAGATGAACATGTTAGATGACAAGACATAGAACGAGGAAAGTGAAAGATATGAACAGAGTGGATGTTGGATGGTGACCGTGTTTGCTGATGATGTTTCTGACTGATCACCAGATTGAAAACTGAAGCCACGGGCAGCCTGGAGAACTTGACAGATGAGCTGGAAACCATAGAGGAAGGGAGGTAAGTGAACGCTGCTGCTTTTGTTCATGTATGTTGGTATTCTCTTCTCTTTTTTTTCTTTTTTTTTTCTTTTTCTTTATTTTATTTTTAGTATTTTTTATTTTTCAAGGATTGGTGGGCTTTGTTTTGAAATGTGTCCATTCTTTTTGTTCGGTTGAATTTTGGATACATATGTATGTGAAGACGTTTCATGTTTGTTTTATTTCTTTGCGTGTTTATTTGTTAGTTTGGGGGTTTTATTTTGTTTCCGTCATTGTTGGTTGTGTGTGAATATGTGATTGTTAGTTATTTTTGGTTGAGAGAAGCGCCGATCTCTTAATGTCAAGAAGTAGCTAGCTGTCTTTCCTTTCTGTGCATGATCATAGTCGTAAGCTGTGCTTCAGAGTATTCAGAGCATGAACAAGCAGCGCATGCTGAGTCAGTTATATGCATAGACTGCATTTACACACAGATTACTGGGCATGGTGAAATAACATACATACTGGCATGTTGTCACACAAAGACTTTGACCTGCAGCATTTGTTTGAATGCTGAGGAAGCAGGGAGTGATACCAAGGGGAAGTTACCCAAGCAAAAGGATGGAACACGATGAATACTATGAAATTCATGTTTACAGTTTGTGTTTTGTTCGTATACAACAAGAAATGGGGACTGGAGTTTACCTTTTATTTGTCTTGTTCTGTTTGCGTTGGTTGCTGCAAACATGCTGTCAAGTCCTACCAATTTTCAGATTTTATTTTTGATTTATTGAAATATTTAGATATCCAGCAGGGTCAGATATGTTTCCCTCATCCAGATACTTTCCTTTCTGTCAGTCCTCTATGGTGGGATTTTTTTTCTACCTTTGGTTGAATTTATGCACAAAATGAATGTGTCTGTAAATGTAGGTGTGTTAGTGGATACGTGGGTGGAAGTAAGACACAGAGAGAGAGTGTGTGTTGGTGTGTGTGTGTGTGTGTGTGTGTGTGTGTGTGTGTGTGTGTGTGAGAGAGAGAGAGAGGGAAAGAGTGTGTGTGTTTGAGTGTATGTGTGTGTGTGTTTGAGTGTGTGTGTGTGTGTGTGTGTGTGTGTGTGTGTGTGTGTGTGTGCGTGCGCACGCTTCTTGCTTGCTCACACATGCATGCTTTTATTCACCACACACCTCGGCATTGTTTATATCAATCATTGACGACTCCATCACTGCTGTGCCTTTTGAAAGAATCGTCAGAAGAGACAAGCTAAATATTACAAACACACGTGTTGTTGGTCTCCATGAGTGATTATGTTATGAGCCTGGGTTCTTGTTGCTTTGGTTCCACGTCCCATGTACTATCACTTTCTCTTGGCTATATAATCTGTCCATGTATTTAGTGAATGTCAGTGTGTGTATATGGTCAGTATCTACATGTAGGTGTGAAGTAGAATTGGTCACTGGTGAATGGCAGTGATGTTGTATGCTTTCCTGTACCCCCACTCTGCCTTCAGTTTTTTTTCCCCCTTTTATGTTCAGTTGTATTACGACTGGTATTTGTTATCAACTTGTTTTAGTTAGTTTTTTTTTTTCTGCCTATTTGGGGTTTACAACTTGTTTTAGCTTGTTATTTTTTTCTGCCTATTTGGGGGTTTATTATAATCTTGTTTTTACTATGATTTTTTTGGTGATTTTTTTTTTTTTACAGACAATGTATGCTTAAAAAATGTTGATGGTTTTTCAGTGACATTCCTCGAGTAATGTAAGTGTCCGTCTTGATATTTCTTTTTCTTTTTCCTGTCAATACATAGTATAATGCATAACTGCATCAAATTTTCCAGAGGATAGGGTATAATCTTCTCTAATTCAGTGGTAGAGATGATCTCTGCCTACACAATCCTGTAGATTTAAGTGCATTTTGTGGAAGTCCTGTGAAAAGTCATGCTAGGTTGTATCTCACAGGGAACTCACACTAAGGGGCATGGTGGTGACTGGGTTTAGGTTTGCTTTTTTTTTTTTTTTTTTTTTTCGAACACAGGAACACCTGGTAAGGCACACCCAAGAATCATGCTTCTTGTAACTCCTTCAGGTCTAAACTCTCACTGACAAAATAGATATGAGATATGTTCACTGAAAAATAACTCTTCAGCAATGAGTTGAAAACGTTTTGAGAACTTCAGTAATGGAATATTGAGCTGGTTCCCATATGAAATTCTGGTTCTTAGAATGAGTCCAATTCTGGCTCATTTTATGTGAAGTTTATTCTGCCTGCAACTGTAAAGGTGCTTGATAGGAATTTCAGAAAGACAAAAGACATTTGCTCAGGTTGATTAGTTTTGATGCTAAAGGAATTAAAGTCTCAAAAAATGTGTCAGAATTGTGACAAATGATGTGTAAATTAATGCAAGAAATTGAGGAGGGGAGACAGTTTGCAATGCACTTTCATCTATTTGCTTTTTTTTTTTTAATTGTCCACTGGCACATAGTCAGGTTAAGAAAAAGCATATGTGAAGTTCAGATCTTTATCGCACTTTTCATTTAGTTCATGAAAGGAGTTGAAGCCCCCCCCCCCCCCCCCCCCCCCACACACACACACACATACACACACACCCTTCCCCAGAATTTTAGAATAGAAGTTCAGCCGTTATTTTGAAGGTCATATTTGAAAATGAAATTAGTTGCTACAACCAGAAGATTTTGTTGAAATTCTGGGGGTTTTTTGGTTTGGTTTGTTTTTCACTGATAACCAAATGTTACAATCTTCATGCAGCATTTATTCAGATTGTTTTCCCAGATTTTCTACTAAATGCGCCAAGTGACAGTCTCATATTACTGTTATATTCATGCACTACTGACCAACTCATGTTGTAATGGGTAACACTGTATCCTTTTCCATCGTGTCACATTTTATTGTTAATATTGTTTAGGTATAATATGATGACAGATAACATTACTGACTATATGTCAAAGTATATTGCAGCTTCTGTGTACACAAAGTATGCATGTGCATTCCCCTTTATGGTAATTAAACAAAATAAGTTCACTGAACCATCGGGGATCATATTGATTGGTAGATTCAAGAAAAAAAAAGAAAAAAAAACTGGACATGTAAGAGAATGGTTTGATAGAAATGCAGGTGAACATCCCTTGTACATTATCTGCTGGTGTTTGGAACTGTAGCAGCACTTTGCCAACTTTCCTTGTTGTTATTTCCTTTCAAAGTGGTGTTTTGATTCACTCGTGTGGGGAACAGTCTGTTGCAACTTACCAGAGACTTTTTAATCTTGTCCACTTTGTCATATGTAGGCATCTTTGCCTGCCTGCCTGCCTTTTATCCCCCCCCCCCCCCCCCCCCCCTTATTCCCTCTCTTCCCCCAACCTTCCTCTCATTTACTCTCCTCACTTACAACAGACACGCACGCACATGCAAGCGTGCGTACACACACGCACGCACGCACGCACACTCACTCGCACACACACACACACACACACACACACACACACACACACACAAATTCACTCACACACGCACGCACGCACACACCACGCACGCACGCACGCACGCACGCACGCACGCACCACCACCACACACACACACACACACACACACACACACACACTCGCACTCTCTCTCTCTCTCATACTCACACACACTCTCTCACTCACTCACACATACACACACACACACCACACACACACACACACACACACACACACACACACTCACTCACTCACTCACTCACTCACTCACTCACTCACTCACACACACACACACACACACACACACACACACACACACACACACACACACACACACAGAGTCAGAATTCTCAAGTGAAAAATAAACCAAGGACAGGTTGTACCTGTCCTGTGGACCTGAGTCAACATGCACTGTTTACACTGGAACCATGCAAGTCAAACTGCTGTTGGTGTGGCCAGTCTTGTTGCTACTCATCCTTTATACTCTGTTGGTGAAAGCTCAGCTTGCTATTTAACATAGCATTCACTGACTCATTTTCCCATTTTCTCCTTCCTAAGAGTTTTTTCTTACCTTCTTACTTATCTGTGTTGCATTCCTTTTTTTTTTATCTACAATTATTAGTCTTATGATTTTATTTGGAGTCTCTAGTATTTTTACATTATGTGTTTGTTTACTTTGCAAAGTAACTTGACGTTGCTGGGGTTTTTTTGTTTAATCACTGTGGTACTGTTTCCAGTCATTTTCGGCTTTCCACTTTTTAAAAAAAAGATTAATGAAGTTCTTTATGTTCAAATGATGGTTCGAGGTTTACCGCATGTGTTGAAGTTTTTAAGCTTTCTCATTTTGATCGTTGACATGTGCATTCACTTGCACTGTGTTTTGTGTAGGCCACAGTCAAGCGTGGAAAATAATGAAGTGTGAGATACATTTCTTTTTTGTAGGTTTTTGCTTGACCAGTACAGTATTAGTTCATATATTTTAGCATTGCTGCTTTTGCTTTTGATTCTTCCCCCCTCCCCCCCCCCCCCCCCCCCCCCCCAGGTGCTCTCACCTCCAGCCACTATAACTAGTATAAGCCCTTTAAAAGGGGAAGAAAATGTTTACTATGTACATTGTCTGAAGTAGTGTTCAGCGATCACAAACTGAAAGTCCTGGGTTTTTTTTTTAAGGTGAGGTCCGTTTGCTTTATTCATTTTTAGGTAAAATCTGCTTTATATTTTTTGTATGTAATTCTCTGTCGCTACATTACTTTCTCATTAAAAAATACTGTTTTCTCCAGGTCTGCTTTGGTACTAACCAACTTTTTTTTTCCGCCTTAAAGATGGTGGTTGGATTAAAACTGCTAATGATATCTGCATTGTTCTTGCACCTCTCTTTTTCTCTCTTTCTCTCTCTCTCTCTCTCTCTCTCTCTCTCTCTCTCTCTCTCTCTCTCTCTCTCCTCCATAGATTACTGCTCTTCTCAGCAGACTGTAGATGTGTCTGGGTACCATCTTTTTTCTTTCTTTCCTAACATTATCATTTCTTGGAGAAAGGGAACATTACTAACTAGTGGTTCATGTCGTTTTCATTTTATAGTGATTATTATCAATTCATATGCTCATTTTTATCGTTGATTAGTTTGTTGTTGCTTTTGTCGCCTTGATAATCATGAGTATGAGTATTGTATGGTCTTAGGTTAAAAATTTTTAAAAAATAAAGCAGAATATATTATATCTTTGATACTAATGACAAGGTTTATCACTGTTGATAATAGTTATTGCAGTGTTAACATACATTGTATTTGCATTACATAACGCATTTGCTCACATGTTATGTTTTACCATTCCAGACTGATTGCATTTGCCATTGCTTTCATATCACTGCATTTTTTTTTTTTTTTCAAATTTGTCATCATTTGATGAGTCATCTGTCCCCAAAGTGTCAGTTCTCTTTCTTAGTTGTAGATGTGGTTTTGTCAGAAAAGGAGACGGTAGTGAGCAGGAGAAATAGTGAGAGTCACAGATAAGTTGTAGAGGGGATGGGGGGAGTGGAGGGCAGGGTGGTGGTGGGGGTGGATTAAGAGTCCAGGTTTCTCAGTGCCTCCTTGGGTTAGTTGTCTCATGATGAGATGATAGTTAGCTCTCTGTGATTGCTGGTGCTTACACACAACAGAATGATCCTTGGATGCGGCTGTGTTTGAGAGAAGCCAACATGAGGGGCATTGGAGAAAGGCCTCCTGAAGGGCATGGGAAAAGTGAGATGGGGAGGAGAGGGTGGGAAAGGGGGGGGGGGAGGAAGAACGAGACCAGAACTGATGTTGAAAAGAAGATAAAGGATAGAGTAAAAGTATAGGTTTATGTGTGTGTGTGTGAATTTAATTGAGAGACTAACGATAGTGCTATTAATTTAACAAAGAGACTATCAGGAATGTCATGTAACTCTGAGCTCAGGGAAAAAGGGAAGTTAGTATAAACAGGGCTGGACAGTTAATAATAGATTTTCCAGGTGTGACTTTTAAGTGAATGGATAGATAATAATAGAAGAAAAAAAAAAAAAAGGAAAGAAAAAGAAAGAAAAAAGAAAGGGGTGTCAGATGGAATTATGACAGTAAATATAATCCAGGTAGACATTAATGTAAATGATTATGCAAAACAATCATTTCTTATTATATGCAAAACAAGTACTTAATTCTTATTGATATTTTGATTACTGAAGTGAGTGATGTGATAAAAAAAATCCCTGTCAGTTTGGACGTGACAGTGAACAGGGAAATCTTTGGTGGGAAGAACCATGGGTATTACACTGACCACATTCGTTTTCAGCCTGACGCCGACTGGTAGCATGAATGATTTCAACGCCTTAGATGACTTTCAAAGGTACTGTATGCCCGTAAACCCCTCCACAGCTTACTGAGTATTTTTTTCTTTTTTTTTTTAATCCAATCCTCTTCGTCTTGAGCAACCAAGTTCCTGTTTGGATGATCATGATGTGGTGTGTTGGGGTTCTGGGTTCAGTATCTGTTGTGAAGTGGTGTCCTTTGGTCTGACGCTTTTCCCTCCCCATTTTACCCTCATCTTCACATCTACAGTGGAAGGATACATTTCACATCTTTGGTTGCTAGAAACAGTTGTTCAATGCCTCTGATACTTGTTATAACGTATGAGATGGAAAAAAAAATGAATTGTAATTGAAACAAAAGTCCAGGTTAATTTGACAGTGGCTGGTGTTGGTAATCTTTTTTTTTTTCTTCTTCTTTTTTTTAACTGTCAGATACGTTTTACACAGTGCTTCTTACTGTTTGAAATATATGACTTTTCACTCCTGAACAGGGAAAAGGGAGGGTATTTTAAATATGTGACTTTTTCACTCCTGAAAAGGGAACAGGGAGGGTCCTGTAAATGTCTTGTCAAAGCGACTTTTATGAAAGCTGAATTGAAGGCAAGGTAGATAGACAAATCATAAAATTGATCTGATACTCAGGGATGGCTGGGGTAGGGTTTTTTTGTGTCTGTTATCCAGTCAGGAAACCACACTTGATAGGCTGCCTTTGAATTGTGAACACTGCAACGCTTGCAAGTTTGGTGTGTGCCAGAGGGAGAGAAATGATGGTGCTGTGTAGCGAGTCTAGTTCTTCTCTCTCCTGCAGTGCTGTTTTTATTCTGTCACGTTGTCACCTTGGATTTGTCATTGCCAGTTTCATTTTTTAAACCAAGAAGTACATGCAGGTCTATAACTACAGTACAGAAAATTTGATCTGTGCTTGTAGGACCCTTTTCCAAACCAGCTCCCCTCTCATCTCCACTTTTCATACACTGAGACACGTGAGTTGTGTATGATAAAGTATTTAGTCAAGTGATGATTTGTAAAGTAGCTATTCCTATCATAAAATAGATTAAGACAAAAAAGATCAAGAAAAAATTTGGCAGTTCATTAATTATTTGTATCTTAAGATATCTATGTGGTTAGAATTAGAATCATTAATTAACCTCTTCCCTGCTTGCCCCGTGTCTATTATGGAGTCATTTTCATGATCTTGTACGCCCGTAACTGTGTCTATTACGGGGTACTTATTACAAAAACATTGATCATAAATCATACTAATGACCAGCAAAATCAAATTATTATGATACGAAATCATATCACAGGGTATAAGAAAAAAAAACATGCAACAAATCTAAGAGATATCTTAATAAATGAATGAGTAGTGAACAGATGAGTGAACCTGCTGCAATTTGGCCCCGGCACTCAACAATACAGAAAAGCTCTTATACTGTGGCATGGAAAGGGTTAATCAACTGATAATGTGTAAAGTGATTATTCCTATCAAGAAATGAATTAATTTTTTTTTTTTTAAAGGAAAGAAACAAAATCAAGAAAAGATGTGGCAGTTTATCATTTATGTGTATCATAAGACATCTGTGTGGTTAGAATTAAAATCATTATTTATTTTTCACATTCCTTCTGACACATCCCCCCTTCCATCCTCCCAAACAGAAGGGTTTGTGCTCATATGCACAGACAGACTGTAATAAATGTACATGTATTCACATAAGCATCACACAAACATACACGTCTGCACTCACACACACACACACACACACACACACACACACACACACACACACACACACACACACACACACACACACTTTCTTACTCTCCACTTGCACGTAAAGATACACACCATGGTCTAACATTTCTTTTACAAGTTTGGTGGTAGCAGCAAAACTGAGAAGAAACTCATGTACTTCTTTGATCCTGTCATGCTCTTTCACTGTGCGCATCCTTCCGGTTCTCTCACCCTCCCCCCCTCTTTGTAAAGAGATGACAAATGGTGGTGGTGGTTGTCACTAATTGTCCATCCTCATCAGCTTCATGTACAGATGTGTGTGTTTTCCACTGCATGCTTGTCCCTCCATCTGTTGGCAAAACGTGACCTTGTTGTGTGGTTTACTCAATCGTCTCATTCATCCGTGGACATCTTATTCATCTAAGATTTTAAAAGTGATTTTAAGTCACTCTGCCAATTTACATAGACAAGCAAATGACAAGACAAAACATGACGCGTTTCGACCTCTCAGGTCTGCTTCAGGCAAGGTAAACAACTTGGTTTCAGTTTCATCAAGGAGGCATCACTGACTAGTCCATATACGCTATACCACATCCGCTAAGTTTTGCGTAATTTGAAGCTGATGGATAAATGAAATAACAACAAAGATGAGACAATTCAAGAAGAGGGTCTGGTGGCTACAACTCAGCAAATGTCTGACCTACGCATTAGCCCAACGCGCTGGTCAAACCTTGAGTGCCTACCTACCATTTTTGTGTGTGTGTGTGTGTGTGTGTTGTGTAGTGGATGTACACGTGTGTGTATGATGTGTGGGCATGGGCCCATCTGTGTGCGTGGGCACATGTGTGTGTGTGTGTGTGTGTGTGTGTGCGTGCATGTATGTGTGTGTGCGCGCAGGCATGTGTGTGGGCGTGAGTGTGTGTGTGTGTGTGTGTGTGTGTGTGTGTGTGTGTGTGTGTGTGTAATCAACATTCAGGACAAGGAAAACGAAGAATGAGCTATCACTTATCTTATTGAATTCGACGCAAGATGGACGTTGAATTGTTGCCTGTTCTTCATTTTCATTGTTCTGAATGTTGTTTATCTTGCCTGAAGAAGACCCAGGAGGTCGAAACGCGTCGTGTTTTCTCTTTTTATTTGTTTGCCCCATGCAAACTGGTGGATATTTGACTTTCCGCCTCCAGTCACCTCACTTTGAAAGTATTTAATTCATGGGTATGTAACTTGTTCAGAACTGAGGTCTCAGCTCGATATTAACCACACATGGTATCGCTTCATGTCACGGTGAATCCTGCTGATCCTGCGGCTGGGGTTTTGTTGTTGTTGTTTTCAGATTTTTCCCCCCTGTTTAATAGGTTCTTTGCTGGTCTGTGTACTAATTCAAGGTTTTTGAAAAGCAAACTGGACATAGCAAAACATTTCTGTGATCGTTTGGGTGAAGCATTCCTAATCTGTCACTCGTAATACTTTGCTGTGTTCTGTATTACACTGACTTGTGGTCATACTGGTGACTTGTAATTAGTTTCATGTGTCAGCGTTTTGTCGGGGAGGGGGGGGGGGGGGGTTCTGTGACAGTGACACAGCTCATTTGCATAGAGCACTGATCAGCCATGAATGTATAAAGTTTGCAGGGTAACAAGATGCTTTGCCTAGATCCTGTGATCCAGTGGTGGAATGGCGTTTATGAAATCACATACTGACAATTTGTGAGGGGGAGGAAGAGTGGAGAACTAGAGAGATGGGATGGGGGTGTGATCTTCAGACAAAAGACAAGCATAGGGATCAGGGGGTTATTTCTGAGTAGAAGAAGAGGAGTATGCTTTTTGGGTGGAATTGGATAGGGGGGGGGGGGGGGGGGGGGGTCAGTTAGTCCAAGTATGACATGTATTGAATATTCAAAGCGCATGTGAATGTTTGAAAGCATTCATGTACATGTACTTTTATATAAAGACATTTTATTTGAACTGTAGTGAAATTAGAATGAAGTCATAATTTCCGTGTTACATTGCTTCCTATTTATAGCCTGCTCAGATCTTCTCAAATGAAAAGAAATGTATATTTATTTTGAAATGTTCTATCAGCAGTGTGGCCCTGTTTATGTCAGACACTTAGTAATACTTTCCTTTTCTTCTTTCATTTTTTTTTTCCTTTTCAAATCATGCACCCACATGTGTATTTGTAATAAAGTTCATGCTGGATGCCATTTATCTCTTTGCTGAAATTCACAAACTTGCATGTGTGTATCTGTTACTCTTCATTGTTGTTGTATCATGATTGTGAAAGTGTGACATGAATACTGTAAACAAGTCAGTATTTGTGGCATTGTGAAGAATTTGAACTGAAGAATTTTATTGCCTTTTTTTTTTAATGTCTCTTTGCTTGTCTATATCTGTATTCTTTGAACAGGTTTTATCTCCAGTTTGTGGCATTTGAATTCAGTGTCTTTTGCTTCCTTTGTACATTTAAGTTTACGGGCACCTTTTTTTTTTCTTTTTACATACATATTTGTGGATCAATAACTTTTGACTTTAGTTTCATATTTTCGTAACATTTGTTTTTCAGCTGCAGTCTGATATATTTGTTTTTGTACTAACCATTCTTAATGCGACATGGATTTACTGATATATGTTTGTGTTTTTATAATTAGATATTCTTTCTTTTACAAAGTCAACTTTTTGATTTGCTCAAGGCATTCTCACTTCTGTACAACTTCTTCTCAGCACCTTACATTTAAAGTTGCTAGTTAATTTTCATGACACTATGATTACTACTATTTTAAATGCATAAGTATCTTAAGGTTAAGATTATTCCGTGCTGCAAATGGTCTCCACACTATCATGCCTCTGTAATATGTTTGATATTGTGGGTTCATCATGTGATTGATTTGTTGGTGATTGTGTGATTTGACATCACTGGTCCGATGTGTGATTGATAATGTTGGCTTGTCATGTGAGGGGTATTGTTTGTCAGTTTGTCTGTGTGGTTAGGTGTAGGATGTGGATTCAGAATACTTGACCTGCCATCGTGACTTGCATTACAGGACTTAATCAGAAGTGCTGGAAATTCTGCCATGACTCTTGTGGATTTAACACACAGTGCATCATGGAAACTGGGCCATGAGTCAGACGTCCGCATTTTCACCTTGATATTTACCTTGTTTTCATGTTATGCATATTTTAACACCAAAGTTTCTCATACAGATTTTTTTTGTTTTTGTTTTTTGTTGAATGGGCTACACTTAGTAAGGGCCTCTGCTTCATCCCTCTCTCTATCTCTCTCTCTTTTTTTTTTCTCCTCTGCTGACTTCTTCAACAAGGGTCCTTCCTCCCACCTCCTTTTCACTTCTCCCACTTCCATGCAATATTCGTTCCAGAAGCATCCTATGTCTCCATTCTGTTCTTTTTTTTTCTGGTTTTGACTCTTCATACTCTCTCTCTCTCTCTCTCTCTCTCTCTCTCTCTCTCTCTCTCTCTCTCTCTCTCTTGCACGCATGCGCAAGCACTCTGTGTCTGTCTCTGTCTCTCTGTCAGTCTGTCTGTCTCATTCTCATTCTCATTCTATGTCTGTCTGTCTCTGTCTCTGTCTGTCTGTTTGTCTGTCTCTCTCTCTCTCTTCTCTCTCTCTCTCTCTCTCTCTCTCTCTCTGTCTCTGTCTCTCACTCACAATTGTTCTTCCTTGTATCTGTCCCTTCCACCCTCTCTTCCTCTGGACTTCTTTTGCTACTACTGCCTGTGTTTGTGTGTATGTTTGTCTTTTGTTATTAAATATGAATAATTCCATGTGTTTGTGTGTGTGTTTGTCTTTTGTTATTAAATATAAATAATTCCATACACAGCGTCTGACACTATCTTCAGTATGCCGCCGTCATTGTCTCCAGGAGACAAGATGTAAGGATTCCTCATATTTACAAATCAACTCTCTAGTGTCTGGGATGTTCAGTCCTTGAAGCCAGTACAAAATGAAACAATAATCAGTAACAGGAACCCACAGCTGTTGTAGTTTGGAACTAACATTGTAGAATGGGAACAGCGTTTTACATCTTGTCTGCTGATTCTGTACCTTAGGCAAGATTCCCTTTTGTCACCTCATCCATTTCACAGGTACAGAGAACTCGGGGGTGAAGTGTTGATGGTCGTGATCCCCATGT
The DNA here is from genome assembly GCA_033310375.1 of Conus canariensis. Classification (NCBI taxonomy): domain Eukaryota; kingdom Metazoa; phylum Mollusca; class Gastropoda; order Neogastropoda; family Conidae; genus Conus; species Conus canariensis. The sequence continues at coordinate 77,728,415 of CM065724.1, forward strand.
GAGAGGTGTTAGTGATGAAGTGTGTGCATCCCTAGTCTGTGCTGTCAGCTGAACAAACACACTGTGCTGCATGTCTCACCCTTGTCTTGTCTGTACCAGAACGGAAAAAAAAGCATGGAATGGTACTGTTGTACTTGCACTGGAGTTGCCCCTCACCTCTTTGCCTTCCTCACAAAAACAGGACCTTTCCACAGAATGCTGTGTATATCTGGAATGACTGTTATCCTAAATGTCTGCCTTTCTTCAGCCTCATGGAATGATAATGAGCACAGACATGTCCTGTGACCAACTTAGTGATGTGTCAAGGAGATTGTGCATATCACTTGTAAAGTGAATGTTCTTGGCTTGATTCAAATACTTATGGAATGATTTGTTTTTCTTGCAATTTCGTGCATTGCTTTAAACGTGATTCTAAAAATCTCCAGAAGTTTTCATATGGTGTGGAACAGAAACGGCCGATTAAGAGCATGCTTAGCGAACAACAGAATGACGGTCTTGTTTTCAGTGGTAAAGCTAAACCTCTGAACGACAAGGAACTGCTTAATTAGTTCACAAGAAAGGAAATCATCAGTGTAGATGTGGGAAGAAACCAGGGAGAGCTATATATAGAAGAAAAAAAAGTCTGGTTGAAAGGAATCCTGTGTACTATGTGATCGGAGGAGTGAATGCTAATGATTGGTTCTGTACCACTTCATGGTGCTGCCCTCTGGCTGCTGCAGTGTCTTTCGCAAGCGGTGCCACTCTGACAGCCTCACACATTCCAGCCGAAGGTAGGTGTGGATTTGATCTTTCCGCGTATAGCCACCCCTCGCCCCCCCACCCCACCCCCACCCCCACCATCTGTCATGATAACCTAGTGGCTTTGCCAGTGGTATAGAGCCCTCCCTGCATCATTTTCAGAATAATGTTGAATGGGGATGTATTGTCCCAAAAGTTTTTTTAGATCCTGTACAGATCTTCCAGAAACTGCTGGTTGTTAATAAAATTGCAGATCATGGCATAAGCGGCTGTGTGTGTGATATTCCCAGAACTTCGTCATCACTCTGTGCTATTATGGATGCGCTCAAAGCAGGCTTAACGACTTCTGCATAACTCTGCTACTATTGCAGAATCTTCCGGAAGGTTCCGTGCCTATTCTCCTATTCTTTGCATGAATATCGAAGCCGTTCCCATAATCAGAGCAGAAAATTATAGAGGCATATGCTTTTTTTTTTGTAGATATGTGCAGCTTTTTCATCTTAGCAGAAGCATTAAACTGGACTTGTTGTGCTTCTTGCTGCATATGAGGTTGGTAGGTGTAGTGTGTGTTTGGCTTGATTTGCCCTTTCAGGCTGTCAACAGGTCCACAGCTTCACTTTCATGTAGGAGAGGGAGGTGTGGTGGGTGGGTGCGTGGGGGGAAGACAGGAGTTCATGGTTGACAAAACAAAGGAAGGGAGGTAACATCTGCTTCAGGACCAAAGTGGGCAACAGTTGTGTTGTTAAGTGGTCAAACAAAGCCCAACCTGTGTGTTATCGTTCATTTACTGATAAAACTGATGTAATGGGTAGTGCTTAATAATGTTTACCTGTCATGCTATTGGATAAAGATTCGTCACATCAAAGCTTTGTTCTGTATGTTTGAAGTGTTTGTTATTACATTTTTTAAGTCTTTACAATCTAAGTTCTGTGTATCAGAACAGAGCAAGGAATTAGCCCCACAGTGATGTTCTTGTTTAGGATCATGTTTGACTGTTGATACATTGATACATCATTCATCGTTTCTGCTCTCAAGTGTTGTGGGTTTTTTTTCAATTCAGGAAACATCAGGACACGTTGGAAAACATGTTTGGGCAGGGGTATGGCGGTTAATCATAATCTCTGAGAAGGAAACGTACCTGTATATCGTTTGTGACAGTTAGATGATGTCCTTGTTTTGATATTGTTTTCACTCGGTATTAACACAGATGCATACTGCTTGCAGTCAGTGGTTTACCTGTTCTGGTCAAGTGACTGCTGTAGTGTGTGTTGTGACTGTATACCAGCTGGTGTCTGCTCACCATATGATGGCCTCTTACCATGCGGTGATCATGTACCATGGGTCTAGTGGTTAACACCTGCTGCTGGAGTGTGCACAAGTACCATGTTCGGTACTTTTATCAGAGGTGTGCAGAGTGTGCATGTAATCCCATGCCAGTGCAGCAGCAGTTGCACGCTTGCTTGTCCACCGGAGACTGGGTATCAGGGTGGTAGCTTGGCGGTGGTCTGGGTCTGTACCATTCAAAAGTAGAGAGCAAGGAGAATGTGTAATTGAAAGCCTCTGTCATACATGTTCAAGGCATGTCAAAGGTACAGTTGTGCTTGTTGTTTGACCCATTTGACTGATGATACTGACGGGTTGTTCTAAGATTCATTTGATAGCTGCCGTCAGAGGGCTGCTTTGGGATCGTGTTTGACTGTTGATACTGGAGGTTAGTTTGATTGTCGGTATGGAAGGGCTGTTTGGGGGCTTTGGTTTGATTGTTGGTGCTGAAGAGCAGTTTGAGGGTTGGTTGGTTGCTGGTATTGACAGGCCGTTTGGGGCTGTTGTTTGATTATCGGTATTAAAAGACTGTTTTAGAGTCTGATTATTGATTTTTGAGGGCTGCTCCAGAGTCTGACTGTAGGTATGAAAGGGCTGTTTTAGGATCTGTTTGTAGGTATGAAAGGGCTGTTTTAGGGTCTGTGTGACTGTAGGTGTGAAAGGGCTGTTTTAGGATCTGTGTGACTGTAGGTATGAAAGGGCTGTTTTAGGATCTGTTTGTAGGTATGAAAGGGCTGTTTTAGGATCTGTGTGACTGTAGGTGTGAAAGGGCTGTTTTAGGGTCTGTGTGACTGTAGGTGTGAAAGGGCTGTTTTAGGATCTGTGTGACTGTAGGTGTGAAAGGGCTGTTTTAGGATCTGTTTGTAGGTATGAAAGGGCTGTTTTAGGATCTGTGTGACTGTAGGTGTGAAAGGGCTGTTTTAGGATCTGTGTGACTGTAGGTGTGAAAGGGCTGTTTTAGGATCTGTGTGACTGTAGGTATGAAAGGGCTGTTTTAGGATCTGTGTGACTGTAGGTGTGAAAGGGCTGTTTTAGGATCTGTTTCTGGCTATGAAAGGGCTGTTTTAGGATCTGTTTGACTGTATGTATGAAAGGGCTGTTTTAGGATCTGTTTGACTGTATGTATGAAAGGGCTGTTTTAGGATCTGTGTGACTGTAGGTGTGAAAGGGCTGTTTTAGGGTCTGTGTGACTGTAGGTGTGAAAGGGCTGTTTTAGGATCTGTGTGACTGTAGGTATGAAAGGGCTGTTTTAGGGTCTGTGTGACTGTAGGTATGAAAGGGCTGTTTTAGGGTCTGTTTGACTGTAGGTATGAAAGGGCTGTTTTAGGATCTGTGTGACTGTAGGTATGAAAGGGCTGTTTTAGGATCTGTTTGACTGTAGGTATGAAAGGGCTGTTTTAGGATCTATTTGTAGGTATGAAAGGGCTGTTTTAGGATCTGTTTGTTTAGGATCTGTTTTGACTGTAGGTATAAAAGGGCTTTTTTAGGATCTGTTTGACTGTAGGTATGAAAGGGCTGTTTTAGGATCTGTTTGATGTTAGGATTTGTTTGACTGTAGGTATGAAAGGGCTGTTTTAGGATCTGTGTGACTGTAGGTATGAAAGGGCTGTTTTAGGATCTGTTTGACTGTAGGTATGAAAGGGCTGTTTTAGGATCTATTTGTAGGTATGAAAGGGCTGTTTTAGGATCTGTTTGTTTAGGATCTGTTTGACTGTAGGTATAAAAGGGCTGTTTTAGGATCTGTTTGACTGTAGGTATGAAAGGGCTGTTTTAGGATCTGTTTGTTTAGGATCTGTTTGACTGTAGGTATGAAAGGGCTGTTTTAGGATCTGTTTAACTGTAGGTATGAAAGGGCTGTTTTAGGATCTATTTGTGGGTATGAAAGGGCTGTTTTAGGATCTGTGTGACTGTAGGTATGAAAGGGCTGTTTTAGGATCTGTTTGACTGCAGGTATGAAAGGGCTGTTTTTAGGATTTGTTTGTTTTAGGATCTGTGTGACTGTAGTATGAAAGGGCTGTTTTAGGATCTGTGTGACTGTAGGTATGAAAGGGCTGTTTTAGGATCTGTTTGACTGTAGGTATGAAAGGGCTGTTTTAGGATCTATTTGTAGGTATGAAAGGGCTGTTTAGGAACTGTTTGTTTAGGATCTGTTTGACTGTAGGTATGAAAGGGCTGTTTTAGGATCTGTGTGACTGTAGGTATGAAAGGGCTTGTGTTTTAGGATCTGTTTGACTGTAGGTATGAAAGGGCTGTTTTAGGATCTATTTGTAGGTATGAAAGGGCTGTTTTAGGATCTGTTTGTTTAGATCTGTTTGACTGTAGGTATGAAAGGGCTGTTTTAGGATCTGTTTGACTGTAGGTATGAAAGGGCTGTTTTTTGGATCTGTTTGTTTAGGATCTGTTTGACTGTGGGTATGAAAGGGCTGTTTTAGGATCTGTGTGACTGTAGGTATGAAAGGGCTGTTTTAGGATCTGTTTGTCGGTATGAAAGGGCTGTTTTAGGATCTGTGTGACTGTAGTATGAAAGGGCTGTTTTAGGAGCTGTTTGTCGTATGAAAGGGCTGTTTTAGGATCTGTGTGACTGTAGTATGAAAGGGCTGTTTTAGGATCTGTTTGTCGTATGAAAGGGCTGTTTTAGGATCTGTGTGACTGTAGTATGAAAGGGCTGTTTTAGGATCTGTTTGTCGGTATGAAAGGGCTGTTTTAGGATCTGTGTGACTGTAGTATGAAAGGGCTGTTTTAGGATCTGTTTGTAGCTATGAAAGGGCTGTTTTAGGATCTGTTTGTTTAGGATCTGTGTGACTGTAGTGTGAAAGGGCTGTTTTAGGATCTGTTTGTCGGTATGAAAGGGCTGTTTTAGGATCTGTGTGACTGTAGTGTGAAAGGGCTGTTTTAGGAGCTGTTTGTAGCTATGAAAGGGCTGTTTTAGGATGTTTGTTTAGGATCTGTGTGACTGTAGTGTGAAAGGGCTGTTTTAGGATGTTTGTTTAGGATCTGTGTGACTGTAGTGTGAAAGGGCTGTTTTAGGATCTGTTTGTAGCTATGAAAGGGCTGTTTTAGGATCTGTGTGACTGTAGGTGTGAAAGGGCTGTTTTAGGATCTGTGTGACTGTAGTGTGAAAGGGCTGTTTTAGGATCTGTGTGACTGTAGTGTGAAAGGGCTGTTTTAGGATCTGTTTGTAGCTATGAAAGGGCTGTTTTAGGATCTGTTTGTAGCTATGAAAGGGCTGTTTTAGGATCTGTGTGACTGTAGTGTGAAAGGGCTGTTTTAGGATCTGTGTGACTGTAGTGTGAAAGGGCTGTTTTAGGAGCTGTTTGTAGCTATGAAAGGGCTGTTTTAGGATCTGTTTGTAGCTATGAAAGGGCTGTTTTAGGATCTGTGTGACTGTAGTGTGAAAGGGCTGTTTTAGGATCTGTGTGACTGTAGTGTGAAAGGGCTGTTTTAGGATCTGTTTGTAGCTATGAAAGGGCTGTTTTAGGATCTGTTTGTAGCTATGAAAGGGCTGTTTTAGGATCTGTTTGTAGCTATGAAAGGGCTGTTTTAGGATCTGTTTGTAGCTATGAAAGGGCTGTTTTAGGATCTGTTTGTAGCTATGAAAGGGCTGTTTTAGGATCTGTTTGTAGCTATGAAAGGGCTGTTTTAGGATCTGTTTGTAGCTATGAAAGGGCTGTTTTAGGATCTGTTGGCTTGTTGGCATTATTGGGATGTTTGATTGTTGGTATTGAAGAGGTGTTTTGGAGTCTCTTTAGTTGGTGATATTCAAGGGCTTTACTTAAGCAATGTTCAGTTGTTGGTATCAAGGGGTTGTTTTTTTGGTCTGTTTGATTGTGTTGGTGTTGGACAGTTGTTTGAGGGATTATTTGAGTGTTGGTGTGACAACCTGTATTAGGGTCTATTTGATTATTAGTATTGAAGAGCTGTTTAAGGCCTATTTGATTTTTTGTAGTGAAGAGGGCTTGTATTAAGCCTGCTTGTTTTTGATGGTGTTGAAGAGCTGTTTGGGTCTTTTGATTGAGTGAGTATCTTGGGATTATTTAAGGGTCTGTTAGATTGTTGGCATTGGAGGGTTGTTTCAAGGTCAATTTGATTGTTGGTATTGTAGGACTGTACTAGATTGTTGAGAATGTTGGTCTGGTTTGGGGTCTGTTTGATTGCTGGAATTGGAGATCTGTATTAGTGTCCGTTTGATTGTTTTTGTAGTGAAGGTCTGTTTAAGGATCAATGAAAACAATGTCCTTTAGCTATTTTAGGTATTTTCTCTATAACTATCAATGAAGTTTCCAGTATTGGGTTTACTTATCTTTCTGTGTGTGTGTATGTGTGTGTGTGTGTGTGTGTATGTGTGTGTGTGTGTGTGTGTGTGTGTGTGTGTATGTGTGTGTGTGTGTGTGTGTGTGTGTGTGTGTGACAATGTACAAGGCCTCTTAGTTTGGGTTTGCTTTTGGAGGTATGCTGTCACATTTCTCTAGCCCCTGTTCATGCCAAAGAGTGTGCGGAATGATTGGCTTTGTGGTTCATGCATGTTCATGACCACAGGTACATCCATATCAATGCTTAACATCAGCACATGTTCTAAACGTGTCCCAGTGTTAACAATGGACGACCATCGTTGTAACAGCACATGCTTTATTTTGTAACGCTTGATTATGTCCATGTTATAGGCCCAGACACCAGGACAGGGAAGGTAGAGTGCAGAGTGTATTAGAAAGGGAGGGGAATGTACGTGTGCTTTGTTAGTGACAGCAGACAATGTCCAGAACACCTGTATCTGTGCCATGGAGGGTGTGTTTTCACCCACATCTGTTGTTGTTGTTGTTTTTTCGTTTTGGTCAGTCTGTCAACTTTACTGCACTGAAACTTCGGAACATGGAGCTGGGTCCATGGACAAATATCATTAAATTTTGGTGCAGATGCAGATCAAGGTTCAGAGGGTATGGGACAGAATTGTAAGTTAGAGTGTGATTGAAGCTGAGGAAGGTTTGGCCTTAGCTTGGGTCAGCGTTCTCCAGAGTTTCTCTAGTTCAAACACTGGAACAGGATGACAAGTAGGACCAGGACCACCTTTGTTCCGTAATGGGAGGAAGATGGGAATGGCTTTTCTAACATGTCTGTGTTGGGTTTGTAACAGCAGATGTATTCTGTGCTATTGCTAGAAGTCTGTGCATATACTGTGTAATTTGAGGTGAAAACATACCCTGGATATATTTAACTTTTGGAGCTTATACCGGAGTGGCATACCATGTTCCCTCAGGCTGTACTGTCCCACTGATGGATGCGCATTCTGAAGAAGTTGCTCAGGGTTTGAAGTTTGTCAGAATCACATCTTGGCTGATCACTATCGATGAGTCTACATTCCATAGGTGTGCTTAGCTTGATAAAGAATAACAAAGCACTGAGAATGATAACAATAATTATATACAGACAGCTTACTGCTTGTGTATCATTGATGCATCATCACTGAGAATAATAACAATTATATACAGACAGCTTACTGCTTGTGTATCATTGATGCATCATCACTGAGAATAATAACAATTATATACAGACAGCTTACTACTTGTGTATCATGGATGCATCAGCAGTTTCTGAATTAGCGCCCTATAATGTGTACACTATTACAGACACACACACACACATTTGTGCCTTAATTAATCTTTCTGCGTAGTCATAGCATTGTCAACAACCTGCAGTGAAAACATTTAAACTGTTTTCACATCTGAAGATAAGAACATATGGTTGAATGGTGTGGACAACAAAAATTATTAGAACACATTTGATCCCAAGCTGTGGAAATGTGAGTTCAAGTCAGAGTCAGAGAAATGCAATGGAGTATTGTTGCTAAATGGTGTGGACGACAATAGTAGAACACATTTGATCCCAAGCTGTGGAAATCTTGAGTTGAAGTCAGAGTCAGAGAAAGGCAATGGAGTATTGTTGCTAACAGTGGAGCATGATTCACAGCACCACAAGGAAATACACCAAGAGACAAACAGGTGCGAAAGAAGAGTTAAATGTTGTCAAGGTTTGCCATACTACCAAGCCTGTGCTGTCGCTATGAATTCGGAGTGTATGACAGACACGGGAAAGGCATGTAGTCCTGTAGTCTACAGCAATTTGCTCTAAGCCATCATAGCTGCCACTGCTTTGAAAGTTCTCTCTCTTTCTTTTTTTCTTTTTCCTGTGGAGGTTCCATGCTTTTATCAAGAATCTCAGATATGACAGAGCTTGATGGCTGTGACAAGAAGGTAAATAGTCAGTGGATTTCCCATCAGCTGAAAATAAGATTTGGGGAAGATTCATGTGGATGTGCTGAAGAAATGGAAAGAAAACTGTTATGAATGAAAACACTGTTTATTTTCAAAGTATTGATATTCTAAACAGTACCCCATCCTGAACTTTTTATGATTTATCCCATTTCTGTCCACTTTTGTGAGTTGTCATCCATCTTCAGTACTGGGTTTCCCTTTTTTCCTGGAGCATATTGCTATTGTTAATGCTTCACAGCCTGATTAATTTCTAATCACTGCAGCTTGGGGGGAGGAAAAAAAACAGGAAAAATGAAGCATCATTGTGTCATTGTAGTAATCAGTGATCTACCAAGCGTGTTAGGATTACTTCACATTGGTGAGATCTTTGAGCTGTTGAGTTGGCCAAAAGTTCTCAATCGATGCCAGGGGAACAGGGGCTTGGAACATTTGTAGTACTGTGAGGAAAAGAGTGAAATTGTGTTGTATTCTAATGTTCGTAGCCAGATCAGATCGTAGCTGCTTTTCACACGGAGCTGCTGCAGACAGTTCAGTGAGAGTTGCACACCAGAGTTTCGTACATTAAAACATGTTACACCGTCCCTCTCTCATAGAAAGCAAAGAAATCGAAGAACTTGAAAAAAAAAAAATTGGGTAAATACAAAATAAAGTTAACTCAAAACAATCAGGGTAACACCAGCGGTGAAGCTAAACTTGGATGAAGAGATCTGGAGACAGTCACAGGTCCAGTCACTGAGCATGCATAATGTGTAGGAGGGTCCAGAGCAATAGTGAGATGTCCTGCTCCTTCCCCCTCACACTCCCCTTTCCCCTGCCGCCCAAACATTAATTGTTACATGTTGGTAATTCTAATGTTCGTAGCCAGATCAGAACGTAGCTGCTTTTCACTCGGAGCTGCTGCATACAGTTCAGTGAGAGTTGCGTACCAGAGTTTATTCAATTAAAATATGTTACAATGGCATTTTCCTCTTTGGGATGAGGGGACGCGTGTGGATGAAAGATTTTTTACATGCTGAGTGTTAGCTGCATATGTTTTCTGAGTTACTGTGTGAAGTCATACTCTGCTTGCTGGCATTCTTAATCTGTGTTGGTGAACATTCGTAAAACATATGAAGTTGTTCGCTGTTACCATTGCCAAAAATTACCTCACCAGATATCAACTGTGTGAGTGTGTGTATGTGTGTGTGTTTATGTTTGTGTGTTTGTGTGTGTGTGCACGCGCGTGTGCGTGTATGTATGTGAGTAAGCGTGTGTGTGCACACGTGCTTATATGTGTGTGAGTAAGCGTGTGTGCACGCACTTGTGTGTGGGTGAGTGTATGTGTGTGTGTGTATGTATGTGTGTATGCATGTGTGTATGTGTCTTGTGTCAAGGGAAGGAGATGATAAC
>CM065724.1:77743130-77758130 GCA_033310375.1 Conus canariensis
CATGCTCCATTAGCTGCGGGAATGTTAAGTTTAAAAAACAAGTACCAAAAGTTTATGTCTTAAAAGCAGTTATGGCACATATTTTCATTTCACGGAAGATGTGATATAGTGTCAGAGTTAAGGAGCACTTCAAAGACAAGTTTGGATGTTAGAGACAGAGGGAGAATGTGTGTGTGTGTCACTGTGTGTATGTGTATGTGTATGTTTTTTGTGTGTGTACATGAGTATGATTCACGACTGTGTTTTGTTTCCATGTTTGTGTGGTTGTGTGGTAAGTAACCATTAACAATGATGTCTGTACATATAAAGAGAGGTGTGTGATCTCCTTTAATGTGTATAACGCTTCTGTCTCCTCCACCAACTCTCTTTTCCTCTGTCTGTCTAATTACAGTTTCATCTCTTCTACATCCTTTTGTGTGTGTGTGTGTGTGTGCGCGTGCGCATGTGTGTGCGTGTGTGTGTGTGTGTGTGCGTGCGTGCGTGTGTGTGTGTGTGTGTGTGTGTATGTATATGTTACTGTTTGTGTGTGTCAAGTATAAGAAATCTTACTCTTCTTGCTTTTGAAATAAATGAAAGGAAGCATTTTTTTTTCCCAGTGAACATTGGTTAAAATATCTCTTTAGATCAGCATGCCGTCTGTCCCCTGCCTCCATCATATGACTTTGTCAGTCTCATTATTTAGAATATTGTTTTACAGTCAGATGAATGTGAAAGTAACCAAAGGCCGTTGTACAGAGGCAGTAGTGCATGTAGATGCACGCTGTATACATGGCCACATGCGTTGCAAGTGCATCCGTCCTGTTAGTACATTTCTGCTTCATGTTGCAGGTTCATAGTATTTTGGGGGGGAGGGAGGGGGGGGGGGGATGACCATCAATGAAAAATGCATCTTTTTCAGCGAGGGAAGGGCATTGTGAGAAGAGGAAGGAAACTGTGTTCAAGTAGCATTGGTGCATTGTTCATAGCATGTGGATATGGCTGTGACCGCATGTGGATGCTGCCCGCATGACACTGTTGTGGTCTCCTTCCTTTGCACCCCCCCCACCCCCCACTGCCTGTAGTCTCATGATAAGTCATTTGGATGGTTATTGTTCTCTCCACACACTCTCCCCCCCCCCCCCCCCTCTCTCTCTCTGCTGCCTGTAGTCTCATGACAACAGTCATTTGGATGGTTACTGTTCTCTCCACCTCCCCCATCTCCAAAAAAAAGAAGAAAAATGGGAGATTGCATTGAAGTAGTCTGGGGTAGCAGTTCCTGTTTCTCCTAGGCCAGAGTGTAGGTGGCGAGTTGTGTTGATGTTGAAGGGTGAAAACATGGGAGACTGATCTGTGTAGGGGTGGCAGTTGCTGTTGACCGCTAAAGGGTGGAACAGGGTGACTGATCGTGCGATGATCCGATTTCAGACTGAGGTGTGGAGTGTGATGGGTCAGTGTTAGAGGTGTCTGAGCTGTGGTGTGATTAGGGTGGGACTGGTCTGAACTGTTTACAGTGTGGAGAATGCATGCCGCATCACTAGTGTGTACATGCAATGTGCATGCAGCATGCATGTATGACGCAAATACGCTTACTCACACACATACACACCACGCATGTGTGCACACACACCACACACACACCCCACACACACACACAACACACACACACACACACACACACACACACACACACATGCCAAGCCTCTTGAACATAATTATTTGTCTCCAGCCTCGGACATTGCATATTGTTTACTCATTTTTCTCCTAATCTTAATTATCTCTGCCTCATCTTTCTTCTCATGCACCTTTCTTTCTTCAATCTTTTTCTAACTCTCTCTCTCTCTCTCTCCTCTCTCTCTCTCTCTCTCTCTCTCTCTCTCTCTCTCTCTCTCTCCCTCCCTCTCTCTCTCTCTCTCTCTCTCTCTCTCTCGTTCTGTATCGACCACTCTTCATCCCCTCATCCTATCTCTTTTCTGCTTGCCATTGCTACCTTTAAATCGACAGTCTGTTGGTTTTGACCCGGTGATATTGGTTTGTGTAACATTGATTGTGACCTTCCTTTCGCAGGACGCTTGTGGATTCTGGGTACTGTACTGTGTACTCTTGTTGTCTTGGTGTGATTTTGTTTTTTTTTACTCCATTTATATTGTATACAACTTTGTAAAGTTACAGTGTACCTGGTTCATTGTCCTTTTTCTTGTTGATTTAATGTATCTGTTTAACTGTCTTTCTTTGTTCTGTCCTTTGTGTGTGTGGGTTAACTTTGTTTCAGATTGGTTTTTATCAGTGGTTTATTGTTGTAAAGTTGTTTCATGCTGGCAGTAAATATGTAAAAATTTGTGTGCTAATTGTTTCTGCTTTCCAGAGCGTAAATGTCATGGTTGTAAAGATTTGTGTGCTAATTGTTTCAGCTTTCCAGAGCGTAAATGTCATGTTTGTAAAGATTTGTGTGCTAGTTGTTTCTGCTTTCCAGAGCGTATATGTCATGTTTTTGTCTTGCGTTTTATGTTTATTTTTTACACGCAGAAATGTTCTGTTATGATTTGCTTGTATTCATTTAGTTTATGTGGCAAAATTGAAATGGCTCTTATCCTGTCTTCAGTAAGCTCTTTTTATGTTTTTTGTTTTGTTTTGAAGTTTGAAAATTGATATGCGGATATATAATTTCACTTAATTAACAGTAATTCTTTTTGAATGGCATCACTGACACTTTAGGTCTGTGAAACATTTGACAGGGACAAAGAACTTGTTAAACGCATGTATACATACAAAGTTTGTACATATAGATATAATTATGTGAAACTTGTCAAACGCATGTATACATACAAAGTATGTACATATAAATATACTTATGTGCACTCTGCCTTTCTTCCTCACTCCCTGTCCACCCAATCGTCCCCACACCCCTCCCCACATCTGGCCTCTCCCTCTCTCTCTCTCACTCTCTCTCTCTCTCTCTCTCTCTCTCTCTCTCTCTCTCTCTCTCTCTCTCTCTCTCTCTCTCTCTTTCTCACTTATATACATTCACCACACACATACACATTCATGCACACACACACACACACACACACACACACACACACACACACACACACACACACACACACACACACACATTTTTGTCAGAAGCAGATTGCTGGTTTGTTTTTTCTGCTATGTATTTGTGTGGGGGTGGAAAGATCAAGGGTAACTTTGTGTTTTTTTCCAGATCAGGTGAGTGTGTGTGTGTGTGTGCATGTGTGTGTGTGTGTGTGTGTGTGTGTGTGTGTTGTGTGTGTGTGTGTGTGTGTGTGCGCACGTGCATGTATGTGGGTGAGAGAGTGTAAATGAGATTGATGGATAGAGCATTTCCATGGGGACTGTGACTTCATGATATCTACCTGAATTTTAGCACGGAGAAAGGTATTTCAGAGTAATATTCCTATCCCAGTACTTGTAGGTTTGTTTGTTTTAGAGTACATATGACAAAATTAGCAATGTTTGTGTCTCATCTGCTTTTTCTTCTTTTTTTTTTTGTTAATTATCATCTGTTGAGAATTGTGAAATTTCAAACTAATTTGTTTAAAGTCTAATTATTTCTTTTTTTTTTAATTATCATTTGTAGCGTTTGTGTGTTTTAATGATTTGTAACACTGCTGCATTCAAGAAACAATCAGCATGCTTTGATTGTGATTTGACTTCACATTGAACTCGATCTTCAGCTTATTTGGTTGCATGTCGTTTGTGTGTGTGTTTCTTTTTTTTCTTTTTAGTTTGCAAAATCTTTGTGTTTCAGATTTTATTTGAGTTCTCCAACAAGAAGCAGAACCCCAAGGTACTCATAGATATCTTTAAGTAGAGACAGAAGCAATAACTTGAAGAAATGTAGTCACCTTTTAAATAGATGCGTGGTTCTTTTAACAAAATAAGTCAGGTTGCTGTCGGGGGAAAAAAAAAAAAAGAGGAGCCCCCATTGATGTACGTGAAATTGTGAATACTTAACCAGCAAACTAACTTTTGATCTTATGGTGGAACAGCTACATGGGAGTCACTCCAAAGTAATGTTGCTTGCAGTACTTGTATGCTAGAACACATGGAGACAAGAGGCATGGAAATATCGCTGTTGTATAGAACTGGGAAGGCAGTTATAGATTGTCCCCGTCCTTCTTTGTCTTTGACCACCTCTCTTTACGTCTCTGTCTCTCTCTCTGTCTCTTCTCTCTCTCTCTCTCTCTCTCTCCTCTCTCTCTCTCTCTCTCTCTCTCATTCTCACCCTCTCTCCCCAGTGATTTTTTTGTTTGGTTTTATGTGCATTGGGTTTTGGTGGGGTTTTTTTTTTCTATGGGGTAATAAGGAAATTTGGAGAGAGAAGGGCCACTGACCTATTTCTGGGAGAGGAGAGATGAAATAGAATGTAGATATAATGAGCTGTTTAAAATAGAGCAGGATTTAGAAGGTCGCACTACTCCTTTGTCTTTTTTTACTTCATTTGCTTGTTTTGTTTTGTTTTGTTTTTTGGTTGTGGGTTGGTTATTGCATGGCAGCATTGCATGCAGAAAATCTTTTTTGCTTATTTTAATCTTGAGTTTGTCTGGTTGTCGTCATGTCATTCTATGACTGATGACTTGTAAGACCACTGTCGTAAGCAGGGGAACAAAAGTGTCTTGTACACAACAGAACATACAAATTCTATGGCTGACTGCCAAAACCACATATATAAACTACTTCATGTTTAGCAGCCAGAAGTACATGCCACAACACATGATATATGTTAATGATACCAGGTTTTAGCAGTGGACTATCAGATAGTTTTAATACATGGAAATCCTTGACAACAGGATAAATAGTATACACTTGGATGTGAACAGCGTAGTGGAAGAGATGCTAACGTGGCATTCATTTTGCAACCGTCTTTTGAACAGCTAGTGTTGGGAGGGTTTTGTTTTGTTTTTGTTTGTTTGTTTTTGATAATTCCGAGTCAGTCTGTCTATTTCTTTGTCTGTCTGTCAGTCGGTCTCTCTCTCTCTTCTCTCTCTCTCTCTCTCTCTCTCTCTCTCTCTCTCTCTCTCTCTCCTCTCTCTCTCTCAGATTAGGAAATGAGTTAGTTTCAAAGTGAGGTGACTGCAGGCGGAAATTGAAACTAATCTTAAAAGTGATTTTAGGTAACTCCATGCCCATCTTGCGCTGAATTTAGGAAGATAAGTGATTGCTCGTCCTTTGTTTTCATTGTCCTGAATGCTGTGTTTATCTTACCTGAAGAAGACCTAAGAGGTCGAAACAGCGTCGTGTTTTGTTTTGTAATTTGTTTGTCCATGTTAATCAACAGAGTTATTGTTAGAAAATTACTTTTAGAATTTAGGAAATGAGAGTTCACATTCAAAAAAAAAATTTTTTTTTATTTTTTTTTTACTGTTTTCACAGAAAGATGAGCATTTCCTCATGAACGTAACCCTGCACCACATAGTAGGTCACATGTCACATCTTGACCTCTGAGGTTAGGCTTGTATCCATGCTGGCTTGGGTCGTTTAGCAGGTAGTCTGTTCACATTGTTACAAGTGTAATTCATTGCCAGTGAAATGTATCCAGTCCATTTGCAATGTTACTTCCAGTCCATTTACATTGCTGTACATACAGTCCATTCTCAGTGTTCTGTGTTCCGTCGGTCCACAACATTGTCTGCTCATTCTTGTTACAGTGTTACATTCAGACCATTTGGCGTGTTACACATTCAGTCTATTCACAGTATTATGTGTTTAGTTTGTTCGTAATGTTGTATGTTTGATCCAGTCAGGAGGTTAATGTTCAGACCCTATACATTGTTTATGTGTATTGATTCCGTTTACAGTGTTATGTGTTCTGTTCATTCACAGTGGTATATTAACACAATGTTACATTCAATCCCTTCACTGCGTTACATATTTGGTCCGGTGCATGTTACACATTCATGTGATGCATTCAGTCCATTTGTAATGACACAGATTCAGTCCATTTGCGGTATTTTGTATACACTCAGTTCACAATGTTGCACATTCAGTCCATTCACATAACAGTCTATTCATTCACAGTGTTATGTATTCAGTCCATTCACATAACAGTCTATTGATTCACAATGTTATGTATTCAGTCCATTCACATAACTGTCTGTTCATTCACAATGTTATGTATTCAGTCCATTCACATAACTGTCTGTTCATTCACAATGTTATGTATTCAGTCCATTCGCATAACTGTCTATTCATTCACAATGTTATGTATTCAGTTCATTCACAATGTTATGTATTCAGTTCATTCACAATGTTATGTATTCAGTTCATTCACAATGTTATGTTCCATTCACATAACTATTCATTCACAATGTTATGTATTCAGTCCATTCACATAACTATTCATTCACAATGTTATGCATTCAGTCCATTCACATAACTATTCATTCACAATGTTATGCATTCAGTCCATTCACAATGCCATGTCTTCAATCTGTCAATAGTATTATGCATTCAGCCTATTGACAATGTTTAGTATTCAGTCCATTCACAGTATTGTGTATTCAGCCAATTCACAGTATTATGTATTCATTCCATTCACAATGTATCTTCAATCCAGTTCTGATTCACAAAGTGTATTCTGCTCATTCACAATGTTATGTCTACAGTTCATTCACATAGTTAATCCCTTCACAATGTAAATTCAGTCAATTGCACAGTGTTTTGTAATCCAGTCCATTCACATTGTTGTGTGTTCAGCCCACTCACAGTATTTTATTTTCAGTTCATTCACAATGATTTACTCCAGTGACTATGTTATATAGTCAGTCACAGAGTTCTGTACCGTCCAGCCCATCATATATATTCAGTACAGAGTCTGTACCGTCCAGCCACAATCATATATATTCAGTCACAGAGTTCTGTACCGTCCAGCCACAATCATATATATTCAGTCACAGAGTTCTGTACCGTCCAGCCACAATCATATATATTCAGTCACAGAGTTCTGTACCGTCCAGCCACAATCAATATATTTAGTCACAGAGTTCTGTACTGTCCAGCCAATCATATATATTCAGTCCAGTCATAAAGATGTATACCATCTGATCATGAAGTTACAAGTAGGTCAGTCATAGAGGTCTGTAGTATCCAGTCACAGTGTTCTATATTCAGTCTTGTCATAGAGTTGTATACCATCCCATCACAATGTTACAGATAAATCAGTTGTAGAGGTCTGTAGTATCCAGTCACAATGTTCTATATTCAGTCCAATCATAGAGTTGTATACCATCCCATCACAGTGTTACGTATGGGTCAGTCATAGAGGTCTGTAGTGTCCAGTTACAATGTTGCGTATTCCATCCAGTCACATAGGTATGTACTGTCCAGTCACAATGCTGTAAATTCAATCCAGTCACAGCGTTGTATACTGTCCTGTCGCAATGTTTTCAGTCCAGTCAGACGGAAGCTTGTACTGTCCAGTCTGAATGTAATATATTCAGCCCGATCACAGATTGGTATACTGTCCAGTCATATTGTTATGTGCGCAGTCTGATCACAGATTGGTGCACTGTCCAATCATATTGTTATGTGCGCAGTCTGATCACGGAGGTATGTACTGTCCAATCACATTGTTATGTGCGCAGTCTGATCACGGAGGTATGTACTGTCCAATCACATTGTTTATGTTGCGCAGTCTGATCACGGAGGTATGTACTGTCCAATCACATTGTTATGTGCGCAGTCTCATCACGGAGGTATGTACTGTCCAATCACATTGTTATGTGCGCAGTCTGATCACGGAGGTATGTACTGTCCAATCACATTGTTATGTGCGCAGTCTGATCACGGAGGCATGTACTGTCCAATCACATTGTTATGTGCGCAGTCTCATCACGGAGGCATGTACTGTCCAATCATATTGTTATGTGCGCAGTCTGATCACGGAGGTATGTACTGTCCAATCATATTGTTATGTGCGCAGTCTCATCACAGAGGTATGTACTGTCCAATCATATTGTTATGTGCGCAATCTGATCACAGATGGTGTACTGTCCAATCATATTGTTATGTGTGTAGTCTGATCACAGATTGGTGTACTGTCCAATCAATTGTTATGTGCGCAGTCTGATCACGGATGGTGTACTGTCCAATCAATTGTTATGTGCGCAGTCTGATCACAGAGGTATGTACTGTCCAATCATATTGTTATGTGCGCAGTCTGATCACAGATTGTACTGTCCAATCATATTGTTATGTGCGCAGTCTGATCACAGATGTCACTGTCCAATCATATTGTTATGTGCGCAGTCTGATCACGAGGTATGTACTGTCCAATCATATTGTTATGTGCGCAGTCTGATCACAGATTGGTGCACTGTCCAATCATATTGTTATGTGCGCAGTCTGATCACGGAGGTATGTACTGTCCAATCATATTGTTATGTGCGCAGTCTGATCACAGAGGTATGTACTGTCCAATCATATTGTTTTGTGCGCAGTCTGATCACGGAGGTATGTACTGTCCAATCATATTGTTATGTGCGCAGTCTAATCACAGATTGGTGCACTGTCCAATCATATTGTTATGTGCGCAGTCTGATCACAGATTGGTGCACTGTCCAATCATATTGTTATGTGCGCAGTCTGATCACAGATTGTTGCACTGTCCAATCATATTGTTATGTGCGCAGTCTGATCACAGATTGTTGCACTGTCCAATCATATTGTTATGTGCGCAGTCTGATCACAGAGTTGACTGTCCAATCATATTGTTATGTGCGCAGTCTGATCACAGAGGTATGTACTGTCCAATCATATTGTTATGTGCACAGTCTGATCACAGAGGTATGTACTGTCCAATCATATTGTTATGTGCGCAGTCTGATCACAGAGGTATGTACTGTCCAGTCATATTGTTATGTGCGCAGTCTCATCACGGAGGTATGTACTGTCCAATCACATTGTTATGTGCGCAGTCTCATCACGGAGGTATGTACTGTCCAATCATATTGTTATGTGCGCAGTCTGATCACGGAGGTATGTACTGTCCAATCATATTGTTATGTGCGCAGTCTGATCACGGAGTATGTACTGTCCAATCATATTGTTATGTGCGCAGTCTGATCACAGATTGGTGCACTGTCCAATCATATTGTTATGTGCGCAGTCTGACCACGGAGGTATGTACTGTCCAATCATATTGTTATGCGCGCAGTCTGATCACAGAGGTATGTACTGTCCAATCACATTGTTATGTGCGCAGTCTGATCACAGAGGTATGTACTGTCCAATCACATTGTTCATATATTCAGTCCGGTCACCATTATACACCAGTCACATTGCTTATATATTCAGTCCAGTCACCCTTATATCCACTTCAATCACAGTGTTACATATTCAGACCAGTCAGAGAGTTTTATACTGTCCTGTCACAATGTTATCGATTCAGAGAGTTCTATACTGCCCTGTCACTGTGTTATCGATTCAGTCCAGTCAGAGAGTTTATACTGTCCTGTCACAATGTTATCGATTCAGAGAGTTCTATACTGCCCTGTCACTGTGTTATCGATTCAGTCCAGTCAGAGAGTTTATACTGTCCTGTCACAATGTTATCGATTCAGAGAGTTCTATACTGCCCTGTCACTGTGTTATCGATTCAGTCCAGTCAGAGAGTTTTATACTGTCCCGTCACTGTGTTATCGATTCAGTCCAGTCAGAGAGTTTATACTGTCCTATCACTGTGTTATCGATTCAGTCCAGTCAGAGAGTTTTATACTGTCCCGTCACAATGTTCTTAGCTGTCCTTCAGTGTTCAGTCCTGTACATTTCATCATCTTTAGGTATATAGAGGGAACAAGTCATGATGACACGTGGGGTGCATTTTATAACTGCCCAAAGGAGAGACTCCTCATGACTTGAAGGCCAAGAGGGACGTTGCCTCTGGTTTCCTGGTTGAGGGTGGTGAATGGTATTTGTAGCTTCTGATACTGTGAAAGATATGAAGACTTTGCAGTCTGAGTAACACAGGACCTAAGATACGGCTTGTTTTAATTAATAGAAAATGCATGTTACAGAAACATTGCCCAAAGACGATACATAAGGACAAGATCTAAAAGGTTACTAAAGCTGCATGGTTGTACATCAACTGCTAGATGCTTTCATTAGACGAAAGTGTACTTGCGTACAGATGAGTACTTCTACAGGACGATGTTAGCAGAATCAGGGAAAATATAGTTGCTTGTGAGGTTTTTTTTTGCATGCCTTAAAGATACAGCTTACAGCTTTAAAGTGTTTTTGCTGCTAGGACAAAATCTTAGGACAGGATATTTGAAAATCATATACATTGAAGAAGAGCAGAAATAACAGCAGAATTTAGAGAATATATGAAAGCGTTTCTGACACTGACCCTTATTGAGAGATCCCCTAGTCCTGTGTGGACAGACATAAGGTAGTGACATGATTTTCTAAGTTCATGCCATAGTCTTTCTGCGATTTAATTCAAAATGATACTCACTAAACGGTTTGAAAAACAAAAGAACTCATAGTGTGAAGAAATCTTTTGTGTCGTTTCATATTTACATATTATAGTGAACTTGAACTTTTTCACTTTCCTTTCATTTTATGCAAAGTAGATTTTGTTTACATTTAGGGGGGAAATTCGGTTGACGCATCTGGTTTCTGCAGACTTGAATTCCACAGAGCTTCACGTTGCGCATGACCTTAGTTTGAACGCAGAGGGGTTTATAGTAAGCCGTAGACGAGTGAACCCGGTCATATTGACCAGGGATGTTTACTGCAGACACACGTCCTACAACAAGAGCTGGAACTAGCTTGAACATAACTAGTGACCAAAATAGGAAGAGGATAGGGAGGTTGAATAGGAATCTTGATCTGTATGTGTCATCGTTGATAAGCTGAGTCAGTGTGAATGCCGTTTTAACAGTCGGCTTCCTTCGAGTGTACCAACTTTCCTTTGTTGTCAGCTTGCTTGAGTGCAGTGTCTGTGCTTGTGCTTACTGCCAGTGCCATGTTTTCTGTTTGTTTATTTATATCTACATTTGTGTTCTTTCTGGTTTTAATAAATATCATACCAGTAATTGGTTTTTTTCTTCCTTAGTTGTTGTAAAATATCTTTTGCTCCGCTTTTCTCTGGATGTGTTTATCTTTCAGTGTGTACGCCACTGAGGAAATCAGAATATATTACCATTTTCTCTTTCTTGTCTTCTTTTACTGGATAATTAAGTTCATTGATTGGTTGATCAGACTGTGTTTCCGCAGAGAAACATGTGCTTGGTTGACAGGTTGGCAAGGTGTTTGTAATTGCGTTGGTATGGTTGTTAAGTTTAGTCAGTTGGTTGGTTGGCTTTTGCATGGAGGCTTGGTCGGTGGTTTGGTTGGCTGGGGTTGAAGGCAGATAGTTGGTACACTGTGTATCACAGTTTGGTTTGGTTTTATTTTATATCTGATCATGACGAATGGTAGAAAAATGAAAAAAAAAGAATTTTTTTGATCAGTGTAAATTCTTCAGTTTGATACATGTATTGTTAACCACTTCTGTTGTTTGCTTTTTTTACTGAACGGATGAAATGATGAAGTATGTCATCACTGGCAAAGCAGCTTAAATATCGACTCTCAGCACTGCCTTAACTATCATGCCCTTATATCCTTCTGTATCACAATCTGAGGAGAGGATCATGTTTTGACATTAGCCACTTGAGAGAGAGACAGGGAGAGAGAAAGAAGAGAGAGAGAGAGAGAGAGAATGTGTAACAAGGACAAAGGTTGATTGAGAGAGCAATGTGTGTGTGTGAGGGAGAGAGAGTGAATGAGAGACCAACAGAGAGAGAGAGAGAGAGGGACAGAGAGAGCAGTCTGTGTGTACATTCGTCATGTGTGTGTTTCTGTTGGGGTTTTTTTTATGTATATTTGTAAGATGAGAACAAAATTAAATTCTTGTCTCTTGACTCGAGTCAAACATGCACAAAGGGATAAAGCCAAGAAAAGGTCTGTACATGTATCAGGGTGATCAGAAAGCGCTGTTTTCTTGATAAACCCATCAGCCACTTCCAGGATTCAAACCATGAACCTAACACTCCATGAAAATTGTAGTCCAAGGCTTTAACCACTCAGCTACTACTATGTTGGTTGCTAAAAACAGGGTTTTACTTCACATTCCTACAGGGATGTATTGTGTACTGAAACGGGGAAATCCTGTGCTGGAAAACAAAGGAAAAGAATAAGCGTGTTTAGAAAAGTAGTCGGAAATACCAAGTGGCATTGAATTGAGAGCGGTGGTCTAAAGACATAAACTGGTTTTAATTACAGGAGAAAGATGTCATAGGAAAAAAAAAAACCAACAAAACAGTGTGACTGATGTTTCGGCCTTTCTCTGGCATACATCTGCAGAGCATTTTAACTAAAGGGAGCCTGAACACATAGCTTCATAAGGAATGGAGTTAAGAAATATGTAACACAGAGCTTCCTTTTAACATGTAGCTGAAACACATAGCTTCATAAGGAGTGGAGTTAAGAAATATGGAACACAGAGCTTCCTTTAACATGTAGCTGAAACACATAGCTTCATAAGGAGTGGAGTTAAGAAATATGGAACACAGAGCTTCCTTTAACATGTAGCTGAAACACATAGCTTCATAAGGAGTGAACTACAGGAACTTGGAACAGAAAATCTCAAAAAAGGTTTTTTTTGTTTTGTTTTTTTTTGGGGGGGGGGTATGTTTGTTTGTTTGTTGTTGTTTTTTTCCGAAAAAGATGCTTAATCACAAAGGGTGCTTGAACATTTTGCATTGTAAGGAGTCAAATAAAGGGAGCTAGAGCAGACAACTTCCTAAAGTAGTGTTGTTGTTGTTACTTTAAGCTATAGGAAGATGGAATGCATACATTCTTAAAGTTCCTGTTTTTGACGGAAGGAAGCTTGAACACTTTGCATTGTAAGGGGTCAGATAAAGGGAGCTAGAGCAGACAACTTCCTAAAGCAGCATTGTTGTTACTTTAAGCTAAAGGAAAATATAAAGCATAGCTTCTTAAGGTTCCTGTTTTTGACTAAAGGAAGCTTGAACACTGACTTTCTTAGCTGTTGTTGAATTGGCTAACCATTGTTTCATGCTGATGAAAAACTCCACGTTTTTTTTTTTTTTTATCTCCATATTTCTCATATATAGAGGAGAGAGAGAGAGAGAGATGCGCTTATACACATGCATTAATGCACACAGACACATTCACGTACACGTTTTTCAGCAACGTCAAGAATTTTGGAGGGGAAGAAAAAACATAAGAAGAAGACGCTTGAACAGTGTCTAAAAATGAAAGTATGGGACACTAAGGTGAAAGAGACTGGAGTTCTGGGATATGGGTTATTGGCGTCAGTGGTGGTGGACATACTAGGCATCTCATTTTTGTTTGTGTACATATGGATGCATGTCTCTGTTCCTTATGCTTTCTCTCTGTTTCTCTCATTTTTTCTTATGCTGTGTGTGCTGAAGTGTGTGTGTGTGTGAGAGAGAGAGAGAGAGAGAGAGAGAGAACAGGTACCAACACATGTGCACCTCTATGTGTGTGTGTGTGTGAACATGTGCCAACACATGTGCACCTCTAGCGTGTGTGTGTGTGTGTATATGTGTGTGTGTTTGAGTGTGTGTGTGTGTGTGTGCGCGCGCGAGCGTGCGTGAACACATGCCTACACATGTGCACCTCAGTATGTGTGTGTGTGTGTGTGTGTGTGAACACATGCCTACATATGTGCACCTCTGTGTGTGTGTAGGTGTGTGTGTGTGTAACACATGCCTACATAGTGCACTTGTGTGTGTGGGGTAAGTGTATGTGTGTGTGTGTGTAACATGTGCCTACATATGTGCAACTCTGTGTATGTGTGTGCGTGCATGCGTGTGCATGTACGTACAGTGTGTAGTTCCAGCCACAAACCAGTGACAGTAGTTGGTGTTGTGCCTTTCAGTGCGGAGTCGGGGCTGTCGGCAGACTGCAGTCCTGTGCCCTCCTGTCTGCTGTCCCCAGACATCGACACCCAGGACACCAGCTCCTCCCGGGACGGCGGCTTCTACCTGCTCCGCAAAGACTCTGAGCGCAGGGGCACCTTGGTGCAGATCATATCCCAGGACATGGACAAGGTAGACAGAGCACCTGTTAAAAACTGGTTATTGTACCTGATGGTGGTGGTGGTGGTGGTTTAATTTCAGTGGGTTTGAGTAAGGTAGACACCCTCCCCATCCGTAGACAAAGCACCTGTTTTAAACTGGGTATTTTACCTGGTGGTGGTGGTGTGGTGGTTTAATTTCAGGGGGTTTGAGTAAGCTAGATACCCTCCCCTCCTCTGTCCCCCAGCTTTCCACTGTGTGGATCTTTATCGTTTCAACAGGAATAGTCCCATTCACCCGCCGCTCTGGCAAAGTGGTTAGCGTCACAGACTCCCGAGTGGAAGGTCATTGGTTCGATTCCCGTCACAGTCATTCATTTGTGGGATTTTTTTTACCTGCTTGGCTCCTGTACCCAAAGCTGAGTTTGCTGTGGGCCTAGTTGAGAAGACTGGGACCACACAGGCGAGTTCCATCCACTTAGTGAATGTGTCTCTGAGAGTGCTGCACAGATTTCCTGACCAACACTGCAGGTGTCTGTTTCTCACAGGCCTGGTTGATGCAGAAATATATTATGGAAGTATGCATACTGTACAGCCCTGTCAAGCAGTCTCAGACCACAGTGGAAAGCCATAGCATCACCTTCATCATCCTCATCCTCATCAATCAGCTCTTAAAAATGTTTTTTAAAAATGTGCATTCACTGTTCCTTTTCATGTGTTCATCAATGTTGCTATTTGAATGTGTACTGAGCCCCAGTTAAATGGTGGATTTAGCTTGAAAGGTGGTCGCTTGGCTGTCATAGTCTACTTTCCATAGCTTGTTTGACAAGTGCAAGTGCATATGACTGTGCACATATGCCGCTGCGTGTGGGTGTCTTTGTGCTTTATTATTGTTTCTAAAATGCTGCTGTTGAAGGAATTGAGAGCCTGGGATGAAAATGGTTGAAAAA
>CM065724.1:77763130-77793130 GCA_033310375.1 Conus canariensis
TAAGTGTGAGTCACTGTAGTGGTAATGCACCAAGTTGACGATGACGATGCCTGTGCACACAGACCAGCTGCGTGAGGAGGTTCAGTTTGACGCCTCAGCCCTGATGGAGATCCACCTGGCCCTCTACATTGCCCAGGAGGCGGTAAGTCTTGTGTGGGGTCAACTCCCACATCAACTTAGATCCTCTTCCTGTCTGCCTTCCTTCAAATCACACCTCAAACCTTTTTCATTTCCCTCAGTTTTACTATGTGCTGGTGATGTTTCAGAGTGTGATATGTGTTTGGTGGCAGTGGTGGTGTAGGTCGAGTGGTAATAAATGTTTTTCATTTTGGAAGGCTGTGTTGGGTGTTGATATGATTGGTTGTGGTGTAAGGCATGAATTTTGTGTATTGCTGTTTGCTTGTACTTGTTTGGCGTGTTGTAGAATGTGTGTATGTGTATTGGCCGTCTTTTGCATTCACGGATGTGTTTTTGTGAATGGCCAGGACATATATTTGATTAAGCATGTTAAATATTCTTGATAATGATAATAATAATAATGGAAATAAATATTATGCATAATGTAGAGTGTGTATGTGCATTTGGCTATTGTTGATGACCCCTGAACACCCAGCCACAGACCATGCTATTACTGACTTCCCTTTTCTTCCAGGTGAGCACCGTACTGAAGACACACAACATTAAGCCTCACTGGATGTTTGCTCTGGACAATTTGATCCGGGGGGCTGTGCAGGTGGCCATTGAGGTTTTGTCTCCAGGTGAGTTTATAACTTGATTCAGGGCATTGTACAGGTGGCTGTTTTGGTCATGTCATGTCACCAGGTGAGCTCACAAGTTGATTCAGGGCATTGTACAGGTGGCTGGTTTGGTCATGTCACCTCACCAGACCAGGTGAGGTCACAATATGATTCAGGGCATTGTACAGGTGACTGTTGAGTTCCTGTCACAAGATGAATCTGCAACTTGATCTGGGTGCAGTGTAGATTTCTGTAGAAGTTCCATCACCAGTGGAGTTCACAGTTTGATTCAGAGTGCTGAACAAATGGTTGTTAAGATCCTGTGACCAGGTGAGGTCACAACTGGATCCAGGGCTGTGCAGGTGGCCATAGAGATACTGTCACAGGTGAGTTCACAGTTGATCCGGGCCACTGTGGAGGTGACTGTTGAGGTCCTGTCACCAGGTGAGTTCACAACTTATCCAGGGCACTGTGTTGGTTGTCTTTGAGGTCCTGTCACCAGGTAAGTTCACAACTTATCCAGGGCACTGTTTTGGTTGTTTTTGAGGTCCTGTCACCAGGTAAGTTCACAACTTATCCAGGGCACTGTGTTGGTTGTGTTTGAGGTCCTGTCACCAGGTGAGTTTACAATTGGCCCTGAGGCATTGTGTTGGTGATTTTCAGGTTTTGTCCCCTAGTGACTTCACATTTGTTACCCAAATCATGTCACTTAGTACATGTTAGTGTTAATGACTGCAAGTGGGAGAGGAAGTAAGATACTAGAAAAAAGTTACTGGTGAGCAGAGTAAATGGAACGTGCAGAGTTCACAACAAATCTCTTGTCTTGCAACATAGTAACTTGTAGGGTTCAGGTTTTGTATGCTTTGTTTCACCCCATGGGGGTTCCTGTGCAGACAGGCCTACTGTCCCGAAATAGTCATGGTGAAAAATGTGCAGTGATGAGCCTTGTGGACGTTAAGGTCATGGATCGAAGGTTATTTAAACAATCACACATATCGGAAACAAATGCACCTTTTTTTTCCCACAGGTGGACAGACCTGAAGGCTGAAGGGAAGTAGAAATTCCTACACTGTGTGCACACACATCAATTCCATAATCAGCAATGGTAGAGACCGAACTGAGCCACAGTTTAGAGAAAATACTGAAAAGATGGCTAACTTTAGCAAACAAATCAGAATGAGTGAAACTGATGAAGACGACAGACAGCAATTCCTGCTAAAAAAAAAAAAGAAAAATTATCAGTGCCACCAGGCCTTCAGGAAATATAATGATTGGTAAGCCATGTTCACTACAAGGACAGAAAGGGGGAAGACCTTGGATTTTGTGGGATCTGCAGTAGCACATTCTCCTGTAGCTGTGGTGGTCATGTTGATGTGAGTGTGCAAACATGTGTTCATGTACGTGTGCACAGCTTTACATTGTAAGAAGAAAGTGTGTTCCTGAACAGTGTTGAAACTTTTGAGTTTCTTCATGATTTTCATGACATCTGCTCCTGATCTGGGGCGGGCAATGACTGCCTTTGCCATGGTGTTGGGAGTCTGTGACCTGGTGTGTGGGGTGTTTGTCACACACCAAATTCGAGTGCTGATCTTTTGAAAGAAAAAAAAAAAGGTGTGATGGATGTGATGGCACTCTCCAGAAGGGGATGCCCACTCATGCTGTGACCAGGCAGTTACTGTCGTCAGTTGGGGACTTGGTAGGTGGTGTCCTGGGAATGCTGGATCAGAACAGGCACCACTGAACTCCTCTGCAGTGACTTTGCAACAGTGCAGTGTCTCCTCTATGGATTGGTCTATGATGAGTGGATATTCTTTGGATTGCCTGTGCCATGGCCATGGCAGGATACTCCAGGGTGGGACTGCGAAAAGGAAGACAGAATGAGCAGCATGGAAGTAATGCCACTGAAGAAGCACAGAAGATTGGACAGAAGAAAAAAATGGGTTGTATAATGATGTGTTGTCACTGCAGTTTGTAGGTTCATTGTTACATGCAGTATTCATTCGTACTGTATTATATCCAGTTTACTTTTCACACAGTTTTCTAATGTGTTCTACCTGAAGTACACCTGTTGAATCAGTATTTTTTTTGTTGTTCTAGTCGTTTTCTGCAAGATCTTCTTTGATGGGACTGTTGACTGACCTTAGTTGTGAATCAATGGATGTGTGCAGAACTTGGGGCTAATCTGGCTGGAGGAAATGCAGGGGGTGAGGAAGAGGTCGTGACCTCAGGCGTGTCCTCGGCTAACTCTGCAGGCAAACCCCTGGCCTACAAGAAGATGGCGCTACAAGAACTGTACAAAGACTACGACAAACTGCAGGATGACAACCTGAGGTAGCTCTCACTCACATGACAGTCTTTGTTGGTACATATGAAGGTATTGACAGACTGCAGGATGATAATTTGGGTAGCTCTCACTCACATGTTAGTCATGTTGGTATATATATAGAGCTAATATCGGAATGCATAATGACAGCCTGTGTTAATTCTCACCTATATACCAGTATTGTTGGTACATCTAAAAGTAATGACAGAATGAAAGATTATGAACTGAGGTAGCCCTCGCATAATGTGCTTGTATTAGTGAAACATGTAAAGGAAATGACAGAATGCAAGATACCTTATTTCTTTTACTTTTACCCCTGGTAAGTTTTTCCTAAAGTCAGGTTGTTTTTCCATTTTCAACAAATTTTTGTTTAGATTAAAATGATTAAAATTCAAGTTTTTCTCTGTTAGTAAACACATTAGTCATCAATCGATTTGACTGTAGAGACATGGTATCAGACTTTAGATAGTGATCATACTGCCAGCTTCTGAGGCATAGTATGTGAAAGAACAGAACAACTTTGTCAAGCATTCAAGTTGTGAATGAGTAAGGTCTGCATAATTCATATTTCATGCAGATGGGCAGAGGGTGTGGAGCAGGTGTGTGGTACACTGTTTCAGGATGATGCAAGAACTCATCGATCTACAACGAACATACCAACAGCTTCTAACTCGGAGTCTACAAGAGAAAAAACTTGCCATGTCACAGCTTCAGTGAGCAAATTTTGTTTTCTTCACACACACACACACACACACACACACACACACACACACACACACACACACACACAAAATTAAATTAATGAGATGGCAGTAGAATGATTCGTATCAGTGTAAGATGCATCAATGTGTATACCTTTGGTCATAGTATTCTAAGGATGGTTTCTCTTTTACCAGCTTCTTATCAAAGACGTAATGATGATGATTTGTTTTTCTTCATATTATCTGAATGTGAAGATAACAGAAGACAGAAGTATCTTAATTTTTTTTTTTTTCAAAATGATAGGTGCCTAGATTTCATGAGTTCCTCTGTAGAATTGATTCGAATGTTTGTGGGTAGGGTGGGATGAAAAAATAGATTTTGTGTGACAATAATCTTTCACCTGTCCGTGTCATGGTCAGTCTTTGATGTGCTTGCTGCTGATGGAGGTGGCGTCATGTGTGTCTGTCTCTTCCTCACAGGGTCATGTGCCCTGTCGTTCCAGCTGCTCAGGACAACATGAATGGTGAGTGGGGTCCACAGCTTTATTCCAATGGCTTGGGGTTTTTTTTATTGGAGGAATGGCTGTGGGGAAGGGGAGTGGAGGGGGAACAGTGGGAAGGGAGTGGGAAGGTGGGAGGAAGAGGAGAGGAAAAGCCAGGTGTGGAGATCCCAGGGTGCAGACAAGTCATTATCAGCATTCGCTTTTCAACAGAAGCTGAGCATTACTGTCGTGCAGCTTACTTTGTTGGAGATTTTTTCTTTTTTTTTTCTTCTTTCCTTTTTTGCGGTGAATAGAACAAGTTACTTATATAATTTTGTTGTTATTGTTGTTGGTTACTTGGGTCAGTAGAGCAATTTGGCATAATCAACTGCATTTGGTTGTCTGTGTGCATGTGTCTCTATGGTAAACTGTTTAACTCATTCGCTACCAATGTCCGCATATGCGGACATCGTACGATGAAGCGTTCACTACCAATGTCCGCATATGCGGATTTGGATTTTGAAAATTTGCGCTGTCCGCATGACGTATCGGGTACGAAACTCAAGAAGGGAGATGATTCCTTAGTTATCCCCTACCAACTTTTCATTCATTTGCATTGTGTGTGTAGCGTGGCTCGCTCGCTAGCCGACAACAACAGAGAGTACCGTCGGTCAGCTCTGCTCCGTGATTGAAAAGATGGCGTCGCGACGAAGCCTTCGACACAGTAGGGCTGGTGAATTGTTAGTTAGAGCTGAAGACACACTTGAACTGATCCAGACTGATGGGTCAGATGTTGAAGAAGACATCAGCGATTCTTCTGATGAGGATTTCGACCCGTACAGTGAGGAGACAGACGTGGATTCTGACACTGAAGTGGGCGCTGATAGTGGCAAAGAAGCAGACGAAACTGTGCCAGCAGTTGGGCCTCAACAACAAGTGTTTGATTCGGATACTGACGCTGAAATGGGAGAAGAAGTTGATGATTTTGGGCTGTTTTTACTGGCAGTTGGACTGATAATGTTATCTTTTTTCCTCCCGATCAACCGTTCACAGGCACACCAGGTTTATTGAACGACTGGCCAGTCAACACTCAGCCGTTGCAGTTCTTTGAGTTGTCCATGCATTCCACAGAGGTGGCTAAAGAGAAATTATTACAACATAAATTGTGCTGTGTGTAAGTGTGTCATGTATGTTTTACACACTAAGTGAGTGCATATTTTTGCAGTGATCCATTCATGTATCAGTAGACTGGGGGGTGAGGGGGGGGGGGGTGCAGGTGGAGGGGGAGAAGGGAGGGATAAACAAATTGAGTTAGTGATTATATGTACTGAGTATTTGTGCATTACTCTGTGTGTGTGTGTGTGTGAGAAAGTGTGTGTGTGTGTGTCTGTGTGTGTGTGTGTTTGAGAGAGAACAGCTACACATGTTCATGTTTTGTAACTCTGTGCATGGGTATGTTTGTGTTTTCAGGCATATTGTTACTGATATTTATTGTGCAAAAACCGGCAGCAGTACAGGACTACATGGCAGGAGCAGACATGAGTGATCAACTCATGGCCTACATGCCCCTGAATAGGAAGACCATGAAGTGGTGGAAGAAGCTGTTTTTCATCTTCTGACCTTGACTCTTATTCAGGGGTCTATTCTCTACAACAAGCATCTTGCAATCCATGGTTTGCCACTGTGTGTGAAGCTGTGCCCAGGATGCAATGTCACTTGTCACCAGTGTTTTGTGCACTGTGAACTTTTTTTTTGTTTTTTCATCCAGCAAAGACACATTTTTTTTTGTATTTTCACATTCTCCATCACCTGCTTTTGATTCCATATTATATTTTCTGTGTCTTGAGTGACTCCAGCTGTGCTAGAATGTGATGTAGAACATTTCTGAGCTGCTAAGGAACACTTAGTATATATATTTCTGATAGGTGCAAAAGTGCTAAAAATAGGGAAAGTTTTGAGACAATTTTCACCACCAAGATGGTAAGTAAATTACTTTATTTTTTGTTCATGTATAGACTAATATGCATTGGATCCACTCACCAAATTTCAAGTGTCTGTCTGCTCATCTATAATTGTGAGAGTTTTTTTCCTACCCTATACAAACCCCGTGTATTCAGGGATTAGCAAGGGGAAAAACTCCTGGCATGGAGTGAGTGAGTTCTGAAATTTGTCCTGTTTGAACAAGCTTGGCATGATTGTGCTCTCAGCCACTACATGTAGCACAACCATGCAAAACAGTTAAAGCCACAGTGACTCCACAAATATTTCAGTAGGAAACTTTAAGTATGAACTTGTATATGTATGTGTATTTATATATATGTATGTGTGTGTGTGTGTGTGCGTGCGTGTGCACGCGCATGCATGTTTTGGTGGTTCTGTGTTTTTAAACTATAGTGTGATGTGTATGTATGTGCTTTTGTCCATGCTATGGTTGATGTGTGCACAAGTTTCAACACTTTACTGTATCTTCACAGGCATTTGCATGCAAAACTCTTTCCAGTGGAAGCTCTTAAATAACAAGCTTCAGAAATCCTTGAAATTAAGTCTTTAGAAAAAAGGAACGTCACTTAGGATTTAAGTCTAATTAGAACACTGTTTGAGAAAAACATTTTCATACTAGGGGGTCGATTGGAGGGGAATCTTCACTGGACTATTCCATTGCACTGAAGCTGTATGTGTGTTGTGTACAGACGTGGACATGGAGGAGGTGGACAGCAGTTCAGCCAGTGGCAGGGACAGTGAACTGGTCAGCTGGCTGACGCGACACAACTTCGACCCAGAGGCCATCAGCAGGGTAGGTGTCGTCGGGGGACCACGCGGTGGCTGCAGTGATCACCACAGCTTCTCTCATGTAGCTTTCTTGTTCTTGATTAACAGAAAACGATACACCCAAAGGTGCAGGTGGGATCCAGAAAAGTACTGTCTTCAACTGCCGA
Organism: Conus canariensis; assembly: GCA_033310375.1. Taxonomy (NCBI): domain Eukaryota; kingdom Metazoa; phylum Mollusca; class Gastropoda; order Neogastropoda; family Conidae; genus Conus; species Conus canariensis. The sequence goes on from CM065724.1 coordinate 77,770,310, forward strand.
ACAAACCAGCTGGGAGCAATCCTTCACCACCGAGATGCAGGACAAAACCTGACTTGATGCAACCCAACTCATTATCAGTCAAATGATGTCTGGACTGTACATCACAAAACACAACAAGCCTTGCTTCTAGGTGTGAAAAATACCTTCAGAGCTGCAGAACCTTCAGAACTGTGGAGGAAATGTCCTGTTTTTAAAAACCATTCCTTGGCTTGCTTATCAATTAGGGAAAGGGGGGAGAATGCAGAGAAAAATGGTTGCGGAGTAGACCCAAAATGATAGTCTGCGTTTGTCATAATTTACATGTTGCAGAACATACATTTTCTTAGTAAGTCTTGAAAATGTTTGCAGTGAATGCCTGACCAGTTGTGCTTGATGTGGAACAAAGAGTGTGGTAAGCTAGGCATTTCTTGTGTTGCCTGAGGAAGGCCTGTTGCACACTTGCAACAGCAAAGACATCCTTGTCTTCTGCACATTATTGTATGGTTTTCTTTCTTCTTTTTTTTTATTCCCCCCCCCCCCCCCCCCCCAAGTTTTAATGGAATTAATGATTAGCAGGTGAGCAGGCTGCATTACTTTATTACTCCTCTTTTGAGTTCAGACTTTCCGTTCTCTACTATCATCTCCAGTTCTGCACCTGACTACCTGTCTGATGTCCTTCAGATTTACTTCTCATATCCGGCAGTTGTCCACATTGAAAAACAAGAGACCAGAGGTGAATGATCTTTTTTCTTTGAAGCTCCAACTACCTGGAACAAATGACCTCCATCTGTCAGAGACTCACATTCTCACACTGAATTCAAGACAGGCTTTAAAACTCATCTCTTTTGTAATAAGTAGTATATGTAATGTAATGCTCGCACAAGTTATATAAAAGTACAGGTAAGGTCATGGTTGTTTTTGCACAAGTTATATAAAAGTACAGGTAAGGTCATAGTTGTTTATCATATATATGTCGCTATACATATAAGTAAGTTTAAATGTAGTTTTGTAAAGCATTGTGCGTAGGTGTTTGAAACATTGCGCTGAACATGTGTTTGATATTTGTGTTATTGTAAGTGACAAAATATGAAAGATGTTTAAAGGAGATGCTGCAAGGCCAGTCTGTTTTGTGAGCTGTCTGCTCATCCTTCATAACACTGGAAGGGGGGATAAGAAGGATAAGAAAATCAAATTGACCACCAGAGAGAGAGAGAGGGTTTGCTCATTTCCATGTTTATGTAAACATGTACACAGTCTCTCTGTTCGACTTGCTGTCTGTTACACACAGAACACAGACACCCAAGCCAACATGCAGAAATATAAAAAGAATCATGAAAATGAAGGCATACTTTAAGGAGCATTTTTGTTTTCATATACAGTGAAATAGTTTTCTGTGTTTCACACTGGCACATTACTGTTGTTTGCTAGAGACACCATGGCATTTACCATTCATGATGTGACAGGTGTGTGACGAGGAGTACACGCTACAAGACCTGATGGAGTTAGTCACCTGGGAGGACATTCGGCAGCTTCAACTCAAGTAAGGGGTTTCTTTACCATCTTATTCCGCACGGTTGTTATCTGGGGTTTTTTTCTCCATACATTTGCTTTTGGTCTCTTGATGTACAGAAATATGCTATAGAGGATTATATTGGTCTAAAACAAAATGCACACATGCATGTACGTACACATGCGCACACACACACGCACGCACACACACACACACACACACACACACACACACACACACACACACACACACACACACACAACTTACCACACACACACACACACACACACACACACACACACACACACACACACACACACCACACACACACACACTTGCCACACACACACACCACACACACACACACACACCACACACACACACACACACACACACACACACACACACACACCACACACACACACACACACACACACACACACACCAGGAATAAAACTATAAACTGGTCAAAGCTTTGTGTGGCTGCCAGGTTCATTCACTGCCACCACCTTTTTAGCAGTTTTCCTAAAATCTGTTGAACTTAGTCGTTTTTGCCACCTCCACCACTCCCTTCTCCTTTTATGGTATTGACCTTGGAGCCACACAAGAGAGGCAGTTTGCAGGGTTGTTTACTCAGGTGTGAATGAATGCACACCACAGCAATTATGCAAAAAGGAATATGCACATCACAGCAATTATGCAAAAAGGAAGATACACACCACAGCAAAAGGAAGATGCAAACACAGATGTGGCAAAATGGAGAGAGGGAAGTGTACAGATTTGTATTTTTATGATAATAAAAAAAAAAAAGCAAAGGATATTTGTAAACTCACGTCACCATATTCAGCTATTTGGGGGCAACACATTTAATATTGGGTATGTATTGTCACATGTTTGCCCCTCTCTTTCCACCCTGGTATTTTGTTTTGTTTCTGAAAGGGGCTGGGGACGGGGGGTGTCCTCATCTTCTTTGCCATCCCTATGACATTTGTCCAAACTTCTCAGCCGGGTTTTCTCACCTGTAGCCCCAGCCAGGCTTTTTCTGTCATGACCTAGCACCAGCGGTGCACAGAGTGCAGTTGGTGCTGAGTGTTTGTCAGGCAGCCCTCCAGGGGAGACACTGCTGCCAAGGCATTTCGGCGGTGTTCACTGCGACTTGTTCTGACCAGACATTCGCAGGACACCACTTTGCTAGCCCCATGCCGATCACAATTACTCATTCCTGTTTGTTTAGATGTAAAGCCAACATGAGTGAACGGCAGATTCCAAATTGCACCACAAGGTCTGTCTGATGACAGCACCCATGACCTTGCCAGTATTGATTACTATGACACAGACTGCCCAAGGCCTTGAACATGGAGAGGAAACTGAATGGAGGTTATCACATGAACAGGGCATGAAGGACCACAAAATTTGTGTTATAATTGTATTTGCATGGACACTTCGTATTGCATTGATCATTAAGGTTGAGATTGATGGAGACAGTGCATGGAATTCCATTCTGGGTCAGAGACTGCATAACAGGGCTGTACTCCACACTACTTTGATAATTCTTTCTAGCCTTGACCAGACCCAGGAGATACAGATACCTGTGGTGTTGTCATGAAATTTAAGCAGCAGTCTCAGAGAAACATCAGTCAAGAAACTAGTCTGTGTAGTTCCAGTCTTCCTTGTTTGACTCTAAGGAGGAGCTGGCCAAGGCTGAAATATCTCTAAGAGAGCTCTGATGAGACTTAAACCCAGGACCTACCTGCCAGCAAATACAAAGTGCTAACCGCTGCACCACCATGAATGGTTATATATAGCCTGTTTTATTAGTCTACATGTGGTAAGGCAGTCAGATGTGTGTGCTAGACTTCTGGTCGAAACTGCGTTCAGTATTATTTTCTTTGTTGAGAATAACTTAGTATTTGTGGCAGATATTTGTATGACCTGATAATCAGATTAATAGACAGTTACTGTAACTGTTCACCTTTTCTGAGAAAATGTCAGTTTTGTAATTTTGAAAATGTTGCTGTTTTTTTTTTTTCTCTTCAGACTAACACTTCCTTCTTTTGGTATTTAAATTGTTTAAGAGTTGAAAGTACAGATTGTATATCTGTTTATTGTTCAGTAGAATGCGGTTATGCTGGCTTTTGTTACTGACAGTTTTAAAGTTCACCACAGACGCTTTCACATACACAAAGTACCCCCAACATCAAGGGGAGGCTGTGTGGGTGGGTGTTTGTCTAGTGCACACATGAATATTTGTCTTTCTCCTCAGTCTGCTTCATGTCGATCAAAACAACATGGATTAATGGTGATACACATATTGGGAAACATTTCAGCATCATTTTTGACTGCCCATCTGAGAGAAGTTGGCCATCTTCAACACCCTTTTCATTTATAACTCCGCCGAACAAGGTGGACAAACAAATCACTAGACAAAACATGACGCTTTTCAACCTCTTTCGTCTACTTCAAGCAAGGTTAACGACACTCGGGACAATGAAAATGAAGAACAAGCAACCACTTATCTTTGTCAAATTTGGCGCAAGAATTTGTTTTTGATAAAGGTATTAATCCATGTTGTATTGATACAGGTGAAAGAGGCAGAGCAGAGAGACAAATATTCACCCTTTTCGTTGTGTTGTCAATATGTGCATCACCATTAATCCATGTTGTTTTGATACACGTGAAACAGGCAGAGCAGAAAGAGAAGTATTCCCCCATTTCATTATCGGTGAATGTTGTGCAGGGGTGGGGTTCGCTGCAAGCTGTGGAGAGCCATCCTGGAAGAAAGAACTCGTCATCGCGACGAAGGATGAACAGCTTACGCCAGCCATGCCTCGCCCCCTTTCACTCCCTGGTTTCCTGTTTCGTGCGTCGTCATTGCTGTGCTGAAAGAGACAGAACTGAACAATGTTACATGATATGTGATTGGACAGCGGTCTGCCTGCATGAGGGGATTAGGGAGCTTACTTGTGCCATGTCTGCCTTTGGAGTAATGTGTGTGTGCATGTATACTTTGTGTGTGTGTGTGTGTATTCTTGGGTTTGTTAATATGTTTGGAATAGCAGTGTGTGTGTGTGGATGTGCATGTTTTTGTGTGTATGTGTGTGTGTGTGTTGACCAGTGTTGACGCGTGATGTTTGCTGCTACCTGATGGCCTGACATGAGGCCCTGTGTGTAGGCTGTGTAGACAGGACTACAGGGGGACAGTCAGTATTATACTGCTTAGAGCTTGTGGACGAGGAAAGCATGTGGGTTCTTTGCTTATCCCATAAGAGGCATGCTGCTAACAAATCGTTTTCGTTCTGTAGACTGCGTGATTGTGACTTTCCCAGTTTTTGTGTGTTGAACACTCCTACTGTTGTCCCCATGAAAAATTGTTTGTTCCGGATGTCTGCACCTGAGGTGATTTTTAAATGTTTTTAACAATTCTTGGATGTTTCTGTTGATTAGGAATCATGTTTTTGATCATGTACATAACCCTTGATGATCTTTTAATCATGTTCAAAATGGTGACTGTTTTAATCATGTTTTAACTCTGTTGCATGCAACAGTTTTATTTTGAGAGATGTTCTCCGCCTCAATGTTCTTAATGCCTGATTTACTTCTAATGTTGGAGAAAAAAAAACACACAAAAAAAAACCTGTGCAACAAATGAAAACAAGGTGCAGAAATGATGACAACATTCTCATCACAGGGCAGCTTCAACGTTTTGTCTTTCTTGCATATCTGAGGGCTGTTTTTCTGTTCAATTTTTTTTTTTTGTAGCTTATATATTGTGTTATACGTCAGTCACTGAAGATTCCTGCCTGTCCTAATTGTCGCTGCATAGTCACCTCAACTGTCGTACTGAACCAGCATTCAAACTTAGATCTAGTTGCAAAATGAGGCGACTGCAGGCAGAAATCTAAACAATTTTTTTTAAGTATTTATAGGGCACCATCGAAAACCATAGACAAACTAATCACAAGAAAAAAAACAACACATTTCGACCTCTAAAGTCTTCTACAGGCAAGATACACAACACTCAGGACAGTGAAAATGAAGAACGAGCAAACGCTTATCTTCATCCAACTCGGCGCAAGATGGCTGTTGAATGAAAGCTGGTTGGGTGAAGATAAGTGATTGCTCATTCATTGTTGTTGTCCTAAGTGTTGTGTGTCTTCCCCGAAGATGGAGTATAGCTGCCTTAATGGCGGGATAAAAAACGGTCATGCACACAAAACTCCACTCCCTTTGTTGGGCAGATGGGATTAATATTTGCCTGTCTATACAGGGAGTGTCCACAGGAGTATCAGCCTGTGTACGCAGAAGAAGAAGAAGAGGAAGTGTTGTGTATCTTGCCTGAAGAGAACCTAAGAGGTTGAATCGCGTCGTGTTTTGTCTTGTGATTAATTTGTCTACATTTTTCGGTGGAATATTATAAATGCATTTTAAAATTCATCCTTCAAACATGAAGATGAAGTGAAGGAGCGAGGGTGGAGGAGGTGAGGGCAGCGACAACTGATTTCAGTGGCATCACCTGGGTGGCAGACAGACCACGATACACAGTCGTCAGGAGTTCTGCATTGGAATGCTGAATGTGGAGGATCATTCTCACTACATTTTCACCTGGACAAAAAAAAAAAAAAAAAAAAAAAAAACAGAATACAAGGGAGACAAGTATGAATTCTTAACTGTCAAGATTTTCTTTAAGAAGAAGCTGATGACATTGAGCTGTTAATCTCTTGTTGGTGTGATTGAGGGTTGGGTATGAAATGCTTTTTGTGTGTCTGTCTGTTTGTTTGTCTTTGTTGTATTGTTGACAATAAGATCCTCAGGTCTCACCATGCCGATATATCACTGAGAGAAAAAAAAATTGAACAATTATTGGATTTGTTTTTCAAATGGCAATTTGGATGAAAAGAGTTGAGGCTGTTGTAGGAATAATTCATCAGTTCAGGTTTTGTTTTGTTTTGTTTCTTAATAATGTGGATGATGTTACGGAATTCATGTACCTTCAGTTAAGAGTTTGATAACACTGTGGAGGTGATTTAATTATTGTATCATGTAAAATCCAAATCAAAAGGAGTGAACAGGCTTGTGGAAGCAGTGTATTCTGTTATGATCCTGTTCTTCTACTGTCTTTGCATTTCCTGTTGGCTTCTTAAGTTTATTCAAGTTGACAGTTCTTCAGGATTTATATCCAGGTGGATACCGGAAACATAATGGCTGGAACCACAGAACTTTATGGATAATCAGGATTTCTCTTGGTGAATTTCTAGCTGCCATCCCTTAAGATGTAATTGAAGTTGTATGGTGTTGTGGTGGTGTTTTTTTTTTTTTTTTTTAAGTCTTCCTGCATGTTTTCAAGTAGATATTTCAGCAAAATTGTGCCGGGGACAGAGTTCTTAACCCCCCTTGAATAGTATCAGAAGCAGCAAATGATAATTTTAGTAGTTTTTCCTGAACAATTAATACTGTAGTACAGTGGTACTGAAGGATGGACACACACACACACACATACATACGCAAGCTTAAATTTCCTGCAGGATCAGTTGCTGACAGTGAAAGATTGTGCTCCACCGGGAATCTGTTAAAAGTTCTGCTCAAATCGCAGAATGATCTGTGAACATGCTGGCCAAAAAAAAAAAAAGAAAAAAAAAAGAAACTAGGGTGTAGAACGGTCTTGACTAGCTTATCACTTGTGATGAGAACCTTCAGAGTGCCAAGTCCACAAAAGGAATTTCCGTGGTTCAGTCACTTTATTCAGTTCGCCATGTTTCATAGGAAATTTGAGACAAACCTTGCAACAGCATGCAAATAGCTAGTCACTGAAACTGTGATGCATGTGTACTTCGTTCAGTATTCGGTTCGAAACTGCTGTTTTGCTGGCTTCTTTAAAGAGGATTCCTCTCCTTCACCGCTGCTTTTCGTTTCGACAGTTTTTCTGCATGCACGAAAGTACCAAAGAGCTCTGATTCTGCTTAAAGGTTAGTGATTAAAGTTAAGTTCAACATCAATTTTACCCAGATGTATATGCTTTGGGGTCAGCAGCAAAGTGTATTGGAAACATACTGCCAAAAGCTGCTGTTTTGCCTTGTGGTGTGCGGAAGTGACAGAACATTATATTTCTATAATCAGTTGACAGTGAGGTAGCTCTTTAGCACTCAGTTAACTTTTTGTAAACTACTGATTGTCATTGGTAGCTAGCAGCTTGATATAGACAACGTCCTTGTTGTCCTGGTTTCATTTAAGTGCGCAGAGTGGTAAACACAGGATATCAGTTTATTTCCATATCTGAAAGACTAGAATTCAGTGTACTCTGGACACGTTTCAGACCTTCATTCCGCAGGAGGCCTTTTTAGATGTTTTCAGTGGAGGCCAGGAACTGATGGTTTTCAGATTTCGTTCAGGAATGATGTGCTCCTGTAGTGTGTTGGTACCTTCGTTTCAACGTGATTTTGTTCGATGAATGATCTGCTGACGTTAATGTCAAACTGTTGGTGGGAAGAGGGTAAAAGAGTTGTTCAAATATCCTGTTTGCCACCAGACAGCCATCTTTTAATGTGTTCAGTAAGTTAAAGAAAAAGATTGTGAACACGAAGGGATGCTATGATCAAGATGCCATGACGATCAAAATGTGTAGAAATAATGTGTCATGACTTTCTGCATTCAGTACAAGGAGGTGAAGGAAGGATCGATCCTTTTTAGGGGATAAACAATTGAATGTGTATCAGAACATTAAACAGTTGAATGTGTATCAGAACATTAAACAATTGAATGTGTATCAGAACATTAAACAATTGAATGTGTATCAGAACATTAAACGATTGAAGGTGTATCAGAACATTAAACAATTGAAGGTGCATCAGAACATTAAACAATTGAAGGTGCATCAGAACAATAACAATTGAAGGTGCATCAACAATGACATTGAAGGTGCATCAAAACAACTAACAATTAAAGGTGCATCAAAACAACAAACGATTGAAGGTGCATCAGAACAACAAACGATTGAAGGTGCATCAGAACAACAAACGATTGAAGGTGCATCAGAACAACAAACAATTGAAGGTGCATCAGAACAAAAACAATTGAAGGTGCATCAGAACAACAAACAATTGAAGGTGCATCAGAAACAAACATTGAAGGTGCATCAGAACAACAAACATTGAAGGTGCATCAGAACAACAAACGATTGAAGGTGCATCAAAACAGACAAAGTATAGAAGGTGCATCAGAACAATAAACAATTGAAGGTGCATCAAAACAATGAACAATTGAAGGTGCATCAAAACAACTAACAATTAAAGGTGCATCAAAACAATACGTAATTGAAGATGCATCAAAACAGTAAACAATTGAAGGTGCCTCAGAACGATAAAACAACTGAAGGTGCCTCAGAACAATAAACAATTGAAGGTGCATCAAAACACGCTGTCTGTAATGTAGAAGAGGGCACCTCTGTAAAATCAGTTATGGTAAGTCCTTGTCCACTTGACACTGAGTTTGAGTCATGTGAAGATGGTGTTTTGAATCACCAGTTTCTATATAAGTGACATATACCTCATCATGTTTAAGTAAGTTGAAATTCTTAGCATGTTTTAATTTCTGAATTATTCTGAACTATAAACCTTTAAATGGATGGTCTTCTTCAAAGAAAAAGAGAACTGTAAAGCTTGTAGTGTTATTGGACATGACACACTTCATTTCCTCCTACACCTGCTAATCACTTACACAGCCACAGTGAAATACTCGTCTTGTTTCATAGTCATTGTTTAGTAAGTCTCAGCATCAGCAGTTTCAACATCAGTGTTGACACATTTCATTGTGATTCAAGTTCGATACTCAAATTGTAGTCAAGCTGTTTATGACTATAGAGTATGTTTTTTTGCATTCTGTCTCATGAACATTGATATGACGGACTTAGCCCAGGTCAGAAATGTTCTTGAGTTTGTAGCTAGTCACCAGAGTATATTATGGCAGAGAAAAGGTCCATGCTTGCTCCGTTCACAAATGAATTGCAATTCGTCTAAGTCAAACTATGTCGTCCGGTTGGAAGTTGTAGGCTTCCATTCTCACCCTCCTCTTCCTGCAGTTATCATTGCTTCACAGCCTGTCATGTAGAACCTATGATATACACAACAAATAAGCAGTGGAAGAAAACAGAGCGGGTGACAATTCTTTGAGTATTATGAAAGTTACGAAAACCATACTTAACCCTTCACTGACCGCAGATAGGATTTGTTGGACAGTCATGTGGAGAGAATCGTTTGCTTCCCCTTGCCTTCACTCCACTTTCAGTTTGTAAATAATTGTCTATGAATGTGTTGCATCCAAGAGGCGTTACCTCTGCAGTTTGTACAGTTTATAGTGTTAAACGGACGGTGAAACATGTGGGAGCAATACTTGACCAGACATGTTCACTGCAGGATCAGGTCAGTAGAGTGTCGTGCTATGTTCTCAGAACTCTGTCGCATTTCCTCATTTGGTAAATATCTTTTCAGCTAATGCAACAGCAAAACTTGTCAGTTCGCTGATTACTTCTCAGGTCGAGTTTTATGATTCAGTACTGTATGATTTCCCCGCAGAACAAAGTTTGCAGCGCTAGACAGATCAAAATGGAGGTGCACCATTCGTCCTAAGTAAAAGACAGCAAGATCATACTATGCTATGCTAAAGGAGCGCCATTGGTTGTTAAATTTCATTACACTACGCTAAAGGAGCTTTCTTGGCTGCCTGTTGAATTTCATCATAAGTACAACTGTTGTTTTTTTTTTATCTTCTGTTTCTTTGATGACTTTCTTCCACCTGACTGGCCCTGTACCCTCTGCACATGGCAGTCATCACGTACTTTCTGCTCTTTCAGTCAGAAACCCCTGAAGATACAAAAGCAAGATCTGATATCATTGGGCAGACATTCCTTTAGCTTTGCTGCCCCAGCTGTTTGGAACTCGCTGCCACCCATTGTATTACACCTGCCCAACTTATACTCGTTTTCAAAACACGACAGATCTTTCTAGCCAAGCATTTTCTCACAATATTGTTCCCACATGTGTGTATACAATAGGTTCTGTAGTCTGAAAGTTGTTACATGTAAATTCGTGAAGGTATGAATGAAGTACAAAAGTTCAGTGAATACTTTTCAACAAGAATGGCATTCTACAAATACTGTCATTAGTCTTACAATTCAGCAGTGTTCACACTCATCGTGATTTACAAAGCTGCTATTCAAGAGGAACATAGTAGAGGAAGACAGACAGACAACAGACAGATAAAGGGAGTTGGGGGGGGGGGGGGGGATATTTAAGCCGGACGTTTGAGGGTCCAAAAGAATACAAGAGATGAAAAGATGATTCACAGCCAAAGCTAGTTGCGGCCATTGAGAAGCAGGAGCTCTCTGTCCAGAAACAGGCCAGTAAAGCGTCACTAAAAACACGGTCAGTATTTTGCTGATTAGTTGCCTAGTGTGTACCGATACAAGCTTGGCACACACTGTTTCAGGAAGGATTTTTTTTTAACTTCATGTTTTAGGTTTTGGTTTCTTTTTTTTTCCCCACTCTTTTTTCTTCCCCAACGTTAAGGTCACTGTTGCTTTGATTGTACATGTCCTTGAAGTAATGTAATTTCCTTTCAACAGTAGTCGGTGAAGGCAAGCATCCATGACCTGGAAGGAAAAAGAAAAGCCATGAGTTGCAAGCGGATGTCGGCCTTCCTGTCAGTTCCTGTATGGTAATGTAACCTGCTTCCTTTGTTTTCATCATGAGCTGACTGAAACCTGTGAGCCCATATTCCACCAAGATCACTCTGTACTCATGATGTCCTCCTTTTGAGAAAAACGGTATGAGAAAGTACCACAAGCGTCCGGAGTGTGCGCTAAAAAACTTTCTTTTTTATATCTACGACAGTAGTGTTGACAGTATCAAAATGTTTTTTTGTACATAACTATTTTTTGGCAATGTTAACTTTTTTTGTGATGATTGAAGAACAGCTATGCTGTTACTGTGTAGAATAAGAAATAAAATGCTGATGCTGAGGACTATACATTTAGACCGCTGTGATAACACAATAGAAATGGGTGTGATGGGGAGACGAGCAGGGACAGGAGGGGAGAGGGATTCAGGGGGTGGACGGTTATTTTTGGAAAAGTTCAAGAAAGATTTGGTATGCGAGATGACTCCTGCACAGTGGTTGAATTAAGAAAAATATATGTTAAAAAATCCTGACTTTATCAGAGAAGACAACTAGGAAAACTGTATATGTTCTTTTTGTTTGTGTTTATTTTGTACAATGACATATGAATAATCCATGAGGCAGAACTCGAGAAAATCTGTTACATCTGGTGTTTTGCTCACCATTGCATGTGCTCACAATGATTATGGTAGGCAAAAGGAGAGACGTGTTCGCTAATAACATATGGCCTCCATGTTGTGTGTGTATGTGAGTGCGTGTGCATGTGGTGTGTGTGAACTGATAATACATGGCCTCCATGTTGTGTGTGTATGTGAGTGCGTGTGCATGTGTGTGTTGTTGTGTGTAACGTTTAATACATGGCACAAGTGAAGACTGGGCAATACATGGTGTCCTGTTTATTGATAAATCATGGCTATTGATAAAGACAGATTAAAAAAATTGATATATTTTACACAATTAATAAGACATGGCCACAGGTAAAGACTGGACAGAAATTGTTTTCTTTACTGATGAATAATACAGACTTTAGTGCAGGTTTGACAAGAGGAAAAAAAGGTATCCTCTCGTTATATATTACATAATGAATGCTGTTCACACAGTTTACTCAAACAGCTGTATATATTTCACAACCCATAAACTATCTGACAAAGTTGGAGAAACTTGACATATGTTTGAGAACACTTGTAATATATATACATATATATATATCAGGCTCTGGATATTACAGTTGTTTTTTTATTAGCATACACATACAGGATAAAAGAAAAGATCTTCAGAAAACACAAAAAGAATTTCATTTTGTCTCTGCATGTATTTGTTTTACACTCATACCAATTTATTGTAATTTGAAGATAAAAGCTTTGATATTCCTTCTCAAATTGCCATAATTTTTACATGTGTCATTTCAGCACTTCACTTAATCTTTGGCTGACAGTGAAGAAAATCAAAACTAGGATTCCAGGTAAATTAACTTCACCCAACCAAATGGTCCTTTACATTTCATAAACTGATTGCTGCATCAAAAGTGTTGGGGGGGTGGGGGGGCGGCGAGGGATGAACATTTCTTACACGTAACAAGACATCCTTGTTTGCGTCTCTGGAGATTGTGGAAGACAATGAAACGAAGACCAGGTCCACCAGGGAGAGAGACGAAAATGGATGAAATTCCACAGTTGTCTGCGCTGTACAGACGGGAAGGTCCTTCGTCTGATTTCTGTCCTAAGAAAATAATGTGAATATCAAGTGTGTGCAAAAGTTGTTAAAGCTGTTAGCATAGTTGTCAGCTGTGGTGGATTTTTACCGATTCTAATCCTATCCTAAATTACTTGGATTTTTTATTTGTTACTTACCTACACATGACTTCAGTACAGTGGAACCTCACAACACAACTGAAAATGTGAACATTCCGTCTTTGTAGAGAGAGGTCTTTACAGACAGGAAGATTGACTGGTGATTCACAGAGTGTGAAAATGCTCAGAATTTTAAGATAATGTTAAACCTACTACACTGGCGATTCACAGAATGTGAAAATGCTCAGAATTTTAAGATAATGTTAAACCTACTAGAACCTATCACTGTTCAGAAGAATAATGGAATCTCATTCTTATCACCTTTCAGAAGGGTGTAAGTTATGTGCATGCAATAAAAGTGAAGCGTTCATTACTCCTGCAACATCATATACAGTAGAAAACCAAAAATGGCCAAAGTGACAGAAATCAGGGAGCTTTCAAATCATTAAGAATTGGGTTAAGAGCCAGCCACGGGTTGTTTTCCCCCCAGTAATTTAGCAAAAAAATCGTTAAAAGACTATGGTTAAGCATGTAGATAGAACAGCTAAGGATGGTTTGACAAAGGTTGAGAATGGTGTGATTTGAAAGGAAAATGATCCGACACAGAATTTTCTGTCATTGTACAGTGGGGTTGTAAAGGAAGGTTTGACTTAATTCTGTGCTAGGGTACTGTGCCAGATTTTTTTGTTTTTTAAAGTACTCCTGCCTTGGGGGCTTTTTACTGACCATCACCCCGATTGATATCACAAGCAAGGTCACTTTTCACATATTTCCTCCCCTAAATGTTTTCTCCTTAAGGGTCAGCAGGTATATGCTACAAAGTGACAGAATCATCGTCCTGTACATCTGGGCTGGTGTCATTAGGGACAATTTTTTTCAATTTCAAGGGTCATTATTAGAGAGAACCTTTCTTTCGAGGACTGGTTTGACTGCTACAAGTTGTTTCAATTCTGTGTTGCTGCTTTCTTATTTCTACATTTAGGGAACTGTATGAGTTCATTGTTTGACATTCAAATCCTACATACTGTGATGTGATTTAGTCTCAGTGATGCATCACAATTTTTGTGCAATAACAATATTACCATGAGAGGCAGTTAAGAGCTTGCTGCATTGTTCTTTCCCGACCTACCTCACTTTCTCCAATAACAATTCAGGTAACAGGTTTGCTCTCCTGTTTCATGTTTACAGTGGAAACACACAAAAAGAAGTTGATCTGACCTGTGGCGCATCTTTTGTACTTTGGGGGACTGTAAAGAGACATGGGATGACCTGCCAATGAATGATGGACAGCCTCCCATTCCTGTTATTCATGTTCTCATATCACAACCATACTTATGCAACAAAAAATTGTTTGGATGGGGTAGGGGACATGAAATTTTTTTTTTTTTAACTCCCAAGGTGTAACATCTACTATCAATGCTTTCGAAATACTTTGTCAAAGGCACCATCATGCAAAACATTGTTTTGAATTCTATAGCGCTCGTAAAACCAGTGTCCAGATTTCTTTTTTTTTTTCTCCAATGTCCGATTTGACTTGAGTGTGTTCTCGAGTTTTCCGTCTTTCTGGTGAAGACAATGACAGTTGTCAGTAACACTGCGATGACTTGTGCCTTTGTACTTTGAATTGGCCATGTTTCCTTTTATTTTGTATGTAAGCAAACGTGGAAGACAAGAGGTACTGGTGTGCGTGAAAGAGGGAAAGAGAGAGGGTGCACTTGATAATATTCGTGTGGAAACAATTGTATGCATCATTGTTGCATATATTACTGCTAAAGTTCAGGTTTGAAGTGTGCATTTTGTTGTGGATAGATTGATGATTTTCATGATGATATTAACTAAAGTTTATACATATGTCATCCAGTTAAAAAAAAATGTGTGCAGATATTTTTTTTCTTCCGTTTCAGAAAATGAAGTCATCCTAATTGTGCAGTTGTGATTTTGATTTGCTTTACCATCATAAGCTTTGACATTGAACCTGTTCCAACGCTGCATGTGTGGCCGTTTCCATGCTTCTTCATGTACATTTACACAGCGTCTGTCCCTTATCCAATACTTTGACCTGTCCCGGAACGATGAACCTGCATTTCATGGTCTTGTCAGCTTGAAAGATATGACAAAATAAATTGTGGAAATTTGGACAGCCTTGTGTTTGAATTTTGTTTTTGTTCTGTTCTCCTGTGTGTGTCATGCACAACTTCTTGACACCCATCATTCTCCCATCCTCCCACTAATTACTGGCTGCAAGCTCTCTCTCTCGCATTCACCCCAGCTGCAACCTGACTACCAGGAAAGAAATCCTCTCCAGTGTTGCCACTCCATGCACCAGCGTCATGTGTTGAAATAGAATCCTCTGTCGTGTGGTAACCTAGTCATTCCACTCATATGAAAAAAAACTTCCCACAAGACTAGAGGAACTCGGTTTACACGTGCAAGACTATCTCCTTTAGCACTCCCATTCTCACAAAGTGTGAAGAAAAGCAGTGATAGCTGATTCAATTGAAGATGTTGTTTATTGCCTGGCTGACCACAAAGAGACAATTTAATGGCTGTCGCCTCATCACAATCACTCCATAGATTTTTTTTTTTTTTAAATCAGAGGAAATAGAAGAAAGGAAAAAAAAGGTTTGCTGATATGGCAGGAGGATATGAAAGCAAGAATGTCGCAACAGATGCTCATGTTTTGATGGTGGTGATTAAGATGACGTGAACTAAGAGTGAGCCGGAAGAAAATGCAACTCTTTTAACTCTTCTGACAAACTGGCAAGCAGCAGCACTGGTCTCGTTCACATTTCAAGGCAATGTATGATGTTTCTTCAAACTGTGCAGAGACCATTGCACATACATGATGATGGTGGTTACATTTATCAAATTGCATTTTCATTAGAAACTGTTGGTGACATGTCAGTCGCACTTCAAATGAAGTCACATGAAGGGAAGAAGCAAGACAAGTGTGGGTAAGACACTATTTCTTAATGACAAAATAAATGCAAGGCCTGCACCATTTATTTAGAGCATGACCTCAACTTGATCTCACCTCAGTTGTGTTTAAGAGAATGGATTGCTGCATAACACATGCACACATAACACACAGATTAATGCGAAAACAACTGACTGATGCTTCTGCCTCATATGCAGTGATAATTCTTACACACAAATGTGCATCTGATTTGATTTGATTGATTTCATTCAACGTCTGTTCACAACAATGGTGATATCACACTAAAATGTGCATCTCTGATGCATGAAATTCCGATCTGACGCACTGGAATTCAGGCCAGTGTGTCACTTGAATGCACCAAAATTTACTGTGACAAAATCATTTTTTCCTCTAAGCATTACGACTCTGAGCAGCATGTCATGTAAAGGCACTTCTGCCAGACGTTTTAGAATGTTCTGAATCTATGAACAACTTTCGCATGAGAATTCTTCTCTATTGAAAACCAACAAGAGTCATCAAAATAAGACTACCCTCTCTTTGATTGAACCACAAGATCACATGATTCGGATAAATGCTTAAAGCATGGAAAATTATATGAAATCCAGCTTTTCAGAATCAAAATCAACAGTTCATTTGTGACTTGCAGGTGATATTCCCGTGAAAATAAAGTCGAGCAATGTATGCTCTAGGTCTGTCATCAGATCTATAAGAAGCTCAATCCTGGTGGTTATTATTAAAAAATTCACCCTAGAAATTTTAACAATTAATTAACATGTAAATAATATAAAGAGGAAGGGAACATGCAGCAAGATTACTTTCATCTCCTTGAAAAAAGTTTACTCCATCGCCACTTGTGCAGTAAATTATTACACCTGGTAATAAGAAAATCCATCTTAATCTCTCTTTTATTAAGAGGCCGGCCTCGCAACAGCTGGAGGCGAGACATTGAGGCGGAACTGAAACAAGGGACCAACTGGACTGGAATGACCAGAACAGACCAGAACAGAGTGCGATGGCAAAGGGTCGTCGATGGCCTATGCTCCACCGGGAGTGATGGCCATAATGAATGATGATGAATCTCTCTTTTATTGTACAAAGTCATAATACTTTTGTTTTTCATTTTTTCAATGCATAATCATCAATCATAGCAATCACTGGTTATGATGTTTGTTTTCATGGATCTTTTAGTTGTAAGTGTTTTGAACCAATGGTTTTACAATCCACTCTCCCTCTGCATTTACGTATGCACCCTTCCTTCAAATAAATGCTTGAAGACATTAAACTGAAGAATAACAACAATCCATCATAAAACAGTCACACAACCACACCTCTATTCAAAGCGTTCACTGAATCTCGCAAACAATCCACAAAAACCACCAACCCAGCAAAATCTCCATGTCTACTACTTTTACTAACAAAAACGATCGGCACATTATTTACATTCACACACAAGTCTACATGAAGCCAGTGCTTCAGTCAGCAGGTTCGAAGCTGTAGTGTACAATCACTTTCTCGTCCTCGGGCTTGCCACCGTTCTCCAAGTGCAGTTCATTCAATGGGTACTGCTTGGGCATCTGTATCACACAGCACACAAGTACCAATCATCTGTATCACACAGCACAAATGTACTGAGCATCTGATATCACACAGCACACATGTACTAATCATCTGTATCACACAGCACAAATGTACCAATCATCTGTATCACACAGCACATATGTACCAATCATCTGTATCACACAGCACAAATGTACCAATCATCTGTATCACACAGCACAAATGTACCAATCATCTGTTATCACACAGCACAAATGTACCAATCATCTGTATCACACAGCACACATGTACCAATCATCTGTATCACACAGCACAAATGTACCAATCATCTGTATCACACAGCACATATGTACCAATCATCTGTATCACACAGCACAAATGTACTGAGCATCTGTTATCACACAGCACAAATGTACCAATCATCTGTATCACACAGCACAAATGTACCAATCATCTGTTACCACACAGCACACATGTACTAAGCATCTGTTATCACACAGCACAAATGTACTAATCATCTGTTATCACACAGCACAAATGTATCATCCTTTTCTACACTGCCAATGTTCCAGCAACACTTGGAACATGGAATGTCTTCACACAGAACCAGAAGTTCACAACTTATTGAAAACAGCCAAATGCTGTCTTCCATGAATGTGGTCAAACGCATCATGTTCATTCCTGGGACTCACACCTACCTAGGAGCACTCTGATTTCCCAGTTTCTCTGTGTTCAGGATGTCAATAAGGGTCTTATCTTTGTAAAGATATGACTATTCTGGAGGGGGGTGGAGGTGGGGAAGGCAGGGCTGGTTCATTTTGGTGACATTACCCTTGCACCCTTGATCCGGATTCTATTTCCATCCTGTTGCAGTCCAACACCAACAGTCCCATCACAGAAGCTACCAACTTACTCCATGCTTCTTTTCGCAGATACCTCATTATAAACCATGCTCCGAGAAATACAGAAACCTGCAAGTTAAAGAAATGATGCCAAAACTCTCAGTGACACCACCAAGTGGATGAAACTTGACTGTGTGGTTCCAGTCTTTCCCTATGGGCCAACAGCACACTCGACAAGTGTGAGAGATACATACATAGGTAGACAGATGTAGACAGACAGATATAGACAGTGCGCGCGCACACAAACACACACACACTTGCACATGTGCAAATCTATACACTTTCTCACTCTTTCATAGACAAACATTTACTCACTGCAGGCAAGAAGTGAGGATAGGGCAGAGTCACGTAATAAATGGTGAACAGCGTCCCCAAGAAGGCCCCTAGTGTCAGGAACATGTTCAAACTGAAAATGAAAATCATGACATCTGCATTATCCATTCCATTAAAGACCAAAGAACAAAAGACTTCATTCCATATACCTGGCCATAGTCAATGCTGGCCTGAACTGGAAATCGATTTTTTTTTTTTTCTGCACCCTAACATGACTGTCACATTATTCTAACTTCTTTAAGTTTCCACGCTTTATGAACAGATATCAGTTCTAACCATGCTTGAGAACAAGCGATCATTGTGGTGAATAATGGAGAACTTGCAATTCCATTTACACCCATCTAAAAAAGGGTGATGAACAGGAAAATGGTTCAGCAATCTTGAATGACACTTACTAGGAGTATCGGGGTCTGGCACTGGCATCCCATCTGTCCTCTCCAATGATGTCTGCCAGAGCATGCAGCTGAAAAAAAGAAAAAAACAGGACACTGGATAAACATCTGGTAGCACACAATTCAAGACTATGTTATTTTCTTTTTTCCCAAATCTTTCATATTTCACATCAAAGTGATTTTTTTCCCGTACAAAAAAATGCGACTTTAAATTTCATGAAGACAAGAACTGTCAAATCATACACTGGTTTTTCTCAAACAAAAAAATTAACGCAAAAAAATTATTCAGAGTTTCTGATTTGCACCACACTCTGCCATAGTCCAAACCTCACACAGTATTCTTATTTGTTCAGTGTTTTCAAACTTTTGCACAAACACATACAAACACACTGACACAAACACATGTACATAATGCATGCAAGCACACGCACACACACACACACACACACACTGCCCGGTACTGGTTCTGAGCTTTTGAAACACAAAGGACCCCCAGTTAAGACAAGCACTAAAACAAATGAATTATTTAGTATGCGCAATGCCTACACACACACACACACACACACACACACACACACACACACACACACACACACACACATGCACACGCACACATACATGCACACGCGCACATACACTCTCTCTCACACACACACACACACAGAGCAGGATTAACTTCCACAATAACTGCAATGTAAAGCTCCAGCTTACAGGTTCACCAAAGTTCCTTTTCATTTCTGGGATGTCCCAATCTTCATAGGGATCCCTGGCATCTCCTGACACGAGAGGCAGCTTGGGATAGTCGCCATAGCCCATACCATCATTGTCGTACACATCATAGTCCTCCACCCGCAGGCCGTAACGCTTGGCAGCAGCTGTACGCTCTTCAGCAGACATAGGAAACGGTCCAGGCTTCCAGTCTTTGTTCCAGTCTATGTCACAGACCACATATAAATTTCAGTTCAAACAGTAAAAACAACAAAACACACACACACACACACACACACACACACACACACACACACACACAAGCACACACACACACAAACACACACACACACACACACACACACACACACACACACACACACACACACACAAACACACACACACACACACACACACACACACACACACAAACATGCACGTCAAGTACATGTGACATGAACAAACATTTCTGTTGAACAGAAATATTTGTATCACTGTACATTGAGGAGTGGGGGAGAGAAAAAGAAAGGGTGTGCCAGACTGCAGAATCAGAAAGCCTCCCTACAGGAAAGCTCTCTGGCACCTCTTAACACCACAGGGCAATTTCAACTGGAAGAAGCTGTTTCACTGAGGCAGAAGGGAGGGAGGAGGTGGGAGGGGGAGGGGAGGGCAAGGTGGATGGAGGAGGAAGCAAGAGGAGGTAGGGGCGCAGACGCTGATGATGCTGTTCATGGCTGCCAGGGTCTGTAGCCATTTCTCTTAGATGGAAGTTACAGGTGCTTGTCTACAAGAAGGGACTGCAATTATGGCAAAAATTCTGAACAAATATTTCATTTTCACAATACAGTATGCTTTTTGAGAAATAGCCTGTGTCCCATTGATGCATTCTGAAATGCGCTTTTTCAATGACAAGCGAATTGAACAGCCTATTCACTGATTTCCTCCATCAGATCTCGCAATGTGCCATATTTGGGCAAAATATTTGACATGCAGACATATTCAGTCTGGGTAGACATCAATTTCAGTCAAAACAACACTACTTTGCTGGCTGAAAGATTCAGCAGTTCACCTGGCATCAGAGAAGCTCTGATCAAGGAGCAGGCACTTCAAACCTCACTTCCACAATTCCTGGGAACACTAAGGCGATTAGGCATCTTTTGTTTTGTCAGAGTGCTGAGTATATCATCTTTCTGTGGTGCGATGTCAAAGTTCCCAATTTTTCAACACTGGTAAATGATGCACTGGCCTTGCCTGTCACCAGTGTGCCATGTGAGTAAACCTTCAGCCTCCAGGACAAAGACTGCCAAGAGGTTGTGCCTTGCCAACACTCCAAAAGTCCATTCAGACAATCAACAATCTGATGTTGATATGTGACTTCCCATTTTGCTTCTCCTGCAATTCTGTTTACATCCCAGGTTTCTACTCTGCCCAAATCCAAGACAAGCTGGCTGTAGTCTCATCAGACCCAAACTGAATTTGAAGATTGAAGCTGACTGATTAATGCAGAGTGTGTCAGAAAGTTTGGGGGTAAGGGAGAGACGTGAAAAACATTTTTCAACAGAAATTGTTTTCGGTATGTTATGTTTTTAAGTACTTAGTTTTTTTAATGAGACGAATGTTTCTTCTCTGTAACGCACTTTCATTACAAGCACTATATCCCCTGATGCAAAACTACCAAGAGCACTGCAACCCCTGCAAGACCTTTGTGTGAAATTGACAATAACAGAGTCCACTCAGTTTTTCATATTTGGACGTCACATCCAGTTAGTGTATGTGTGTGTGCGTGTGCACGTGCGTATGTGTGTGTGTGTGTGTGTGTGTGTGTTAAGGTGGCTGTGTGATCCTGTGTGTGTGTGTATGTGTGTGGAGGGGGGGGGGGGAGGGATTGTGTGTATGTGTAGGGTAATATGTATGCATGTGTGCAAGTGTTTGAGTATGTGCGTGTACATTGAATTTTTTTAAAGAACATATCACACTTTTAACATTTCTTCATGCTATTTTCAACCATAAAACAAAGCCTTATCGTTATCCTGATTAGGGCAACTAAGACGTTTATCACTAGCAGTACCATTGGCACCAAATATTTCAGAGCTGTTCTTCTATCATCTGGACTATTAAACAGATAAAGTCATTGCATATGTGTCTTGTCAATCAGTATATAGTGTTACACATGGATCTTTAAAAAAAGAAAACTGAAATATTGTAATGCCTGGTGTATCCTTCTTCTGTATGAAACCCACAATCGTCAGTTGTTTGTTCTGTTTTGTTTTGAGCTGAAAGGGTTCTGAAGGTCAGAATAAAAACTGTATGAAGGATTTAAAGCAGCTTCACTCTTGACTGGAAAGTGTCAAGAATGAGTGTAGAACTGACATCCACGGGCAACACATTCCAGTCCCTGATCATGATTCTTGCCAAGAATGAGTTATGAACGTCATTGGACGTTGCAGAACTGAAGGTTATGTCCTATTCTCTGATGACTAAAGCTGGCTCACGACTGGTCTTCATGAACATGCTGAATCTTGAAACTGCACTGTAGTCTTGGGCCTGTAGCACCGTAGGAGAGAGGGCCAGTCTAGTCGATCAGCATCATGAGCATGTCACCAACAGTGACACTACAGCTGTTGCACTCTGCACCACGATCACCCCAACAACATC
This sequence comes from Conus canariensis, assembly GCA_033310375.1. Lineage (NCBI taxonomy): Eukaryota > Metazoa > Mollusca > Gastropoda > Neogastropoda > Conidae > Conus > Conus canariensis. Next base: position 77,792,740 of record CM065724.1, read on the forward strand.
AACTTCCGAGTTCGAGTGTACTTGCTCAGAATGTGGAACAGTCTTCTGAAACCAGTACAAAGCCACAATGCCCACACTGAAGTCATCATGATCATGAACAAGAGAGAAGAATGATCGTCAGTTGTCAACCAGTAAAGCAGTCGCAACCACTAAACCGGGTGCTAGCATTTTGGGAATCGTGCACGCGCAATCTTCTCATAAACGCAGCTTTTAAATTAAAGAAACCATTACATATTAAACAATGAACGCACTGGCCAGAACAGCAGAAGAGGAAACGCCACGTCTTGTTAGAAGTGGCCGAATTGCCTTGGAAAGCACCGCAGACCCCCTCAAGGTCGCCATTTTGCGATCAGAGGACAACAACCTTTCTTCACACAAAAGAGCAAATGGG
>CM065724.1:77798130-77825630 GCA_033310375.1 Conus canariensis
ATAAAGCTCATGCTGCATTTGTTGTTAGACTGATTGATGCTGTCATTGCCTTTTAGGCATTGTACTACTTCAACTAAAAACAAAAAATTAGATGTTTGTGTTGAATGCATTGAAATTTTTCTTTCTTTTTTTCTGCATACGCAGGCCGATACTCGTTTGGGGAATGTGCATGCTGTGTGTAACGTGTCATCCATACCAACGGCCAGTCTGACCTTCTCTTCTTTCCGCAGGCTCAGAAAATGTTTGCGATACATTTATGTTGCATTGACCGACCATGTACCTGGGTTTTTTTTTATACAACTGTAAGATGATGCACAGAGTGTTTTGTTTGGCGACTTCAACACTAAACCAGTGTTCAGTATCTTCCATGCCGTAAAATCTGTGATGACATTGATGACCTCTTGCGCAAATCATGCCGACTCGAAACAATATGGGGAGTTTGTGTTATACTCCCTGTTTGGCTAATATACTTACCAAGTCAGACCATAGCATTCAACGGCAGTTAGTCAGCTCTGCCAGGCCGAAATTTTTTGTGTCCAATGCCGCCACCGGAAGAAGCCGGTGTCCGCTTTCTGTACCTCATTCAGCGAGGCCTGTGCGCAAGGTAACCCCGAGAACCTTGACGCTAGAGGGGAAGGTAGGGCGGGAGTCTGACATGGTAAGTATACTAGCCAAACAGGGAGTATAACACAAACTCCCCATTTTGGCGTCATATACTATACCATGTCAGACCAAAGCAGAATTTAAAGGAATAGGAGGAGGGCCGAGCGCCCTAGTGGTTCTTGGGGTTAACCGATATGGCTGCATTGGCCGCCACAAAGGAGATCCCTTTAGAACCGTCAGCCCTGGTCATGCGGATATCCCTTAAATAAAACTTTATGAAGGGGTTTTCCGAACGCCAGTAGGCTGCCTCAAGGAGATGGCGCAAGGAGACAGAGTGCTGGAATGCTGCGGAAGTGGGCAGCGGTCTGACCTCATGGGCCCGGGGAGATCCTTGTATGCCTGCGCGTAGGCAGATCTCACCGTCTTGGAAAGCCACCTAGAGAAAGTGCCCGCCCAGATGTCTTTATTATTATTGGGGTTGACAGAAATAAGGAGACGTCTTTGGGAGGAGCACCTGGGGCGCGAGTGCTCCCTGTAGTATCTCAGACACCTGGAAGGGCATAGGTCCATGTCTCCCCCAGTCTCCCCTCTTCCTAAGATATCCGCCAGTGAGCGGATGACGAGGGAAGGAGAGGCAGTGCCCGGTTCCTGATTCTTAGCTAAGAACTCTGGAAGAAACTTCAGAGAGACAGAGCTGAGGGCATGAATTTCACTTCGTCTTCTGGCCGAGGCCAGGGCGAGGAGAAAGGTGGTCTTGAAGGAGAGAAGGTCAAAAGGAATGGAGGCTATGGGCTCAAAAGGGGGTTTTCTGAGAGCATCTAGGACAATATAGAGGTCCCAAAGGGGAATGCGCCTAGGGGACTGAGCTTCCCGTAAGGCCCCCCCCCCCCCCCCCCCCCCATCCCCCTAGATACCTCTCTGAGAAGGAAGTCATTCTCAAAAGAAGGGCCGCCTAGTTGGCGAATGGTGGTGCAGATAGCCGACCTGTAGCCCCGAATGGAGCTAGCAGAGAGCTTAAGAGAGGAAGATAGGTGGGATAGAAAATTGCCTATCTGGATATTGGACGGGTGGTCATGGGGAACAGAGTTGTCGGAGCACCAGGCTACCCATCCCTCCCATCGGTAATTGTAGAGGGACTCGGTGCTGGCTCTGTGTGAGGCCGAGGCTAAGTCCCGTAGTCCCTGCGAGGCCCCTGCCCCCGCGAATATGTCTAGGATGGAATGGGGTCTGTCCGAGTGGGAGGTAGGGGGAGATGTTCGCAGTTGGGCTGACATAGGAGCCACGCGTGTAGGCGAAGCATCTGGGGGTTGGAGTGAGGGAGACCTGAGCGGGGTTGCCTCAGCATGTCCCACCGAGGGTCCAACTGGAGGGGGGGAACATGGGTGAGGGACTTGAGGTCCGGAAACCAGGACTGGGTCGGTCACCACGGGGTTACGAGGATGAGCCTGGGTCTTTCCAGCCTCACCTTCCTGAACACCTTGTGGAGGATCGGGAAGGGGGAAAAGGCGTACGCTATGAGGCCCGTCCAGGAAAGGGAGAGCGCATTGACTGCATACGCTTGGGGATCGGGAACGGGAGAGACATACAGGGGAAGACGATGGTTGAACCTGGTGGCAAAGAGGTCGACCATGGGTATGAACCAATGTTCCCACACCGCAGACAGGGTTAGTCTGTTGAGGGTCCACTCTGTGTGTAAGAGGGACCTTGACTGGCTGAGGGAATCCGCCAGGATGTTGCGTGTTCCCGCTATGTGTCTCGCGTGGAGGGTGATTCCCCGTGCGTGACACCAGCGAAGGAGGGTCTCTGTCCGAAGAGAGAGGCTGATAAAGCGAGCCCCCCCCCCCCCCCCCCCCCCCCCCCTTGTTGACATAGCAAGCTACCGACGTGTTGTCCGTGAGGAGGAGAACCAGTCGGTGAGAGACCTTGTGTTGGAAGCGGAGGAGGGCCAGCCTGACCGCTTCCAATTCTAGGAGGTTGATGTGGAGACGTGCAGTCTGTGCGTCCCACTCCCAGAGGCATGACTGTCCTCCAAGTGGGCCCCCCAGCCCAAGTTGGAGGCGTCTGTGTAGAGTTCCAGTGGCTGAGTTGGGAGGGAGATGGGAACCCTGGTGGACAGCGTGGCTGGGCTGAGCCACTCCTCCGTAGCCGAAATGAACCAGTGACCAAGGGGAATGGTCTGGTCCCAGCGGTCGGAGGTCTGCGACCAACGTCGACGGAACTCCCTTTGAAGTTGGCGTTTGGGGACCCGACCTAGGGGAATGAGGGACGAGAGGGACTTCATCATCCCAAGAAGGGAGGACAGGGTTCTGGCCGAGCTGTGGGGTGCCTCTCGGAGGCGGGAGATGAGGTCCACTATGCGGGCGGACCTCTCCAGGGTCGGGGAGACTTGCATGGAGATGGTGTCGAAACTCATACCCAGAAAGGAGAACCTCTGACTGGGAGTGAGCTCGCACTTGGGGTTGGTGACGAACCCCAGCATGGAACAGAGACTCAGGAGGCGATTGGTGTGGGCTTGGCACTGGGCCCGGGAGGGAGCCAGGACGAGCCAGTCGTCCAGGTACACGAGGAGGCAAATGTCCTCCTGTCTGGCCAGGGATGCCATCTCCTTGACAACCTTCGTGAAGAGGAAGGGTGCTAGGGAGAGGCCAAAGGGGAGAGCCTTGAACTGGAACACTCGACCCTGCCAGACGAACCGGAGGAATCGTCTGTGGGCTGGGTGAATGAGGATCTGAAAGTAAGTGTCCTTCAGATCTATGGAGGTGGCCCAATCGAGATGATGGATGGAGTCTCTGATCTGGGTCGGAGTGTCCATCTTGAATTTGGTGGGTCTGAGGAACTTGTTGAGAGGGGTGAGGTCTAGGATGGGCCTCCATCCTCCCGAGGATTTGGGGATCATGAAGAGGTGGGAGTAAAATCCGGGGTTGGGATGGGAAATCTCCGTGATGGCCCCTTTTTGGAGGAGTTCTAGGACCTCCATGCGGAGAGCCTCCACTTGGCCCGGGGAGGGTTCGTTGGGGGAGGGAGGGGGAGAGCGCATGACGGGGGTCACTCATGGGCCTAAGGTAGGCGAAACCCTTCCTGTAAAACTGCCACTATCTAGGGGCTGAGGCCCATACGTCTCCACTGGTGGGCATGCTGGGAGAGGCTACCCGCCAGGGGGGCCCGAGGGTCCTGGCTGGGGGAGGGGGGGGGATAGGACGGGAGGGGGGTCTGGGTGGAAGGGTACTCCCTGATCCAAGTCCCCCTTGGGCAACTCCCCCAGTCAGCTCCGGGACCGTGTCTGTTGGCCGAACCGAAAATTCTTCTGGGGAGGTTTCTGTTTCGGCCTAGGGGGGATATTAGGGCGCTTGGCGGGCCGTGCGGTGCGAGAAGGCGATTGTCTGGGATAGGGTCTGGACCTGGAGAAGGCGGGGGAGGAACGCAATGGGGGTCTAGCAGGGGTGGCGGTGGCCTGGCCGCAAATGACGCTGCCTGCCTGCGTTCTTTGACTGCTTGTGATATGACCGCAGTCGAATAGTCGCCGAAGAGCGACTGGTCCTGGCCCGGGATGCACCGCAAGGCTGCCTTAAGCACTGGGGAGAGAGAGGACCGTGCCAGCACGGCATTTCTAGCCACCAACAGGCAGTTAAAGTGGCTCCTGGCTGTGCTGTCCGCCGCAGCTGAAAGATGATGCGAGATCCTGTTGACCAGGTATCACATAAAAGGGTCGCTGAACAAGCGAGAGTCCGTCTCCTGGTGTGTCTCGGAGTCCTCCTCCGATGGCACTGGGACGGCGCCGTCCTCCTCCGGCCAGAGTACCTCCGCCCGCTGCAGGAGCATGCCTAAAAAGGCATGACCGGCTGTGGTGTGTAAGATGCCCATTCTGGCTACCCAGTCCCACTCTTAGGTTCTTAAAGGAGATGGTGCCGGAAGTAGGAGGGCCCAGGTTGGGAATCAGCCGACAGTCTGCCTGGGAAATGCCCATTTCCCTGGTTACAGGATTGTCGGTGAACAAGGAGGCGACTGCGGACTTCTTGCGGTCCCCGAAGAGAGTGCCGACGGGGGCTGCATTAGAGGCCGAGATGGACCCTTGTCCTGGCGGAGGGACGGCTTGTGCACCCCTGGCGCGAGTTGCCGGACCTTCCCAGATGGAGGTGAGGGACTGTGGGGCGATGATACTGGGTTTAGATCGCTGGGCAGGGGGCGGCCCAGTGATGTCAGAGAAAGAAAGGACGTTGTCAGAGGGTGGGACCACCCTCACAACCAGGTCAGGGCGCCACCGTTCCAGGGTGTGCACATCGTACAATGAGGAGAGGGCTAGTTCTTCCTCATCCTCAGCCTCAGGGGGGTCTTGTTCCTGGAAGGGTTGTGTGGAACCTTCGTCAGGAGGCAACTCCAGGGGTGCTTGAGGGTCCTGCCCTAGCTGGGTAGTGGGGGAATGCGAGGGCAGGTCCCTCGTGGCTCTATGAACGGCGGCCAGGCTAGGGTGGGGGAGCACGTCCTGCCGATCGGACAGCGCCCGAGGTGGGAGACTGAGGTCGACCCAGGTGGATGAGTCTGGGTGCCACTTTCGACCGTGGAGCTGGTTGTGTTGTATGTTGGAATTAAGCCACTGGTCTCTCTCGGGGGCATAGAGCCACCGGTCCCCGGGGAGGTAGGCAGGCTGTGGCGGCCCTGGGGTGTGGGCAGAATGTCCCCGGGGACCCGGGTAACCTGAAACACTGGGGGGGGGGGGGGGGGGGGTATCGAGAGGCCGTGGCCTGTCTTACCCGCCCAGGGACGTGCACTGCCGCATACACGTCCTTGGTGTGGGCCTGGGAGGGCCATAGTGGTGGTGCGGAGGAGGACACGGTAGTCGAGCCCCCTACCCGCCTATGTGCGGATTGGGCTGGCTGCAGCACCATGTTCCTCCCCCCAGAGGAATAGGCCAGGTTACCCTTGGCTGATTGCCTTACTGAATAATTCTTTTTTTTTTCTTTTCTCAGCACCTGTCAGTCTGACTACTGACTAATGTGAATCCTTCCTCCCAATGTAAAAGGAAAAATGAATCAACTGAATCGATGATGAGTTTATTTCCAAGTCATTCCTCATTTCACATACACATCATAGAAGTTGAGAAATACTTGTTCCTAAGTCTGAGGAATGAAAAGTCACATAACATGAATAGCACAAAATTCACAAACATCATTTGCGTAAGCCTACTAAACAAAGTATAAAAAATTCCAATGACAAATGCTGATGAAAATTAAGAGACACTTATACAGACATACCAATCAAAGTTTTTGATTTTTTTTTAATGATGGAGTATGACGTGACAAAATAATACCATCTGCACAATCAAAGCGTTTAACATAATACAATGCAGGCAATTTTTTTTTATTAATTTTTATAATATCCATACATATAGATGGTCTCAAACATTTCTATATACAGAAAAGAATTTTTTCTTGTGAAAGCAAGAAAAAACATCTATGTACTTGTAGACATACCTGATTACATCTTTACGTTGAAAAAAAATGTTTGTAGTTACTTTTAATATGTTCAGTTTAAAACTTAAAAAAGTGCAAAAAAAATTCACAGCAATCCTGTATGATTGCTTTCACAAACATTTAGGACTTTTCTTTCCTACCCTGGGATTTCCTTTTAAACTTGAGCGAACCTCCCTTCCTCTCCCACAAAATTATCCCTGGTATCTGTTCTTTCTCTACCCATCCCAGAGAGAGAGAGAGACAGAGAGAGAGAGAGAGAGAGACAGAGAGAGAGAGAGAGAGAGAGAGTGTGTGTGTGTGTGTGTGTGTGTGTGTGTGTGTGTGTGTGTGTGTGTGTGTGTGTGTGTGTGTGTGTGTGCATGCTCAGAATTTTAAACAAAGTGATGCAAAAGATGAAAAGATCGAATCAGAAGCACCAGCCAAACAAATCAAATACTGCATTGTTAACAGTAAGTCACAGTCAAAGGCATTTGCATTGAAGTTGGTTGTTATAGAACTTTTCAAACTGAGCCAATCATTTTTACTCCATCCCAAGCCATTCTCTGACAATAGCCCTAGTTATAATGAAAAATGGTAAAAAAAATTAAAAAAAAAAAATAGAGTTCATTGCCGTATCTTAAATGTAACCATCTTGCTTTGAGACCAAGCCAGAGACAAGAATTCAACCAGCACATCTAACAATGTGTGCCACCTGCTTTGCATTCAATTACTAACATTTAGTGTTCAACTAACAAAAACATGCCAACCAGCAACACATCTGGAAAAAACCTGCATACATCGAAAGCAGCTGCACTACCCTGAAGCAGGACCATCAACAGCAACAACAACAATTACCACAACAAAGTACACACAACCCTAAAACACAGCAAACATTCACTCGTTCATTACTTGTTCACAACATGTCATCTGAACATTCTGGACAGAAAATCAAGACTCTCACGAAATGTGTACCCTCCCAAACTGACAAATGTAATCAGTTGTACATACAACGCAAACCAATTAAATACTTGAAACAACACAGCATGAAAAAAGTAGTTCAGGGTTTGACATTAATTTATTATGCCAGAACAGTAGTTTAGCTGTCGAGCAAAGGTGAAGAACTTGAACATAGAAATACAAACAGGTAAACATACTTCATACAACAAATACGTGCTTCAATTCCAATTGGATTAAATGCTAAACAACAACAGTGCTTTCCACTTTTCATACAGCACAACCGTCAGAGCGACAGAACTTCATGCCACCAGCAGCTGAGAGGTGCATCTGTCAAACGCTGTGAAAACATGAAGTCAACACCTTTCCCCATTGTCTTTGTCTCCAAGTTCCTAGCCTGTACAAGGAAATCCAGTTAAGACATTTCTCAGGTGGGGGGTTTTGTCTATGTTCCCCTCTAAACATTGACATTAACACATTTTTCAGCACGTTTGATGATAAGGGCTTCCACCCACGTCCTCGACTCGCAGCCAAGACATTTTTTCACGTGTCTGTCAGGGTTTCTGCCAAGGTCCCTACCTAAACACAGTCTAGACATTTCTTTGAGTATTTGTCTGAGAGGGTTTGTGCCTGACGTGGGCTTACTGTCTTGCATGCAAGATGAGGGCAAGTTGAACAGGGATGCCAGCAGTCTTCTTCTTCTTCTGCGTATGCAGGCTGATACTCCTACAGACGCTCCCTGTATAGACAGGCAAGTATTAAACCCATCTGCCCAACAAAGAGAGTGGAATTTTGTGTGTATGACCGTTTTATTTATCCCCCCATTAAGGCAGCCATACTCCAACTTTGGGGAAGATGCCAGCAGTCGACTTTTCTGCAGATCTGAAGCTGTGAAAAACTTTGTGAATGCTTATTCTGGGAAACCACACATTCAACTGGATCAGCTGAAAAGAAGTAGCGATACATCTCCGGAATGTCCAAAACAGTTCTTTGTTAATAAGAAAAAAAGTAAAAAATCAAAACTGCAAGGAAAAAAGGTGTAAATAATTAATCTGCCCAACCCTCCCCTCCCCCCTTCTCTCCCTGTACTCTAAACTGCAAGATGATGTAACTTAAATGTAAAGACCTTGTTTTACGTCAGCGTAGTGGTTCACCATATTTTCCTTGACTTTTTATCAAACTGTCAGATTTACATTTTTTTCTCCCCCCTCTCTCCCCACATTCCCCAGGTCTCCCAAGGAATTAGCATCTCTGGAAATATTTCTGTTCCTTTCTATATTCCATCTACCTATGTACCAATGGGTGGGAACTTAAGTTGTGTGGTACTTGCCTAGTGAAAGTCACTGTGCTTGTCTTGTGTTTAACAGTTCAAACCCTCACAGTTTATTTCATATTATTACTTCTGGCTGCCAAAAGACAACCAACAAATCATCACTCCAAAATGGGTCAACACACACAGCATGAACTGACACTGGTCATTTTCAAACTCCATACAGAACAGCAGACTGTAAACTCTTGTTTTTTCTCTGCCTTTCTCACACCCAACAGTCTCCTTCAGTTCTCCACATTTTTTCCTCAAATCCCATTCCTTCCCCTCTTACTTTCAAACCAGCATTTTACAATTCTGCATGCAACACTTTCTGCCATCTTGCAAAAACACCCTTGAATGATAATTACACCTGATCTTTATTACCTTGTCCAGAGCCTTTTTCAGGAGTGCACAATGTGACAAAGTCTTCATGTATGAAAAAATACACTGATCCATCACTGGTAAGCATGACTGAATGTGCATGAATCATTATGGCATAGGTGCATGTGCAAAGCGTACTTGAGAATTTAACCATCTCATACACAGATTTTCTCTCTACATGCATACACTGACTCTTGTTTAACGCTTCCAATTATACATTTTCAGTTTATGTGTGGTACTAATCCACAAGCAAACATGTTTCTGTGTAGACACATTGGTGCAGCAGTCAAGCACAATGCATGAAACCCAGCATTAAGGATTTCTAATCTGTATTGGCCATTTATAGTTCATACTTTGAATATCTTATCTCGAGAAAAAATGGCCAAGACTAAACAGCACAAAATGAGCAAAACAGCATGTGTATTCTTTGTTGTTATTCTAACACCGACCAAAAACAGACAGAGGGAGGTGGGAGGAGAATCCCCTTTTCCCCCTAACAACACACATGGTCACAGGAAAACAGAAACCACAAAAACTTCACCGCGATGGACAACCATTCATGATGGCAAATTTCCTCGCAGTCATACACAAACACCTGTGACTTCACACTGAAAACAACGATATCTGTTATGGCAATCTCAAGAAAAGCACAGAGTGTGCTCTTGCAGTACTTGCCAGCGAAGAAACTGATGACTCCATCAGTACATGCACCAAACAGTGTCCGAGTTTAAGACTTTTTCAGTGTTGTCACAGGCACAATGCTATTTCAAAACATAGGCGGAAAAATGTGGGTGGGAACTCTGGGAGAGGACTCGTACATAGAATAAAATAGCCAGAACACAAGCAATCTTGCAAAGGGAGAAACGGTGGTCTCAAACATGATGACCACCACCACAAAACCTACAGATAACAACAAATTGGACAAAACCACTGACTAAACAAACATACATGTTTTCAAACACCTATCCAAAGAAAACTTCAAAACCCTATTCACTTCTTCTTCTGAACATCTGGCTTAGGTTTAAGACAAGGGATTAAGAAATGTTTAATTTGAATGCACAATTTCCACCTGACAGAGCAATTTTAAAACAAAGCAATGTTTGACTGTACTCAACAAACTCATTTACTACTATAGCCAAAACATGTAAACTGAGTTGCATTAAAGTAAAAATTAAAAAATGAAAATAAAAAAACGTGCATAAGAATATAAACTTGATTGGATCTTTCATGACAAACACAAGTCTTAAAAAAAATTGTTGTTAAACAACAATCGCATAATTTCACACAAAAATGAATTACAGGGAAAACCTCTTTTCGATAGTTTACTAAATCATACTATTTTCTTCCCCACACAGGTACGGTCTGATACCCCGGTATTGCGCATTTCCCACTCTCTCCTCTCTGTCAGAGAGGAAAAAGATGAGGGCTGGAGAAAAAGTGACCATCAATGTATAATCATATCAAATAAAAGCCGACTAAAGAAAAATTTACTGACACTAAGAGTGGGTTTAAAACCATAAATATTATCAATAAAGTTAATCAATTTGAAATAATAGTAAACAAATAGAGGGGGGCAAAATCACAGAGAAACAATTCCTGTATACTGAGGGGCATCCGCTTCCCAATCAAGAGCAGCTACTGATAGCCCTGCTGGTAGTTGACGGCAGGTCGAGGGTAGCCTGCTCCATAGCCGGGACCCGGGAGTAAGGGTTTGCACCCGGGGTGGGACTGGGAGACTGCTGAGGTGCAGGGCTGCCACCTGAGAAGCCTGGGTACTTCTGTCCCGGAGCCTGCAACACGATCGTCCACACAGTCACCATCTTCAGTGCTGGGGTATGCCAGGGGAGCAGCACGACTTCCAAACTTTGACCAAACTTTAACTATTTCCTTTCTTTTTATTTTTTCCCTACATACTTTGTGTTAACAAATTTCTAAAAAAACAAAACAAAAAGAAACAAGAGGAAAAGAGAGTTGAAACCACCAAGGTTATTCACGTTTTTTGGTGTGTTTTTTTCCACAATACTGGTTTATAGCCATTCAAAAACAAAGATGTCATAATTTGAGACCGCCTTGGCTTAAGGCTGTGTCAGGCCAATTGACACAGGCTAGAACACCAAGGCAACATCAAAATGTTGTTATGCTGTGCATAGTTATGCGGGGATTGTCTTCAGTCATGACAAGCTCTTTGCATAACATTATCAGTCTCCAAAATCCCCCAAAGTCGGAGGTGGCTGCCCATGTGGCAGGGTAATCAAAAACGGTCACACACGTAATGTTCTCATCCCCAGCTGATGCATTTGTACCAGTGTTCAAGTACTTCGGCTGTTTGGATGATCCCTGGAGTCTTTTAGCCAGGATACGACAAAACAACAACAACATAATTAGAGAATGGAGTCTCTAAATACATCTAAAGAAAGTTCACATGCTGTACAAACATTGCCTCTTCCTCCTCTACTACCTTGTTGACGTACTGGAGTCCACATCCAAGATGTTTCTTCTTCTTCTTTTTCTTCTTCTTCTGCGTATGCAGGTTGATACTCCTGCGGACACTCCCTGTATAGACAGGCAAGTATTAAACCCATCTGCCCAACAAAGGGACTGTTGTTTTGTGTGTGTGACCGTTTTTTATCCCACCATTAAGGCAGCCATACTCCAACTTCGGGGAAATCCAAGATGTTGAATGCAGATGGAGCAGATGGTTTCTAAACTGAAAGGATTGTTATGCCTAAATCACTAATAACAGAGTGCTCATAAACAAAATGCAACTTCAAGTACAGTGGAGCCCTTACTACAAAAAGCCTTGAAACTATCACGAAAATTCCATCTTTGGGGAAGGGGTCTTCAGAGAAGGGTAGCCTATCCAGCAGTTCACAAAACATGAAACTACTCGGAAATTGTTAGCAGTTTGACATTCATGCCGATGCCAGGAAGACCATTCAGATTCCCCATTCAGACACCTATCACAGAAGTCAAATGGTAGACTGCATACAATGAACAAAGTGTTGGTTGTGGGTTTGTGAGACCCCAAGCAGCAGGAACACAAAGACAGCTGAAAAGAGTGCAGGCTGGAAGTCAGGGGAGTTTCCACTTGAGAAAGAACTGGGTTGTTCAGAGACTAGGGCGTATCCATGCTTTACCCTCATAACAGAGGATAATCTACTGATGTAAAGCTTAATGATTGATTTAGAATGCTTGTTTGCATCAACAGATTTCTTCTCTTACATTGTTAAGTATGGAGATTGCCAAAGACTAATGCTGGCAGTTGTTTTCAACAAAATTAGAAGAAAAAAAAAATGTAGATTATGGACAAACTGGTTGCTTTTGGGAATAGGAAGAGGTCTTTCTACAATGATCAAAAATAGTATCAAAATGCAAAAGAAACGACAAAATGCCCTGTTCGCAATAACAACAACACTGGTTGATAATGTTCAAAACTCACAGGATCAGGAGAGCTGGCAGCTATATCACACACACACACACACACACACACACACACACACACACACACACACACTGCTTTGTTTGCACACATATGCTCCTATGCTCCCCCCCTCCCCACACACACCCACACCCACACATAGACACACACACACACACGCTTTGCTCACATGCATACGCTCGTCCACACACACACACACACACACACACAAACAAACAACACACACACACACACACACACAAACACACACACACACACACACACACACAACACACACACCACACACACACACACACACACACACACACACACACACACATACAAGAAGAAACGGCTACTTACCTGCTGCATGTAGGGCTGGCCACCAGGGTACATGGGCTGTTGCTGTGGTGGGGTGGGCTGTGGTCCCCCTGGCTGACTGTACTGAGGTACAGGCTGGGGCCCTGGCTGGGGCTGGCCTGGCAGGTACTGGCCGTGTCCATAGCCACCTGTACACACAGATGTCTTGTTACACACCCATACACTGACCTGTTGACCTTAAAACTGCTGTTGGCATCCTTTTCATCAAAAATGAGTGTATTTTCTACAAAGTGTCAGTACAACATTCCTAATTTTTGTGTAAATCTGGGGTGGGGGAGGGGGGGAGGGAGGGGGTGGCATTCGTTTTCACCTGCCATCACTTAGTCTCTACAATTTTTTGTTTGCCCTGACGTATTTCATTTAGTTCATCGTATTTTTGCCAAACATGTGTACAAAATATGGTGAAATCATATGGGTAAAAAGGTCTGCATAGTGCTTGTCCATGCAATGTGGATGGGATGTCATTTTCGCTTTCCTTTTTTACCTAAACCCCCACTCCCGCCCCTACCATATTATCTATGGCAGTTATTTTTACTTTGGACCATCCCTGAAATAATATCTAAGACAGTTCTATTTCCCTTGGCACACAAACAACATTTCACTTGGCAGGAACCCTTAAAGAATCAGGCTGGTTTATCTTAGTCACTTGCATCAAACAAACAGCGTTTCACTTGGCAGGAACCCTTAAAGAATCAGGCTGGTTTATCTTAGTTACTTGCCTCAAACAAACAACATTTCACTTGGCAGGAACCCTTAAAGAATCAGGCTGGTTTATCTTAGTTACTTGCCTCAAACAAACAACATTTCACTTGGCAGGAACCCTTAAAGAATCAGGCTGGTTTATCTTAGTTACTTGCATCAAACAACCTCCGTCCAACTTATTACTCATCTCCTGCCAAACCCCTTTTCCTTTCACAAGTCTGATACTGGTTACATTAAACCCATTTCAACATTTCCCATGACTTCATTGCAACCAGCTTCAATTGTCCTTTTCAGCAAACTCTCGACAAGGCAGGGTGTGGATATATTCAAAGACAAAAAAACAAAACAAAAAAAAACGAAAGACAGTTAGGAAGAGGCAGTGTTGAGAGTGGAATTAAAGTGAAAAAGTGACAAATTAGGAGGTTGAGAGCAGAATTAAACTGGGACAAGCTACACATTAAGTTAGAATGTTGACAGCAGATATTGTAATGAGAAAAGTGACATATTCTGAGGAAAAAAAAAATGTTCTGAGAGCAGAATCAAAGTGAGAAAACACACAAATCAGGAGGAAAAAGTGTTGAGAGCTAAATGAAAATCAAAAGTGTGATAATTAGGAAAAGAAAATGTTGAGGCCGGAATGAAAGTGAGAAATATCATAGTACAAGGAGAGAATTTTCAAAGGTTAAAAGTGATATAAAAGACAAAGGAGAAAGAAGAGCTGAGAGCGGAATTAAAGTGGCACAACAGAAGGAGAAGGTGCTGAGAGCAGACTGAATTAGAAGAAGGAAATGTTCAGAGGGGACTGAAGAGAAAGGAGGACAGATTAGGAGGAGAAAGAGATGAGCATGGAATTAAAGTGAGTTAAGTGACATAATTACCACATGACAGTGCTGAGAGTGGAATTGAAGTGAAGAAGTGAGACATTACAAGGACAAAGTGTTGAGAATGGAATTAAAATGAAAAAGGTGAGAAGAAGAGAATGTGGAGAGAAAAAGAAAAAGTGGAGAGAACTGAGTTAAGAAGAGAAAGCGGAGAGAACTGAGCTAAGAAGAGAAAGCAGAGAGAACTGAGTTAAGAAGAGAAAGCAGAGAGAACTGAGTTAAGAAGAGAAAGCAGAGAGGGAAAGCAGAGAGAACTGAGTTAAGAAGAGAAAGCAGAGAGAACTGAGTTAAGAAGAGAAAGCAGAGAGAACTGAGTTATGATGAGAAAGCGGAGAGAACTGAGCTAAGAAGAGAAAGCACAGAGAACTGAGTTAAGAAGAGAAAGCAGAGAGAACTGAGCTAAGAAGAGAAAGCAGAGAGAACCGAGTTATGATGAGAAAGCGGAGAGAACTGAGCTAAGAAGAGAAGCAGGGAGAACTGAGCTAAGAAGAGAAAGCAGAGAGAACTGAGTTAAGAAAAGAAAGCAGAGAGAACTGACTTAAGAAGAGAAAGTGAAGAGAACTGACTTAAGAAGAGAAAGTGGAGAGAACTGAGTTAAGAAGAGAAAGCGGAGAGAACTGAGCTAAGAAGAGAAAGCACAGAGAACTGAGCTAAGAAGAGAAAGCAGAGAGAACTGAGCTAAGAAGAGAAAGCACAGAGAACTGAGTTAAGAAAAGAAAGCAGAGAGAACTGACTTAAGAAGAGAAAGTGAAGAGAACTGAGTTAAGAAGAGAAAGTGAAGAGAACTGACTTAAGAAGAGAAAGTGGAGAGAACTGAGTTAAGAAGAGAAAGCGGAGAGAACTGAGCTAAGAAGAGAAAGCAGAGAGAACTGAGCTAAGAAGAGAAAGCAGAGAGAACTGAGCTAAGAAGAGAAAGCGGAGAGAACTGACTCAAGAAGAGAAAGTGAGAGAACTGAGCTAAGAAAAGAAAGCAGAGAGAACCGAGTTCAGAAGAGAACGCGGAGAGAACTGAGTTAAGAAAAAAAAGCGGAGAGAACTGAGTTAAGAAGCGAAAGTGGGCAGAACTGAGTTGAAAAGAGAAGGTGGAAAGAGCTGAGTTAAGAAGAGAAAGCAGAGAGAACTGAGTTAAGAAAAAAGCAAGAGACAAAAAGAGAGACTGAGTTAAGAAGAGAAAGCGGAGAGAACTGAGTTAAGAAGAGAAAGCAGAGAGAACTGACTTAAGAAGTCAAAGCAGAGAGAACTGATTTAAGAAAGAAAGCGGAGAGAACTGAGTTAAGAAGAGAAAGTGGGCAGAACTGAGTTGAAAAGAGAAAGTGAAAAGAGCTGAGTAAAGAAGAGAAAGTGGAGAGAACTGAGTTAAGAAGAGAAAGCGGAGAGAACTGAGTTAAGATGAGAAAGTAGGCAGAACTGAGTTGAAAAGAGAAAGTGAAGAGAACTGAGTTAAGAAGAGAAAGTGAAGAGAACTGACTTAAGAAGAGAACGCGGAGAGAACTGAGTTAAGAAGAGAAAGTGGAGAGAGCTGAATTAAGAAGAGAAAGTGGAGAGAGCTGAGTTAAAAAGAGAAAGCAGAGAGAGCTGAGTTAAGAAAAGAAAGTGGAGAGAGCTGAGTTAAGAAGAGAAAGTGGAGAGAGTTGAGTTAAGAAGAGAAAGCGGAGAGAACTGAGTTAGAAACATTAAAATGAAATGGACTGACAGCAAAACTGAAGCGAGAAAAAGTGACAAAAATTAGGAGAAAGCATTGGGAGCAGAACCAACGTGAGAACAGCGACCAATCAGGAGAGAGGGCTGAGAGCCCAAAAAGCACAGACCCTGGGCCGGCGGGGCGTAACCCGGGAACTGCTGTGGTTGCTGCTGGGAGGTGGGCACTCCAGGCGCCCCTGGCTGAGAGTACGCCCCCGACATCTGACCTGCATACCCTGGCTGCCCGGTGCCTTGACTGTAGGGGACTGCAAAGGCAAGTCAAACTTCTCGTTTGTTTCTTTCTGTGGGTTTTTTTTTTTTTTGTACTTTATGTTTGTTTCTTTCAGCGTTTCTGCTCATACTTTATGTCTGTTTCTTTCTGTGTTTCTGCTCATACTTTATGTCTGTTTCTTTCAGCGTTTCTGCTCATACTTTATGTCTGTTTCTTTCAGCGTTTCTGCTCATACTTTATGTCTGTTTCTTTCAGCGTTTCTGCTCATACTTTATGTTTGTTTCTTTCAGCATTTCTGTTCATACTTTATGTTTGTTTCTTTCAGCGTTTCTGCTCATACTTTATGTTTGTTTCTTTCTGTGTTTCTTCTTCTTTTTCCCTTTTTCTCTTCTTTTTGTACAGCATTGCATTTAAACTTCTTAGCCCTCATTCTCCCCTCTGCAAAAACTGTTTATGTTATTTTTTTTTCATCCTCTTTGACAACATAATATGAATTTATTAAAGAAAATTAAATCTGAAGTCCAAATCACTCAATGTCTATGCAATAAAAACATGGCAAGAGAATTTACAGGGAATAAGGACAGTGGTAAGGATAGACAGGTTTGTTACTGTATGAATGTTGACCACAGACAGACATTTCACTGGGGATCGATATCTTCTGGTAACCCATCATGTGGCCTGCCTGCCTGAATCTTCCTGGGACTGCCTGAATTTAGGTGTCAGGCTTACCCCACAAACACACCTGCAATACCACTGGCTATAACCTACCTGGCTGTTGCTGGGCATGGCCGCTGACAGGCTGCGCCGCCATGGACTGGTTGGAGACGGCAGGTGTTGCTGGCTGTGAGAACCCGCCCGACTGAATCTGCTGCTGTTGCTGTTGCTGTCGTTGCTGGGCACTGGATGCCGACCCCACGCTGGAGATGCTGTCAGGAGTGGCTGCCCCTGCTCTCTCCACCATGGCTGAAGCTGGGGGAGATTTCGATGCTCATGAATCACATTTTGCAGGTTAAACTTCCATCTCAACAGCACATAATTTTTGTTCATCATTGTTTCTTTATGTCTAATCAAAGATCTATAAACCTATACGTCTTCATTTTGAATGGACGTATTTTCTTTTTTTTTTTGTTTTGTTTTAGGTTGCTGGCTGGTTTTCTTTCTTTCTTTCTTTGTTCATTCCTCTAGAATAATGGCTTTACTCATTTGGAGCACATTGTACATTCTGAGTTGATGATATCAAGCGGATTTCATTCTGTTTCACTGACAGTGAACCACTGACACTAAGAAATGTGAAACGGAACAAATTTTGGCACTCGAAAGGTAGTAACCCAGAAAGAATTACTGTTTAGTTCACAAATCACATCTCTGCTGCCTTATGTCTGTGTCTGTGCATGTTTGTATGTTTATTCCCATATTTGGACATACATCAAAAACAGTATTGAAAGTGATTTTTAATCACAGATATCACACACACACACACACACACACAGTCACACACACACACACACACACACACACACACACACACACACACACACACACACACACACAGATTCTGAAATAAATAACAGGCTTGTCACAAGTATCAGAAGATCTTACAGAATAGTGAACGCTTGAATAGAATCTCTGCTAAAGCTGAAAAAGAAAACAAAAGACCAAAACAAAACTAAATAATGCATCAGATAAAATTGATTCGGATGAATGTAAATCAACCACAAAAGCTGTAACCCTTCCCAGCTACATGAGCGATTTTCTTGGCACAATGCCATTTCAAGAATGAAGAGTCTAAAACTTTCCCGTCCTTCCACCAACTGAAGCCCACTTACCGTCATTGGTAATGCCAAATGATGATGCCACTTTGTTCTGAACCCCATCGTCCTGGGAGATGGAGCGTTGAGTAGACAGGGGATCAAACTCTTTTCCTTCAACAGGCCTGGCGACGTTGAAATCTGTGGTTCTTGCCCCTTCTTTGACTGCAGAGGCAATGGTTGACTGACCTGCCACAATCAAATGTCCGAATATTAATAGGTGACCTTTCATCAAATTGGAAAAAAAAATACAATGACTGACCAAGGTCAATAAAGTGTCAAAATATCAAATGACACAACTTTCCAAATGCAGCTTAAACCATGCCCTTTTTAACAGGCCACTTTCTTCAACAGAAGAGACAATTCCACTGTTCACTGCTTGCAAAGGGAAGGAGTAGACTGATTTGTTCATATATCCCTCTAAGAGTCTGGGTGCATGTGTATGAGCATCTTTCTGCATAGGCAAAATTGTGCCAATTGTTGGTGTGGTTAGATTAAAAGATATGTTGCAGTATGAAACTGAGCCAGTATATGAAGCTAAGACTATCTCTGCAGTCTGCCTCATGAACTTCTTAGCAATTTGTTTCATTTAGTGTTGTGCTTTTTTTTTCCCAGACAGTGAATCTGAAACATTTTCAGGAAATCCGGTAGTCGTTATTTTCATGAAAGCTTCTTATCTATAAGAAAAAAACATTAACATTACAACATCAACATGGAAAAACAAAACAGACTTATATGAAAAGTGAACTATAACTGTGTTCTCACACAAAAAGGGGATTCCACTGGACTGGTCACTCAAAGTCAACTAAACCTTAACTCAATCGAGTCTTGTTGGAAGCAGGCTTCCGACACTGTTCACATCATCAATTGAAGGCGTGTCAGACGCATACTTCCGACAGAGTTTGACGATTTTTAAATCATACCGCCTTTTATTAAAGGTCAATAAATCTCGTTTCAGGGACAGCTTAAGGCCTTTTTTTTTTGCAGTTGCTTCCCTTATATCGTTCTTCATGTCTTCTGTAGTAGTTTCATAGGGATTTGAATTGTCCTACTCTCAATTCCCTTGATCACACGATTTTGAGTGGATCAAGCATTTTGTGGTCAAATTCTTGTGTTTTATGCAGTTGTCATAAATATACTATTCTCTGTAGGTCATAACAAGTGCTCAGAAGTGTAACTGAACTTGTGTGTGAGGACAGAGAGCATGAAGAAGTGGATTACATTGTGCACAAAAAGTTTTTGTTTTTTTCTGCAAATGTGTAGCATTTTGGATTACTTACATCATGGGGACTGTGTGGATTCCTCACTGAAGGTAAGAATTTTTGATAAATATATTGGTTTTTCTATCCCATGGTGTATGTTTCATGCTCCTAGGTGAACTGGTTGATTTTTATGATTTTTTAAAAATTGCCACAAATTATGTGATCTGAGGGTCGAACTGGTCCATTTTGGCTGTGACTTGATCGAGTTAATTCTAATCTGATCAGAAATGTCCAATGAAAACATGTCAGTCAGTTCAGTTGCTGTAGTCACACCACTCTTCCTCTCCCTTCTGCTTGCCCCATGTCTCATTTTCCCTTCCCGAGTCAGTCTCACATTTTCTGAGCTGACCCTCTATCCAGAACATTGGATCAAGGACAGCGTCATGGTATACAAGTATAAACATAAAAAATTCTTGAACTCAGACAGGTATGCTTGATGATAAAGACTAAACACTGGATGCAAAACAATTAACCCGAAGAGTGCCTATAAGCTGTCAGCTGACGCCAAAGTAAAAATGCTTTCCCAGTGCCTATGGGCCGTCCACTGACGTCATGCATTTTTCTTGAATTTTCATTCGTTATTATTTCTATTAACGGACTTAAATATAGTGTGCGTAGTAAGCCTTATATGTCTGTAGTATTAAAATGATATGCAAATGACCACACGTGAGGGGAAAGCCCATTTATTCTCATCACTGACTGGATGACCAGCCAGCACTTCGTCTCGCTTGCAAAGATGGCGGCGCAACCTTCGACAAGGGTAGCGACCAAATCAACGTATTTACACAGCTGAGCAGGCTCTGCTAATCATTTTTGACAAAGACAATAATCTTTTATTCAACAACTTACTCGAGCATGAAGGTGAGATGATGATTGTGATGGAATTGCTGACCGTATTCGTCAGTTACTGAGTCGGGCTGTGTGACCTCAGTGTGTGTTCAGCTGACTGGTTTGCCAGCGTCGAACGAGCTCGCCTTGTGTGTACTCTGCACTGCGTGCCAGTGGCCAGTGATGTGATAGTCAGCGCGAGAGGGGAGCGTGGCCTGCTCACGGCGTGACATGGGGCAGAAGAGAAGAGGAGGAGTGAAAGAGAGGGTTGAAGTCCAGCAAGGGGGCGTGGTGGGGGGAGGGGGGCGTGGTCGTGGACTGACCTGTCTGCATAGAGTGCGAGCGTCTTGACAGACTTCTAAACTGTTTTACTTTCATTTACGTGTGTAGTGTGACAATACAAACTTTATTTTCAACTTTTTTGCTTTGTGTTCTTTTTTGGATGTGAAGCTGTAGTGGTAAATACATATGTTTTTGATCGTGCAAAAAAACTATCCAAATCTAAATGCCTAAATATTTTTTTATTATCAAAATTAAAACAAAAGAAGCCCAGATTCAAAATCTTCATTCAATTTCCTTCAAAAATCATATATATTTCATTGTTATATCTTTTGTAGTTTCTGAGCTAGAATTTTTTGTTAATTATTACCCCCAAATCATTAGATTTCCCTGGCACTGGGAAAGCCTTTGTTTGTAACATTTTCAAGCAGCGAACAGGTTAAGAACAAAAAAATTCGACAGGCCAAAAACTTATCTTCAAAGTCACAACACATTCCCATCACACCCTCACATTCTTGCTCCTTCCCCCCACTACTCATGCTTTCTATGACCAGAGTAATTTCCCCTTACTTTCAGGCATAGCAGCGTCACCAGAAGAAGACGGAGATGGGATCAGCTCCATGCGGTCCAGAATGGCATTGACACGATCTCTGATCATCTGGAGCTCACGTCGAAGTGACTGCACATCACCCACACTGGCAGGCTGTAAACCATTCACTGCAACAGAACAACGCTAG
The DNA here is from genome assembly GCA_033310375.1 of Conus canariensis. Taxonomy (NCBI): domain Eukaryota; kingdom Metazoa; phylum Mollusca; class Gastropoda; order Neogastropoda; family Conidae; genus Conus; species Conus canariensis. The sequence continues at coordinate 77,819,033 of CM065724.1, forward strand.
AAAACATACATGCCAGAGAGGGAGAAAGCGAGTGGTGGGTGGGAATGGAGAAAGCAAAAAGGGGCTGAGACCAGTCTGGTTACTCCACGCTTTTCTACAGTAAGAGAGACAGAACAAATGAAAACTTTTCTATGAAAAATTTCAGACACATTGTGCTTAGCACTATCCAAGTGGGCACTGTGCTCCCCCCCTCCCCCCCTCCCCAAATGGACTCACATGATGAGTAACAAATGTGTCTACGTAATCATGCTGTTTCGATTGTCTGTGTCTGTTTTCAACATGTAAATGACTTGTTGGTGTGAAAGAAACGGGGACTGAGACCACAGTGTCTGACAGAAATAGATGTCTGGAATGAACTGTTCACCCTGAGAGGCGCACATGTGGTCGGACACTTCAGAGTGCGGTGATTGGGACAGAGGAAGAGCCAGTCAAGGTGGAAATGGCAGTGGTGGTGAGATGAAACAGGGAAGTGGAGGAAGAGGGAAGTGGAAGTAAACAGCGGGCTGCTAACACCTTAGGGAGTGGAACAGACATGTGGTCAACACAGATGTGAAAACCTGCAGTTGTTTACTAGTGTCAGTGCTGACAGATACCTTCACCTGCAGTTGTTTACTAGTGTCAGTGCTGACAGATACCTTCACTTTCTATGCTTGTCATCAGGTGTTGTCGTGTTGCTACAGCATAGATCTACATACCCCATTCTTTTCCACCGCATTCTGCTGTCGCATATGTTCATCACATGTGAGTCAAATGTTGGCACATTGCTTCTACTGTTAACATATGAAACTGAAAAGTTAGGCCCAGTGAATGTGGTTATAAACGCTAAAAACATTCTTTGGCATAATACGGCTAAACAGTTCTCCTGCCATACTAAGATATACCCTGCTATTTGTCAGTTTCATGTTTGTTACAATGCTCAGTGAATTACTTGCTTTTATATACTGTCCACTCATGCAGTTACAAAATGGTTGAAGTTGGTAAACAGTTCAACAACAAAACAAAACAAAAAAACAAACTTTTTGACACTATCAAAATGTTCAGGATTTTTTTTCTTTGCGAGTTGTGAGTGTCCCCTGCCAACTTTTTCTGTAAACCTGTTGACAGCACTTTAATATGTTTGACGTTTCCAGACTATCAAAACTTTAGCAAGAAACCTGTGATTCACTTTGGTGCTGCACTAGAAGTTCTTCAGGACCACCATGAACACTTCATTCAATCATCACACTCGTCATCATCAAACTTATACTGTGAACATGCAGAGTAAAGTAAAAAAAAAAAAAAATCAGAGTCCTTACCAAAGAGAGTGATCTTCAGAATCCTGCTGCACTGTATGGCAAACGTGAGGTCAGAACTGTCAAAAATGGTGATCAGGTCCCCGTCTGGTCAACAAGATAGCAAGTATAACATATAATCACCTAATCAACCAACCAGACAATAAAAGCAATCATCAAATAGATCAGTCCAACCAATATGCGAGTCTGTTAAAACAATCATCATAACAACAAAAAGAAAAGAAAAGAAACAAGACAGTAAAAGCATTAATCAAATCAGTCAATCAAAAAAACAACAAAACCAATATTCATGTTGATCCACCAACAAGACAAAATCAATACACAGTTCAATAAAGTGGTCAACAACTAACAAGACAGCAAAACCAATGATCAAAGTAATTATTACTGCATAATCTTGCCCTGGATCAATACTGATTTGTAAAAACTTGGACAGATTGAATCCACTGTGGAATCATTCAGCAACCTCCTTGTCCATAAATTCCACTGTTGAGCAACTATTTTTTTCCTCTGAGAACATTAAACTGTCAGCTTGGTGTCCTCCTTTACTGTCAGTTTATGAGTCCTGTTCTTAGTTCTGTCTTGTCAGCAATGAAATGCCTGTTCTTCCTTCCTAAAATTCTGGACATTAATTGAATATCTCTGGGGGGGGGGGGGGGGGGGGGGGGTTCAATAAAACCAGAGAGTTCTTTATCTAAATCCTCAAGTTTAATTAGCATGAAAAAAAAAATCTACTTGGGTTCCTTCCTGTTTTTCGTATCTAAAGACCTGAAACCTTGTTGTAAAAATTCTGGGCACATGTAAGCAAATTTCGCCCTTGCAGGCTAAGAGTGTGCTCCCATGTGTGTGTGTGTGTGTGTGTTATCTTTATGGATGTTACGTGGATAGACAGTTCTGTTTATGACACATGTATGCCAATGTATAACTTATGACTGGGTTGGTGTGTATTCATGGCTGTGAGTGTACAACAAATCTGGGCAACATGCTTTTATCACCCATTTCTTCTCTGTCATAAACTAACACACAATCACAAACAAAAAAAAAAGAAAAGAATAAAAAAATTTAAAAAAAAAGCTCAGAGTCACCTTCATCCCTGTACTTGATGACAATGTCATCATTCGTGGACAGCTTGCCACGGTAGACCCTCTGCATCATGAGCACCAGCTCATCGTAGGTGATGTCCTCATTGTGGATCGGGATGCGGCGTATATCGTCCCCCAGCTGCACTTTGATGATTAACTTCCCGCTCAGGTCCAGGGAAGGAGCAAGGCTGTTCTGCATCTTGGTAAATCTAATGGCAAAACACAACCACCACAGTTTCGTTGTTTTCAGCATCTTCAAATAATCGCAAGTGACTCTACAAACTTACATGCATGGCAATAATATGTAATGAACTACATTTCCCAGTGGGCTGGGAAGTAACTATTTCAAGTGAATGATAAAAGGATTTTCATCTGCTTCAAACAAACACACACACACATGTGCGTGTGCAGGCATACATGTGCATACACACACACACACACATACACAGAGAAAATGAATGGCCTATATAAATGTGAAGTTCTGCACACTTGCAACATTGTCAGAGAGTATGGGGAGGTGGGGTGGGGAGGTTCTGACATAATAGATAAAGATACAAATATTTTCATGGAGACAGAGAGACAGAGAGTTAGACAGACAGACACTGACAGACACACAGACAGACTTTCAAACACACACACACACACACACACACACACACACACACACACACACACACACACACACACACACAAAGTGTTCACAAATGTTTCTTTCTAACATTTACTTCTTGTATCTTTTCTGCTTGGGACAGAACATGGTCATCAGGGTTTTTTGTCTGTTCAAAGCCAGTTTGTGGAAGTTTGTAGGACAGGTCACAAATACATTTTTCTCAGACTTCAAATTTGAAGACAATTTCAATGCATACTTTGCAGATCGTTTCGTCACTGATGTCCATAGTCAGATAGTGCAACCACTTGAATCAGCCTTTCGTCAGTGAAGAGTGATTGCGTGTATCCTCTTTAAAGGTTTTCACTGGCTTTTGAATACTTTGTCATCTGTCCGTATCAATTGATTCTAATGGACTTTCTGTCCGTTCTAAGCCCCAAGCAGCCTAGGAAGAGACTTTTTGCAGCAAAAACACCAAACAAACAAAAATCAAAGTCAGCTGGAACCACCGGAAATTGCCCACTTCTTATATCCTGCCTTTTTGCTTAAGTAGTTAAAACTGGAAGTGGAAACTGAATCAGCAAACCATGCTCAAAACTGGTCAACCAACCCTTGCTTAAAATTATGATCAGTGTCAGTTATGGAGGTTAACGTGTCCCAGTCACTTCTCAACCTAAATTTTAGTGCGTCCTTTCAGTTTTTAGTGGGTCAGTGATGCATGTGTTATACATGTTTTCTCTGAAGTCCTGACCAGTCAACATCCCATTCACTTAGAACGGACAGACTGAAAATTGGTAGAGCTCTAAAGGGATCCATCTCAAATACATTTTGGATCTATTATGACATGAGCAATAACCTCTGAAAAATATGTCTATTTTGACCAATCAAAGAAGTGTGTAGAAATAGCTCCACCCGCCCTGACATCTCTTTTCTTTTAGTGTTCTCTTTGCTCCACTAAGGGCACAAAACACACTTGCAATTTCCCCCTCTCTCTCTGTTCTCAACAAATTGTTTAGAACTCCCGTGTCAAAATTGCACAGTAAAGTATAAATCTCTACTTTTTTAAAACACCATACTCTATCTGAAATATCTAAAGAATGGATAGAATGGATACAATCATACACATAATTCTAAGTAGTTATTGCTCTCAGTAAAACTGCTGAATGGATTTGGCCATCCTGAAACAGTTACCCCTGCAAGATTGAAAGTTAGATTGAGACTGGAGTGGCCATCTCTTGACTGATGACCATCCCTTTAGTTTGTTTTTCTTGAACAGTTTATTTCTATGCATTACACACACAGTTACCAAGAGAAATGAAGCATTTAAGAACCACAGGGTTGGTACTTGATTCAGAAATTATCCATCTAAGTGACTCCAGCTACCACTACGCCTCATGTATGTAGATTTCTAGACATCAACCAGATGACAATTAACTTCATGTAAACTACCAACATTTGGCTCATTAATTTTCCCACTAGACTACCATTACGGCATTAGTACCAAATCACTGAATCAGTAAATATTAAATATATCTATGTCAAATAAACAAAGGCCTCCTTGATTCACTTATAAAGAGAAGCTTTTCAGTCCTCCATGACAGCACCAATAAGTGATGTCAACACAAAGTGGGGCCTATAAACTAGGACTCTGCCAGAATTTGGTGTAACTTAGGTTTAGGTTTAGGTTTATAGGGACAATTGCCTTTAGCAATTATAGCCAGAACTGGCTTTACATGTCCCTTCTGTATGTTATCTGGTCTTTATACGGTCAGGTCTTTAACTCGCTCAAGTCTTTATTTATCATAGTCAAAATAAATGGTCTTCAATAATACACTATCATCGATAGAGCTTTTGAAAAAGTTAGTATTTTGTGCACGTTTAATGTTAGGGGTTAATTTATTCCAAAGATTTGTTACTCTGTTACTAAAAGAAAATTTCCTTATGTTTGTGCGACAATATTCATGATAAATTTTATCCACACTATTTCTGGTAATATCAACTGTTGATGCAGTAAAAAATTTTGAAATAGGAATATTGTCAACACAATTAAATATTTTATAGACTTGGATCAAATCGCCCCTCACTCGTCTTGTTTTTAGAGTAGGCAGTCCAAGAGCTTTTAACCTACCTTCATAGGGAAGATTTTGTATATTCTTTACAAGCTTTGTTGCTTTTCTTTGTACTCTTTCCAGAGCAGCAGACTGCCTCTTTAATCGAGGATACCAAATTGTATTGCCATATTCCAAATGTGGTCTAACGAAAGCCTTGTATAATTTTGTAAATATATCTTTATCTATGTGAATAAAAGTACGTTTAATTATACCAATCATTTTATTAGCTTTATTTATAGAGTTTTGAATATGCTTATTGAATACCAGGCCAGAATCAAAAGTGACACCAAGATCTTTTTCATAATCACATGTCGAAATATCTGCACGCTCACCAGTATTACTGTTTAGCATTGTATATTGGTATCTTGGGTTCATACGTCCAACATGTAACACGTTGCACTTGTCCGCATTAAAATGCAAATTCCATGTGGTAGACCATTTGGACAAATTATCAATATCATTTTGTAATGTATTATGATTATAAGTTGTATTATAAATTTTTGTATCGTCAGCGAATATTTTGCAAATACTTTCCACCGAGTTTGGCAAATAATTTATAAATATTGTAAATAATACGGGACCCAAAATACTCCCTTGTGGTATACCACTTAAAACTTCTGTAAAATCTGAATATGAACTTCCTACTCTGACTCTTTGCTGTCTTTTAGTTAAAAATCCCTTATCCATGAATGCACTCTACCTGTAATTCCATATGATGATAATTTCACTAAAAGCCTCTCATGGGGAACAGAATCAAAAGCCTTTTTAAAGTCTAAATAAAGTATATCTACATTGTTGCCATTATCTAAAAGTTTTGTTAAATCCTCCATGACAAGCAAAAGTTGTGTTACACAAGATCGATGTTTACGGAAACCATGCTGGCATTCTGTATATAAATTATTCAAGGTCATATGATCTACTATCACATCACGTATAATTGATTCCATAATCTTACATACAATTGATGTAAGACTAACAGGCCTATAATTTCCAGGATCTGTCCTAGTACCTTTTTTAAATAAAGCTGTTACATTTGCAGACTTCCAGTCCATTGGTACTACACCTGATTCAATTGACTTGTTGAACAAAATACTGAAAGGTAAAGCTAGCTCATTATATGACTCCTTAAGAACTCTTGCAGGAATCATATCAGGTCCACAAGATTTATTTGGGTTTATATTTTTAAGCCTCTCTCTAACTGCACTGGGTGTAATACACATATCAGTTACGGTGACTCCACTGGACCTTGAACCAACTTCCAAGATCGGAACATTACTATTATCTTCTTTTGTGAACAAACTAGAAAAGAAGTCATTTAAAGTATTTGCCTTATCTTCATCTGACACTGCTAAACCACCATTTTTTGTATTCAGTGGACTAATGCCGATGTTTGTCTTGGTCTGTGATTGTACATACTTCCAAAACTTTTTTGGATGAGCTTTACAATTTAACGCAACTTTTTTTTCGAATTCGATCCTTTCTTTTCTTTTTCTTTTTTCACATTTATTC
>CM065724.1:77830630-77840630 GCA_033310375.1 Conus canariensis
CACAATATGACAATGTTCGATGAAAAATATTCCAGCATGCAATATTCAGTTCACACACACACACACACACACACACACACACACACACACACACACACACACACACACACACGCACGCACTTGAAATACACTTTGTATAGCTGCAATTAAAACGTTGCAGAAACTGAGACAGAGAGAGAGAGCAAGAGAAAGGGAGGGAGAGAGAGAGACAGAGAGAGAGAGAGAAAGAGAGAGAGAGAGGGGGGGGGGAATCTGTCAGACTTTCTGACTGAATGACGTAATAACATACCTTCTCTCCATATTCACTGGACATTAGGCACCGTAAAGTGCAGTTACTAAGTCACGATTGTCACAGTCTGTACATTAGCAGGTTACACCAACAGCTGGGAGGTTACACCTTTACACATTTAATTTTCCGAAGTAACTTTGACGTCGTTCGTTTCTGCAAACTAACTCGGAAGAAATTTCAGCGAGATTGAGCTGATCAGCCTTGTCTTTGAACACATGCATAATGAGACAGTTGTTTAGGCGCTCCTGAGTCATAGTGCTTCTGAGGTATGTTCTGACCCGCTTCAAGGCAGAAAAACTGCGTTCAGTTTGCAGTGTACTGTGTGCAGCTGATAAGTTTGTCTACCTCACTCAACATTCTTTTAACAGTGTCAGAAGCTGTCAGTTCTTCTAGCAGTGCCTCAAAGATGGACTTCTTCTTGTCCCCCAGAGCATGTGGAAGGATGGCCAACTGTGTTTTCAGTCTGTCCATGTCAATGTCCGCAGCACATGTGTCTTTGATCTCTTGAGGAATTTCTGGATTCTTTCCTGCAGCTCCGTCACCTAAGAGAATTTCAATCTTCCTTGGCAACTTAAGACTTTGTTGGTCAAATCTGCGCTTTATATGCTCTTTGACGTTGTCTATGGCCTCATAGTACTGCTGTCTGTAATAAGCAGAAGGGTCAGAGTAGCTGTGACCCTGGGAGCCCTCATCAAGTCTCCGTGGAGGCTGTCTCTGTCTCGGAATGCGGGGCTCATCACACACGTTTGCAGCCGTGATTGAGACGTCGGCAAAAAACGTCTGGAAACTTTTATCCTGGCGCATACTTTCAAGCGTTCTAAGACAGAGGTTTGCAGCGTTTGTTGCATCCACACAGGACGTTTGTTTCCTTTGAACAGCAGTCGCCAGCTCTTCAGTCACAGCAAAGACATCCCGTGAAAGTGAGAGCCCAAGACAGGTGGAGAACTGCTGCATAAGTGCTGGAAGGCCGGATGCTCTCCTGGCATACTTATCATGTCCTTGTGAGACTAGTTCAAGTGTTTCTTGCAAAGCCTCATAGTTCTCAATGAGAGAGTCAAAAGCTCTTGTTTGAACAGTCCACCTTGTTGGACACAGTGGTTTAATGGACGGGCTGCACAAAGTTGATGTTTCATGTTGGATTGTTTCAAAAAGGATCTGCCGTTTTGGTGATAATTTGATCAACTGAATGACCTCTGTGGCAAAGTCAAGGGCATCTCTTATTACTTTGACCTTTCTGGAAGCCTCTTGTAACACAAGATTGACTGAGTGTGCCAAACAGTGTACACACACTGCTGACGGGACCTCATCTTTGAACCGTTTTGCAACTCTGAAACGTGACCCTGAAAATTACTGGCCCCGTCGTAGGCCTGACCCCTACACTTCTACACTGGCAAGTCCAGCCTGATCAAGCAATCCTTTAGCGCATTAAAAATTGTCTCAGCACAGGTATTGTCAACATGCACCAGTCCCACAGGCTCCTCTATGACTTCAAACTGCTCAGTTACCCATCTTATGCAAATTACAACCTGCTCCCTGTTTGCAACATCATGGGTTTCGTCAGCTAGTATCGAAAACCAATTCGCTTCTCTGATTTCAAGTGCAACAGATCGCAAGACTTTATGTGCCATAATTCCGAGGATCTCGTTGACAATATCATGTGACAGATATTTTGAACCTGTGTTTGTTTTTTCCTTGCAGCCTTCTCCAAAGCAGATCTTGAGCAGCTGTTGAAGGTTGCCTTCCTGCTCGTCATGTCCACGGAGAGGCAGACCCTGACGCAGGAGAAACTGAAGGCTCTTTAGTTCGTTCATCAGGCTTTGCAGGTTTTTTTTTGTTCTGTTTCATGCTGACACGTCACTGGAGCATACACTGACGTTGTAGACTGCCTACAGTTTACGTCATACACGGCTGCTCCATGTGAAGATGATTTTTCGTGGCTTGAGAACTTTTCCAGTGCTTTCTTCCAGTTGTCAAAACCGCTCCATACAAACGCTGCTTCAGGTTTGCAGCCTTGATGTTTAGCCCTCATGCAGAAGAAACAACATACCTTGTTGTCTGTTGTGCATAGGTGAAGCCAAGGGTATTGCTGGAACCAAGATCTTTGGAAATAGCGGGGCCTTCCTGAACTTACCCTGGTCAGTTTGGAGAGGACTGTGTCGCTCTGTGGCTGAAAGGGGTTGACTGCATCCTTGCAGCACACAGTAGACTGACATTTTGGTTTTCTTACAGTAGCAGGTCGGTCAATGTCATCACGAGGAGACTGCGCAGGTCGGTTGGTGTCGTCACGAGGAGACTGCATGATTGATGCACCTTCTGTAGGAGATGAGGAAACACTTTCTTCCTCCTTTTCTTCATCATTTTCACTGTCCTGGTTTGATGAAGAGTTAGGCTCACAAAATGTTCCTCGCCTATTTGCCCAATAAGGACAGGTGGTAGGGATGATTCAATGTCTCCCGCCAAGATCTTATTCATCAGGTAGCATATCCTGGAGCTCTCTTGCTGACTTGTTACGATGTGTATGTCCCTACCAATCATTCTCGCCATAGCTTGCACTACAATAGCATCAGCATATATGTCATTTTTGGCAATGTTGGTCAGGTACTGGTCAGTAATGTGTGACCAAAGTGGGTCAGCTGCAGAGAGGTTCCCGAGAAATGTGTTGACATCTTTCCTGAGCGAGTTTGACAGGAAGTATGACAAGTATGGCGACAAGGTGATGCACCATCAAACATCTCCCCTCTCTCTCTCTCCCCCCCCCCCCCCTCTCTCTCTCTCTCTCTGTGATTTTTTGGAGGTGCTCAATATTAGGGGGGGCAGTATATAAGGCTGCCCCCCCCCCCCCCCCAATATTTTTCTGGAGGGGGGCATGGCCCCCCTGCCCCCCCTGCTTCCGCCGCCTGTGTATTATGTAACGTTATGTTAATAACATTAAATATCCTGATGCCCGCAGACCACGCAGACCCTGCATCAAAATTTGCTTGACTGTAGATGTAGAAAAAGACATGTGTTTTAAAATCATTTTCGATCTTTAATAATGTGTAGCTGTCGCCCCTTATTACTGAACTTGAACTTTTTTGTTTGTTTTTCGGAGAGGAGCCCTTGGTGTATTCACGATTTTACGAAATATGCCCGATGTCTTTCTGTTCCCTTCCTTTCACTTACTTCGCTCGCATCTGAATTAATCGCGCGCGCGCGAAAGTGTGTGTGTGTATGTGTGTGTGTGTGTGCGCGCGCGGGCAGGCAAATGTGTTTATTATCAAGGTCAAGGTCAAGCCCCGTCAGGCAAACCGGAAGTGCGTTGTTATGATGCGCAAAGACAGTAGAGCCGTGGTGGTTGATAGACTGAGGTAGTGACGAATTACATTGTGAAAGAAACTGTGTCATAAAGGTTTATTTATGAATGATACAATAATGTACGAGCCCAACGAAGACATGAACAAAGAAGAAGGAGAAATTACTGACGACGACGATGTTGAAATAATGAGAATAGAACATGGTGAAAAGAGCTGGCGTTACGGAAGTTTCAATTGGAAGGAAAAGGAAAGGCATTCAGCGACAAATTATCATCATGGCTCAAAAAAATCGAGACATGCGACAAAAACGTATCATCGACCAAGGCCTTCTCAAGATCCATCACCAGTCAGTTCTCCTTCTAATCAGGCTTGCAACAGATCAGAGTCATCGGTGTTGAGAACTTACGGACACCGATCGGATGGCTGGAAAGTTCGAGGAAGCGAACAGAGGGAGAGGGATGGCCACAGGCAGAGCCAGAGGGATCATTGGTATGATCTTCTAGATCGTGCTGAGCAGGTGCAGAAGAGCACCCATCATAATCCAAATTATGGAAGACGTATCCTTTTCTTCATGTAAGAGTTTGAAGATGAAAACAAATCTTTAAACTGACCAGATCGTGAGTGAATAATATTTGTTGAATGTCAATGTTGCATCTTCCTTTGATCTCTCAGTTGATTATTTAACTTGCACAGTGTCCCAGGTTTGCTTTCCATACATGCTGTGAAAGTGCAAAATGTGTTTCCAAATTTCAGATTGAAAGCAGCAGAAACTGTCAACAAACTGTTTGACAGTATGTCTACACATCACACCAGTGTGGTGTACATTCATCATCATCATCATCATCATCCATTTGACTTTGACTTTGATTTGACGATACAAGATTCAGGTCCTTTAAGTCATAGGACCATGTTCAGGTTCTCAAACTAAACTGATTGGCCAGGGTGGTTTGAGGATGGTGCCAATCAGATCACTTACTGAACTATTTAATCTAGGCATTCTTGGTCATACACTGAAGGTAGTGCTGCCCAGTGCTTGTCCAGTCTTCTCTTGAAGGCGTCTACCGATGGTGCTGTTACCACATCATCTGGGAGGCTATTCCAGAGGTTCACAACTCTGCGAAATAGTTGCCCCGTACGTTGAGACGATGCCTTGGTTTCTGAAGTTTCAGGGAGTTGCCTCTAGTGCATCTCAGTTCATTCGTGGCGACGGGGAAGTCAGGGCGTGACACCTTGTAGAACTAGAAGCCATGCAGGTACTTATAGACTTCAATTACGTCTCCCCGCTTTCTCCCGTGTTCCAGACTTGGAAGCTTCAGCCGACGTAGCCTTTCGAGGTATGGGAGGTCCTTCAGAGGGCCCAACATTTTGTTCGCCCTCCTCTGGACATTTTCCACTTCAGAGCAAAGGCCTTTTTGATTTTTCTCGTGTGGCTTCCACACACAGTGACTGTACTCCAGGAGCGGCCTGACTAATCCCTTGAACAGCTGGACAAAAGTTACTGGTGTTAGGTAGTCGAAGGTCTTGCGGATGACTCCAACAATGCGGTTTGCCTTTGATGTTGCCTGTGCCACGTGTTGCTTAAAAGAGAGCGCCTTGTCGATAGTCACCCCAAGATCTTTCTCTGCCTGTTTCTTTCAGTTTTACTCTAATTGAGTTGCCGTCTTTGTCATTACTGTTCATGAAGTACTCCGTTTCTCTTTCGTGGCCTAGTTTCAGGATGCAGCACTTCTCTGGATGGAATTTTAGTTGCCATTTGTCAGACCATTGCATCAGCTCGTCCACATCATTCTGCATGGTTTCATGGTTGTTCGGAACATCTACTCTGGTAAACAACTTCGTGTCGTCGGCGAACATCCTTACTTGGCTCTTCACGTTGGCAGGCAAATTGTAAATGTAGATCACAAAGAGGATGGGTCCCAGTACACTTCCTTGAGGAATGCTGCTGGTTACCTTGCCTGCCTGGGACATCACTCCATTGGTCACTACTTGTTGCGTTTGGTTTGCAAGGAAGTCGCCAATCCATTGAAGAAGTTTACCCCTAATGCCACAAGCAGAGATCTTTTCCATGAGTCAACGATAAGGAACACTGTCAAATGCTTTTTGAAAGTCTGTGTAAATAACGTCCACACTTCCCCCCTCGTCGACTGCTTCTGTCCATGAGTCCATGACCTCCAGTAGCTGTGTTATACATGACCGGCCTGAGACGAAACCATATTGCTCACTAGTGACAATGTCATTTTCCTCGAGGTGGCCCATCACTGCTCTTCTCACTAACTTTTCCATGACCTTGCAGACGACGCAAGTGAGGCTCACAGGTCTATAATTGTTGGGGGACATTCTGCTGCCTTCCTTGAAAATGGGGCTCACATATGCCATCTTCCATTCTGAAGGAAGTTCTCCAGTGTCTAGGGTGAGTCTGAACAGATGCGCTAGAGGCACAGCCAGTTCATCAGCTGCTACAGAGAGGATCCTGGGTGGTATTCCATCGGGGCCTGCTGCCTTTCCTGGTTGTAGACCAGCCAGCAGTTTTCTCACTCCATCTACCGTGATCGAGATGTCGTCCTTGGTCTCTCTGAAGTCGTACTCTGGCATCTCAGGAACAGGACCTGGATCTTAAGATGTGAAAACACTCTTGAAAAAATTGTTCAGAAGTTCAGCTTCATCAAACTTGGCTTTGCTGCCTTCTTCTTTTTTCAGATCCAGGATACCGCTCTTGCAAGATGTCTTTGACTGTGCATATCTCCATACACCGTTAGGAATTGTTGTTGTCTCTGATGCCAGTTTCTTTTCCATGTTCTTTTGTGCCTTCCTGCATGCTTTTCTTGCTTTATTTCTGGCTTTCAAATAGTTCACATAGTCCTGGCCATTCCTTGTAGCAAGCCAGCGTCTGAACAGTTGGTACTTCTTGCGGACTGTTGCCAAAGTTCCTCAGTCCAGCCATCGTTTTCGTTGTCTGCCTGATGGGCGTGTCATAGGCGTTGATGCTTTAATTGCCTCATATATATTTTCTTCTTAATTTTTTCCCATGCTAGATTCGTAGATAGGTCTTTTAATTCCTTTTTCCATTCAACTTTCTGTAGTATGTCTTTAACTAAGTACAGCTTCATCAGTTTTACTGTAGCAAAATCTCGCAGACTGTGTATTCACAGCAGTTGTCGCATTGAGTGTAATGAACAAACAGAAATGATCACTTTTCCCAAGTCCAGCTTCTGTACTAATGTCTTTGATCATATCCTCCTTATTTGTCAACACAACGTCTACTACACTGGGTTTTTCGCCTTCTCTGAAACGTGTGATTTCTTTCTGGTGTTGGAATAGACATGCATCAGTGTAAGCCTGAAGGAATTAGGATGCCTCATGTGATTCATTGTTCCTGCACGATTCTGTATCCCAGTTGATGCTGGGGAGGTTGAAATCTCCAAACATTAGCAGATTGTCTTTCTTCATATCAGCTGTGTTCCTGATGAGCTCAAAAAGTTTCTCGTTATTTTCAGATGTGCTGCCTAGTCTTATCAGTCCAACTGTCAGTAATGTTCCATCACCTTGAGTACAATCCACAAATACATGCTCAGAGAATGTGCTATTGAGTCTATCATTTGGTGTTGGTTTCATTTCTTCCTTCACTGGAAGTGCTGTTCCTCTCCCCTCATCCTTGAGATTGTGAAAAAGTTCATATCCTTCAATAGCTATTTTGCTTTCCTGTACTTTAAATCTAGCTTGCTTGGGTTTCACTTCTGTTATGCCAACTATATCAGGTTGGTTTATCTCAGTCAGTGCTCTCATTTTGTTTCGTTTGTTTATATATTGGTCAGCGTTTGTATAGATGCATTTGCAATTTGGAATATTAACAAAATATGGGTCAGAAAATGAAGAAGTTTTGTTGTTATTTATACTATGTGCACATGAAGAGTTTTTGTTGTTTAGACCGTCTCCTCGTCCTCCTCTTGAGGACCCCTGTCGGCCTGGTTGTTGGCCTTCTCCTCCTCTTCTACCTCGTAGTTGCCGATATTGACCACTCTTCCTCTGCTCCTCACCCACTTTGCTTTGTCGTCCCCCGATTCCTTGGAGTCCTGTCTTCTTCTCTTCAGTTCAGCGTATAGCCGATTATCGTCTTCTCTCTCTTGTGCAGTGAGGTCCTTCCTCATTGACACTTGTGTACAGTCTATTGTCTTCTTCTTTCTTGTTCTTCAACACACTGTATGCAGATGATAGGACTTCGTCTCTTGCTTTTTCATTGTCAAAAGTCAATTGTCATTTGGACAGCCCCAATCAGCTGGATGATTACCATGCCGTACTATGGAGGTTGTGCTGAGATGGAAAGCCAATGTAGGAAGATAAAGACCTATGACAGTGGAGAAACATAAAAACTGGGGGAGTCCTACTCTATGTGGGTTTTATCAGCAGACTACTGTAATTTTCACTCTTCATCTGGAAACGAGTTCCAGACTAGTTGATCCTGGTTCGCCCTAATAGTGAAACAGGCCCAAAAATAACTTAAAAAATCACAATTTTACTAGGGAAAGAATGGGATGGGGTGGCGACCTAATCCTGCCTACACTAACTAACTATTTCTTAGTTTTTTTAGTTTAGTGGGACCCTTGACATGAGAGTGTCAAGGGCTCCAGTCTTCATCTTCGTCTCTGGCAGGTCGTTCCAGTCCCGGATGGTGTTTGGAAGGAACGCTTGTTGTCAGTACTGTTTGTATGATGGAACGATTTGAAACTCGTCCAAGCTCTTCAACAATACATTTGAAATGTGAACTCTTCAGTGAAGTACAATAGACTATATTGCAGCAAAAGATTTCCGCAGTCTGCGTCGTTGATTTCAAACTGTTGTTTTAAAGGATCAGCAGCCATGGCACAGTGGCTAGCATTTTGGATTCCTGGATGAGAGGTTATGTGTTTGATTCCCATCAGAGCTGTTTATTTGTAATTTTTGTAAGGGGTTTCCTGCCCAAACTGACCCCTACTGAAACGTCTAGCATGCTAGCTGAAGAGAGAGGATAGATAAATGAAACTGAATAAACTGGAAATGGATTTAATTAAACAGGAATTTGTGGATTGTAGTTGTTTCAAAAGGAAACATCAAATTTATAAGTATTTGTATATTTTTTGGTACTGTAATCAGTGTAATGTGTTATGAACTGAAAGAAAATGTGAAGTAATGAACTTTATAACATTCCTCTTTCATGTTCAGTGCTGAAAGAAAATGCAGTTGATGCCAATGTAAAAGAGAAACAGTAGGACACTGCTGCAATCAAATAAACTAATCACATGTTATTATAACCTTAGAAGTTCTTGGTTTTCAATTGTGACCACTTGTTAAGAATTATTTTTTTATACAACAGATTTAATCACAAAAATTACAGTGAATCTTTATAGAAGCTTTTATGTTTAGTCTGCAATGAACTTACAACAGAACAATGAAATTACAGACATATTTGGAAACGAAAAGAAGAAAAATATACATATATGTATCATATTAAACTGAATGGGGAAACATTTTCTCTAAAATAGAAATAACCTCAAATTTTTTTGTTAGATGTGCATTACATATTCTTGTTTTATTTATAGTAAAAAAAAAAAGAAAAGAAAACAATAACAACAACTAAATTTTCAAATTTCAAAATCAAGTGACTGAGGGCGGAAGATGAAGCGAAATTCAGAAAGAGGGGGGGTTAATTACCGCCAAGGACATAGACAAACAAAGTACAGGACAAGACACAATACATTTCGACCTCTTGGGTCTTCTTCAGGCAAAAACAAATAACATTTAGGACAGTGAAAACGTAGAACGAGAAACCACTTATCTTCTCATATTTGCGCATGATCAAAATGCCTGCCGGATGGAAACAAGGGGACCCAGGAGGTGATCATGGGAGAGGAAATAGTGGGGGGTGAATCAGTGGGGTTTGTAGCTTGTTTTGTAGAATGGTATATATATGTTTTATATATATATATATATCAGTGACAGTAGTGATTATGGTGGATTGATAATAGTGCTTAGTGGGGAAAAAAAAAAAGAAGAAGAAATAAACGACTTAAATGGGTGGTGATTGTGATGATAGTAGTTATGTGTGGGTAGTTGTATGTGGGGGTGTGGGTAATGCTAATGATGATGGGAAGGGAATGAAAATGATCAATGGGTAGTAAGGTAACGTGGGGGGGGGGGGGGGGGGGGGAGGCAATGGGGGAGAGAGAGGGAGAGCTCATATCTTTCTACCCACACATAGTTTGCATGCATATGTGTGGGGTAGGAGAGGGAGGGGGGGGGGGGGGGGTTTGGGAAATTCATGCAAATAGTGTTGATGAAAAAATAAACAATACTGTGGGATGGTGTTTATTGTAGCAGGTGAAATAATGTGTTGGCATAAATAAACGACTTTAATGGGTGGTGATTGTGATGATAGTAGTTATGT
>CM065724.1:77845630-77945653 GCA_033310375.1 Conus canariensis
TTAGTTGGTGCTTGCAGATGCTGAGAAAAGCACTCACAGAAAGCCAGTATAATACAAACAAGCTTGCCTGCGTGCTTGCGCGCGCATGCACACACACACACACACACACACACACACACACACACACACACACACACACACACACACACACACACACACCTTGTCCCAACCATTTTAACCATATTTATTCATAAGTTTGCTCTAAAATTTTACTATGAATATTTCTGCTTGTCTTGTTATATTTTCAGGTTCAAGTTGATGAAGAAGATGATTTGGATGTTCTTGAACTGAGACGACTAGCCTTGGAGTCAGCCACACGACGCAAATGCAAATCGTATAATGAGAGTGAAGAGATCTCCCCAGGCAGTTCACAATCCTCTCCCTTAGTCACAACCTCTTTGCAAACAATAACAGAAGACAAGTCTCAAAGTGAATGTGAAATTAAAACTGAAGCATTAAAACTAAAGTCAGAAAGCGTAGGTTCTGTCTTGAAAGTGACTGCTCCTGATTGCAGTAACCTGAAATCCGAGAGTAACCTCAATATCGAATCAGAAGGCCACACTGACAAACACACCTTGTCTAGTCACAGCAAGCGAAGTTCAGAAACCAGGAACATTTCTGCTGATCGTCCTTGTTCGAGTGAAAAGGAGAGCTTTGGAGAGAAATGGAGTGATGCCATTAGTAGCTCAGAAAGGACTAGAAAAGAGAAGTCAAAGGAGAAGGAAAATACTAAGAGTGGCCATCGAAAAGCAAAGCCCAAGGAATCATCAGTGAGATCTCGTCCTCTCCCATTTGCTCCCACCCGAATTGAAACAATACGGTTGAAGTCCCTTTCAACTCGCTCCAGCAATTTGACTGATGTTGCAAAACGAGGTAAGCCTCATTCGTTGACCTTTCCTGGCCACATTGCCCATTTTTTGTACTTACTGCAAACACTCTATCTCTTATATTTCCTATAGTTGCGTATGTGAAATCGTAGTCCTACTTCAGGTCATAAAAAATGAATTTCATACCATGCTTTTAAATTTGTTAATTCTGTGCCTTTTCAATATTTAAATGATGGGTTGTTGTTGGTTTTTTATTTCTTATTTTTGTGAAGTTTGTTGGATTTGAGATTGCTTGTAGTTGTATTTCTAGCATTTTCGAAAACGGAAGTGAATGATGTTTTTGCCTTCCTGTTGATGACTCAAGTTCAGAGAAGAGCGCGTCAAACCAGTGTGGCTCGGCAGCTGGTTCCTAAAGGCAGGGCCACACCCTCAACCAACAGCAAACGAAGTGAGCGACGCAAATCAGCTGACCATGAGCGGATCAATGAGGATAGAGATGCGGAGAAGAAGTTGGAGGAACGACGTCTGGAAATGAACAAGATTTTGGTGCTACAAGACCAGAAGGAGCAGGTGCTCCGTTTCCTCAAACTGATCAGTTATGAGGTCTCAGGGTCTGCTTCTTCCTCCAAGACTTTGCCAAAGGTGATCTACTTTGTGTGTTTAAAAAAAAAAAAAAAAAAAGAGAGAGAGAGGTGTGTGTGTGTGTGACTGTGAGAGAGATAAAGAGAGAGAGAGAGGTGAGTGAGGGTTATTGCCCTAAAAATTTGTTATAGGTATCATATCCTTTGTGTCTTATGGAATGGAACAGCTTTGTGTGTGTGTGTGTGTTTTAGAGAGAGTGAGGGTTATTCCCCTAAGACTTTGTTATAGGTCCTTTCTGTGTTTCATGGAACGGAACAGCTTAAGTAATAAGTGTGTTCCTATACATTCAGATATGTATTTTCTATCTTCGAGACTTAGCTACAGGTGATGTCTTTTCTGTTTTATGAGTCAGAAGTTCTGATAGACTGGCATATCCCAGTTTTTATAGATAATTTGTTACTGTGTACTAGTAAGAACACACAAAATGCTGTGGGACCACATACATATCCCAGTTTTTATAGATAATCTGTTACTTTGTACTAGTAAGAACACAAAATGCTGTGGGACCACATACATATCCCAGTTTTTATAGATAATGTTACTTTATACTAGTAAGAACACAAAATGCTGTGGGACCACATACATATCCCAGTTTTTATAGATAATGTTACTTTGTACTAGTAAGAACACAAAATGCTGTGGGACCACATACATATCCCAGTTTTTATAGATAATGTTACTTTGTACTAGTAAGAACACAAAATGCTGTGGGACCACATACATACATATCCCAGTTTTTATAGATAATGTTACTTTGTACTAGTAAGAACACAAAATGCTGTGGGACCACATACTTTCGTTGGTCTCCTGTGTATTGTATTGGCAGCCTGCCAGTTGGTACCAGAATCTTTTTTGTATCCTGGTACCATACACTGGTGTTTTAGTATTCCGATGGGATCCGTGAATGCCATTGTGTGATTTTCCTCAATGATTTTGTCAAATGTGACTCTTTTCTGGTTTGTGTGTATACATTCTCCCAAACTTTGCCAAAGGTGACATCTTTTCTGTTGAAGAGTGCGTGTGTATATGTGTGTGCAAATTCCTTCATGACCTAACTATATAACATTCTTTCATTTTTCACAGCATAGAACAGTGTGTGAGTGTGTGTGTGTGCGTAGGAGGCTTGCATGTGCGTGTGTGCATGCATGAGTGTGTGTGTGTGTGTGTGTGTGTGTGTGTGTGTGTGTGAGAGAGAGAGAGAGAGAGGTTTATTCCTGCAAGACTTTGTTTTATGCATTGGTAGCCCTTTCTGTGTTTCATTGAATAGAACAGCTTAACTAGTAAGTGTATTCCTATGTGTGTGTGTATTTGTGTTTAAAATGCTAGAACTCATTTTTAGGCTTGATAAATATTTGCAAAGAGAAGAAATAAATCAGTCCACAGTATTGTGTATTCTTTCTGGTTTTAGCCATTTGTGATAGAAAGTAGCAGAATGATATATTTCCCTGAAATTCACGACTCAATATTTGGCTTATCTTGTAGGCACCGGCCACCACTGACAACTATGAGGAAGTGGAGATGGACATTGACAGCGGGGATGATTTGGAAGGTAAAGCTACGCTGCTTGCTTTTGCACTGAACCAGTGCTGCTCCATAAATGTCTAACATAGAACAGACCAAGAGAGATAAGATATTGTTAGGAACCTGATCGATGACTGGCACAGTCGTGAAATGTTACGTTTATAGTAATACATCATGTAACAACTTGAAGCTGTGAGAGAAATGTCTGAAATCAAGGAAAAAATCCTAGTTAGTTGATGCTGGGATATTTCTCAAGGAATTGACCTGTCACCATCTTTATCAGCATGTCTGGTCAGCCTGGTGCCTAAGCTAGGACTTGCGGCATGGGAGTTCTTCATGTGGGCCAGAGCTCCGGTCTGACATGCAAAAACATTTTGCTCTTCGTTTCAAGAAAACAACCACAGTCAAAGTATTGAATACTTGAGCATCTGAGTAGCCGTGTCATGTTTTTGAATGGGCAGCAATCTATACAAACTCATTGGTCATGTGGTTGTCAGTTTTGTTTGATTGTGTTTGCTTTCTGTGAATGTTAACTACCTTCAGTATCAACTCGGATGTTTTTCCAAGCCGGTCCTGTGTTTAATGATATAAAAGCTGCAAAATGGTCTCGGTATAGTTGGCTTTGGGATTTTGCACTGTTTTGTTCTTGTTTTTCAGATATTCTCAGGAAGAGCGATATTCAGATTGCAACTCCACCTGTGCCTTCTGTGGTATGTTTTGTTTAATGTTTGATTTTTTGTTTGTTCTCTTTTGCAAATTTCTTAGGTCTTTATGTGGTGAAAACAAAAGGTGGTGCGCTTAGACAAGGCCACATTTCCAGTCTGAACATTTGGTTTTGTCTCGTGTGGTCAAGAAGCAGGTTTGGGTTCAGTATTCCATTTGAGAAAGCATTGTACGCTTGAAAAAGTATTTTGTCTCAGTTATCAGTGTGTAATGCAATTTGTTTGTGAAAGAGAAGAGTTTTGAAATTGGACAGTGTATCAAATGATTATATTATTGGAAGAAAGATAGTGACCTCTCATCATTTAGTCCTACTGTTGTGAGGTAACTGTGATTTCAGGGCTGTGATCAGAAGTAGATTGTAGAGTCCATGCTATGAACGTGTTTGGTTAGCATAAAGAAACAAAGAGGTTTTTTTCATTTTTGAACAAATAGGAAAGCACTGAGTAAGGCATGAAGATGGAATGGGTGTTGGGAGTAATGTGGTAAGGAAGCCATGCTTTGCTTCTTCTGTCATTATTATGAGTGCCAGATGTGACAGTAGCGTGATTGCGGTGCTCACAATGTGGTTGCAGAGGTCGGACCGAGCGGAGCCGCTACCCTCTGGCACAGAGACTTTGATGGCGCCGCCCCCCTGGGTCGCCCCACCCTACATCCCCACGCCTCTCACCCTGTGCTCCCACGCCGGCACCTTCGCTGTTCCCCCTCCTCCGCTTCCCCAGGTTCTCCCACCTCTCCCTCCTGTCGAAGAGCCCCCTGTACCTCCTCCCCCTCCACCCCTACCTCCAGAGGATGTCCCGCCCCCTCCTCCACCTCCTGGCCTGGATGAAGCGATCGTGACCAGCTCTGAAGAGAGTCGGACGGACAACGATCAGAGGATCTCCAGACTGGGTCAGTTCTTTCAAGCCGCCTTCGCCAGGCAAGAGAGTATTCAGAAGAGTGCTGGTTTGGAGAAGGCTGTCATTTCATCCTCCTCCCCGGAGCAGTCTGTTCCGGAAGCTTCCTTGTTGTCCCCGGAGGTGAAGAAATCGGGCGAGGACATGGCCTCTGAACTGAGCTCTTCTCCTTACAGTCCGTCCAAGCCTCTCGAGGCGGTGACTCCGCAGAAGTCGGAAGATGCTGAGGAGGAGGATGAGGCAATAATGAGGGAGCAGCTGTTGCGTTCCATGTTGAAACGACGCAAAGAAATCGCTGAGGTTTGGGCATGTTGACACGTTTTATGATAATGCATTTTTGTAATTGTTGGTCATTATTCTGCATGTTGCATTCGTCTGTTCTGTCTGTTGTATTTAATGATATGAATAATAATAATAATAATGAGAAGATGAATGATATTGATAATAATGATAATAATAAGAAGAAGAAGAAGAATGAACAACTGAGTTGTTAAATGTGCTCTTCTTCATACACATGAATATGTGCAGTTATCAAATATGTAATGTTCATCATGTGTCAGAAAATTGTGTGCGCGGGGAAACATGACAAGTCGCAGTGTTAGGGGATGGACAGATGTTCAGAGGGAAAGTACAGGTCCCTGGTGTGATATCTGAATGTACAGAATAGTTCATTTCACCCATCGTTGTTGCACTTCACATTTACCCAAGAATTTGTTGTTTTTTGTGGTTGTTTTTGTTTTGGATGGGGAAGGTGGAAAAAAAAGACCTACCCCCCCCCCCCCCCCCCCCACTTACTCACTTGCACACATACCCACAAGTGCTCCTCTTTATTATACGCACATGTGTGCATGCTCGCACACACACACACACACACACACACACACACACACACACACACACAACATATCGACCCTATCTCACCCCCATATCCAGTGGCTGCAAAGTCAAGTAAAATGTGAGCTGTCACTAAGAAGAAAAAGATGAAAAATAGCTTGAGAACTGCTTTACTGAAAACGAGAACGATATACGTTTGTAATAAACAGATGTGTTTCCCTGAACATTCTAATTCTAACAAACGCTGTTCTCAGTGTCTCGGAAGTTACAAGTGATCTTTATGTGTATACATGTGTTGCAGGGTAAAACGCTCAGTGCCAGCAGCAAGGAGTCCTCCCCTACTCAGTCTGGCACCAGTTCCCCCCAACGCCCTGTTCTCACCAAGACCACCTCTGTCTCTAGGAGCATCCACAACATGCATAAACTTCATCCCAGTTTCTGGGTAGGTTTCTGCTGGAAGGTGGTCCAATTAGAAAGAACAGAATGGGAAAAAAAAAAAAAAAAATCCCCAGAATATGTTGGAGGTTTTTAGTGCAAAACGTGTGCCTGTGTGTGAGAGTATATGAAATTGAACACAGGACTAAGTGGTATTAATGAAAGTAATTATTTGGTGTTTAGCTTGCGTTTGATTTGGAGAGCTACAGAATAGTAAAGCCTTGTCTTTAACGTATGTGTGAAGAACAGTTCTTCCACCAACCAGTTGATAAAGGCCTTTGAAATGGCTTGTGAAAATTGATGCTGACTGATGCGTGCTGACACAGTTTTCCTGTTTGATCATACATGTCATTTCTTTTAAGATGGTACATATTTCATAATTCATCAAGCATGAAAATCCATTGAGAAGGGGAAGAAAAAGGAATGTGACACCCCTTCTTCTCATTTCCTTCATCTCTTCTCCAAAGTTTAATGGAGGTTGAAAAGCTACCTGTACTTCATTGGATGTGAAGTCCTGACTGGCACGTGTGTGTGCCTGGTCTGATGTACACATACTATTGCATGCAGTTGATTCAAACACAGATACTGAAAGTTCAGTTGTCAGAAATGGCCACTTGATCACAACAGCATTATCTGGCATACCCAAAATGTTGAGTATTGGAAAAGAAAATTTCAGTCTATTTGGAGTTGAAATGTTCAGGACTGTATTTGACTCTCACTGTTTGTGTGTGTGCATGCATATGTAAGTTAGTTTGTCAAGCATTTTGTGTGCTTGTATTCTAAGCCTTTTAAACATTGCAAATATTTGCAGTGTTCTTTTTTACCAGTGTCTTCACTTCCTGACCTTTATGTGTTGTATAAATCACGTTTGATGTAAATAATGCGGCTCAGGTACTTTAGTGATTATAGGGACACCTGGATGGGAATCATTCAGTATTGATATAGGAAAAAGTTCAGTCAAACAGAAGAAAATAAATTAGTTAGTGATGTGAAGGAAAGGATGTGTGTGTTCAGTGTTAAAATCATTTTCAGAAGCATGTCAGTATTTTTAGCTGGCAAATCTGTGTGTGTGTGTGTGTGTGTGTGTGTGTGTGTGTGTGTGTGTGTGTGTGTGTGTGTGTTTAAATGTATGTGTGTGTGTGTGTACATCTCCAAAGGCTTTGGGAAGGCCATTCTTAATTTGCAGCCATTATGGTGACATTTCAGTATGATTAAAAATGCTGCTCCTACTCATGTGAACAGGCCTTGACCTAGATCATGCAAACCGAATTGAAGGATGAGTTGGTAGTTTTGCTGTTGCAGCACATGGAGTTTCCGGTGCACAAGCCGGTGGTGGTGTTGCTGAATGAGTCTTCATCTGAGGATGAAGATGACCACAAGACAAGGGAGACACCAGTGTCCAGTCTAGATATTGACAGCTTCCTCAAGGCCCAGAGAAAAACTGCAGATGTGAGTGTTCTCAGTTGAAAGTGGTTTAGTACTGCTGTAAGGTATCGCGTAAGAGATGATAGAGGGGAGGAGATTACGCAAAGGTGAACAAGCACATGAATGTAGAAGCACTTCTCTTGATCATTCAGACCCAGTAAGAAGTTCATGTATAAGAAAAATATGGGGAGTTTGTATTATACTCCCTGTTTGGCTAGTATACTTACCATGTCAGACCATAGCATTCACGGCAGTTAGTCAGCTCTGTCAGGCCGAAGATTTTGTGTGGCTAATGCAGTAATAAGACAGTCACGTGACGCCCACCCTACTTCCGCCGAAGGAAGAAGCCGGTGTAAACTTCCTGTACCTCATTCGTCGAGGCCTGCACGCCAGGTAACCCCAAGGACCTTGGCGCTAGTGGGGAAGGTAGGGCGGGCATTAGAGTCTGACATGGTAAGTATACTAGCCAAACAGGGAGTATAATACAAACTCCCCATTTTGGCGTCATATACTGTACCATGTCAGACCATAGCAGAATTTATCGTAAAAGGAGGAGGGCGAGTGCCCTAGTGGTTCTTGGGGTTAACCGATATGGCTGCATTAGCCGCCACAAAGGATATCCCTTCAGAACCGTCAGCCCTGGTCATGCGGATGTCCCTTAAATAAAAGTTTATAAAGGGATTCTCCGAACGCCAGTAGGCTGCTTCCAGGAGATGGCGCAGGGGGACAGAGTGCTGGAAAGCTGCAGAAGCAGCCAGTGCTCTGACCTCATGGGCCCGGGGGGACAAGACGGGGAGGGCCTTGGACGTCTGGGCATAGGCCGATTTGACCGTCTTGGACAGCCACCTAGAGGTAGTGCCAGCTGAGATGTCTTTCTTATTCTTGGGGTTGATGGAAATAAAGAGACGTCTCTGAGAAGCGCGCCTGGGGCGTGAACGTTCCCAGTAGTGTCTTAGACACCTGGAAGGACACAGAGTCCTGTCACCACCGCTCTCTCCACCTAGGATATCCGCCAATGGGCGGATGGCAAGGTAGGGGGAGGGGCTATCGGGTTCCTGGTTTTTAGCCAGGAATTCGGGAAGGAACTTAAGGGAGACAGAGCCGTCCGTGTGGAAGGCAATGTCTCTGGGGTCCCCGCTGAGAGCGTGGATCTCGCTCCGCCTTCTGGCCGAGGCCAAAGCGAGGAGAAAGGTGGTCTTCATAGAAAGAAGGTCGAAGGGGAGGGAGGAGATAGGCTCGAAAGGAGGTTTTGCCTGAGCATGTCTCACCGGGCGTCCAACTGGAGAGGGGGAACGTGAGTGAGGGACTTGAGGTCCGGAAACCAGGACTGAGTTGGCCACCATGGGGCTATGAGAATGAGCCTGGGTCCCTCGAGTCTCGCCTTCCTGATCACCTTGTGAAGGATCGGGAAGGGAGGAAAGGCGTAAGCTATGAGGCCGGACCAGGGAAGGGATAGGGCATCGATCGCGTACGCCTGAGGGTCCGGGACGGGAGACACATACACTGGCAGACGATGATTGAATCGGGTGGCGAACAGGTCGATCATGGGAGTGAACCAATGTTCCCACACCGAGGTTAGCGTGTGCCTGCTGAGGGTCCATTCAGTGTGGAGGACGGACCCGGAGCGGCTGAGAGAGTCTGCCAGGATGTTGTGCGTCCCTGCTATGTGTCTCGCGCGAAGGGTGATTCCTTGCGTGTGACACCAGCGGAGGAGGGCCTCTGCCCGGAGGGAGAGACTGATGGAGCGTGCCCCCCCCCCCCCCCCCCCCCCCTTTGTTGATGTAACAGGGTACCGAGGTGTTGTCCGTGAGAAGGAGAACAAATCGGTGCGAGACCAGTGTCTGGAAGTGGAGGAGGGCTAGTCGGACCGCCTCCAGTTCCAGGATGTTGATGTGAAGACGGGCAGTCAATGGGTTCCACACCCCCGAGGCATGACTGCTCTCCAAATGGGCCCCCCAGCCCGAGTTGGAGGCGTCTGTGTAAAGATCTAGGGCCTGGGATGGGAGGGAGATGGGAACCCCGGGGCTCAGGGTGGAGGGGCTGAACCACTCCTCCGTGGCCCAAAAGAACCAAGGCCCGAGGGGAATGGTCTGGTCCCAGCGGTCGGAGGTCTGCGACCAACGACGTCGGAACTCCCTTTGAAGCTGTCGCTTGGGGACCCTGCCTAGGGGAATGAGAGGCGACAGGGACTCCATCATCCCCAGAAGGGAGGACAGTGTCCTTGCCGACGCGAGGGGAGAGAGGCGGAGGTGGGAGATGAGGTCCATCAGGCGGGTGGACCTCTCCGGGGTTGGGGAGACTAGCATGGAGGTGGTGTCGAAACTCATGCCCAGGAAGGAGAATCTCTGACTGGGCGAGAGCTCACATTTTTCGGGGTTGGTGACGGACCCTAGTGAGGAGCCAAGGCGCAGAAGTTTGGATGTGTGGGCTTGACACAGGGCCTGAGTGGGAGCCAAGACGAGCCAGTCGTCGAGGTAAACCAAGAGGCGAATGTCCTCCTGTCTGGCAAGGGTGGCCATCTCCTTGACTACCTTCGTGAAAAGGAAGGGAGCCAGGGAGAGTCCGAAGGGGAGCGCCTTGAACTGATATACCCGTCCCCGCCAGACGAACCGAAGGTATCGTCTGTGGGAAGGATGAATGAGGATCTGAAAATACGCGAAGTGGCCCAGTCCAGATGGTGGATGGAATCTCTGATCTGGGCCGGGGTCTCCCTCTTGAATTTGGTTGTTCTGAGGAATTTGTTGAGTGGAGAAAGGTCGAGGATGGGCCTCCAGCCCCCCGAGGACTTGGGGACCACAAAAAGGTGGGAGTAAAACCCGGGGTTTGGGTGGGGTATATGGGTGATGGCGTCTTTCCGAAGAAGGTCCTCGACTTCCAGGCGAAGAGCCTCCGCCTGGGCCAGGGGGGGATCGCCGGGGGAAGGAGGAGGAGAGGATAGCAGAGGGGGGCGATCGTGTGCCCAGGGCAGACGGAACCCCTCTTGTAACACTGACACTATTCAAGGGTTGAGTCCCATACGCCGCCACTGGTGGGCATGTCGGGACAGACTGCCTGCCAAAGGGGCCGCGGGGCCGGGGAGGGGCAAGAAGTCTGCCAGTTCTCGCTCCTCCGAAGGTGAGTCTACTAGTCACCTCCGAGGCCGGGCCTGTTGGCCGAACCGAAAATTCTGATGGGGGTTTTTCGGTTTTGACCTAGCAACGGCGGAAGAAGGGCGTCTGGCGGGCCTTGAGGTGCGAGGGGGGGCCTGTTTGGGGTAGGGCTGGGGTCTGGGGGCTGGACGGGAGTAGGGTCCAGGAGGGCGATGCTGGCGAGGACGATGCTGGGGAGGGGGCTTGGCCGCAAAAGACGCCGCCTGTTTGCGTTCCTCGACTACATGAGTGATGACAGCAGTGGAATAGTCACCGAAGAGCGACTGTTCCTGACCCGGGATGCACCGTAAGGCCGCCTTGAGCGCCGGGGAGAGATTGGCCTGAGATAGCACAGCATCTCTCACTGCTAACAGGCAGTTAAAGTGACACCTGGCTGCGCTGTCCGCCGCAGCCCAAAGGTGATGCGAAATCTTGTTGACAAGGAAACGCATGAGGGGGTCGCCGAATAGGCTAGGATCTGCCTCAGAGTCGTCGGGGTCCGAAGCCACCGAGGCAGTGATGCCCTCCTTTGCCCAGAGCTCCTCCGCTCGCTGCAGGAACATGTCAATGAATGCATGTCCCGCGGTGGTGTGGAGAATGCCAGTCCTGGCAATTCTATCCCACTCCATCAAGTTCTTGATGAGAACAGGGTGGATGTGGGGGGGGCGAGGTTGGGCGTGAGCCTGAGGTCGGCAGAGGAAATGGCAATGTCCCTGGTGGCCGGATTGGCAGAGAAGAGGAAAAGACATGGGGGCCATGACGCGGGTCTTTGAAGAAAGCTCCTACTGGAGCCGCGTTAGGGGCTGACAAGAAGTCAATCCCCGGTGGGGGAATGGCATGTGCACCCCTGGCGAAAGAAGCCGGTCTGTCCCACAAGGGAGGGAGGGTCTGGGGGGCGACTATCCTTGGCCGTGATCGCTGGGCAGGGGGCTCCCCAGTGAAACGGCTAAAGGAGAAGATGTTGTCAGAGGGAGGGGATTCCCTCACAACAAGATCTGGACGCCAGCTCTCCAGGATGGAGAGGTCACCAGACTGGGGGAGGGAGTCCTCGACCCCGTCCTCGAGTTGAGGGTCAGAGTAATCCAGAAGGGGATGATCAGATCCACCTTCGGAGGGCCAGGGCAGGGGTGCGTGGGAGTCCAGTCCTTGAGGGGTAATGGGGGAAAAGGAGGACGGGTCCCTGGTGGCTCCATACTCGGCAGGCAGACTGGGGGATCGCCGATCGGACAGCGCCCGAGAGGAAGGGGGCCCCAGGTCGATCCAGCTCCGGGAGGCAGGATGCCACATGCGACCGGAGGAGGAGTCGGGAAGAGTGTCAGCCCTAAGCCACTGATTCCTCTCTGGGGAATAGAGCCACCGGTCCCCGGAGAGTACGACGGGCTGTGGCGGCCCTGGGGCAGAGTCTCCCCGGGGACCCGGGTAACCTTGGGCACCAAGGGGAGGGTAGCGAGAAGGCGAGCTGTCTCGCACCCGCCCCAGGGAGAGCACTGCCTCCTGCATCTCCCGGGTGCGGTCCGTGCCGGCCCCCTGCATGGCAAGGTGGCCGGTGGGTGGTGCGGTAGCCGAGCCTCCTGGCCGTGTGGGAGCGGACTGGGATGGCTGCGGCGACGGGTCCACCTCAGAGGACGAAGGGAGGTTACCCTTGGTCCCGCTGGTCGATCCTCCCCCCGGAGGAACGGGACCGCGGACGATGCCCAACCGGGGAGCGAAAGAAGTCCGCTCCCCAACGTCCTGTACCCCTAGGGGAAAGTTCAACGGTCGATCGGGGTGGTTCGACCGTTGGGGGTGAGGGCGCAGATCCGACCTGGTCGATGCCTGCGTCCCTGACCCGGGGTTGTGGTCAGTGGGGAAGTCACACCAAAGACTGCCCACAGCCCCTCCACCGGAGTGATGACGCTCCTCGTGTCCGAGTAGTGGCTGACCCCGGACACGGTTGGGGAGAGCGTGATTCGACTGCGTGGCGTTAGTGGGGGGGTAGCTAGCGTCACGAGTCTCATCTGATCGGGTGACGAGCGGTGATTCCGGCCGCGAGTCGTCACCCGTGCTGGTCCGTGTCTCGGCAAGGGTCCCCAGGGGCCGACGATCGCCGGACGCAGCATGATAGAGAGTCTCCTTGTGCGATGGAAACTGAGCAGGCGATTTGGCCGAAGAACAGGAAGATTTTGGAGAACGGGAAGATTTTGAACGGGCAGGTCCTTTCATGGGGGCCTTGCCTTTGAATTTCGATTTAGAGTCAGAATAGAACGAAAAACAGTCGGCAATGACGGCCGATTGCAAGTTCGATTCGGCCAATTGCCTGCTCAACTTCGATCGCAACGATCGTGTGTCCGCCGATCGTGAAGAGGAGGAATAGCAAAGCTGGTCGCGCGTCCCCTGCGCGGAACCCTCCTCCACACTGACCGTACGCTCAGAGGTGTGAGCGGTTTGTCCCCTGGAATCGATACTCGGGTCCTCCGGGGCAGAGCGCGAACAAAGGAGCGGCTCGACCCGTTAGTATCCTTCACCATGTTGGGCACTGGTGGCGAGACAAACACGGAAAACACGATCGCAAAGGGGAGACAAAGAGGTGGATCGAGGGATAGGAAGAGCTCGACCAACCTCGGGAGGGGCACTGATAGTGCTGGAAATGCGCAGAAGTCGCGCTGTTCGAGTAAAACAGTGCGATCGTATGTGTGCCGGTATGGCCGGTCGACACAAAATGGCGGAACGACTGACACAAAATGGCGGAACGACCGGCGCAAGTAATGGAAACCGAGTGAACGACGAGGAAGGTCGTCGAATAGGAATCCAAACGGAAGTGAAATGGGACTCGCAGACAAAGGCCGTAAGGCTAAGTAAAGCGAGGAGATGGAAATCGGCGTGTTGCTCGGAATTCCGAATGCGAGATGCACGGAAGGCAAGTCGCGAACAAGGCATGAACGCGAGAAGCGTGGCAAGTCGCGAATGCCGAGAACAAGGCACGAACGCGAGAAGCGTGGCAAGTCGCGAATGTCGAGAACAAGGCACAAACGCGAGAAGCGTGTATGATAAAATCAGTAAAATCAATAAAGCACGCCAAACCAAAGCCTCACCGGCAAGGGTACAAGGGTTCAGCGCGCAAGCCACAACAAAACAAGCAAACACAAGGCTATCTTAACACAACGGCAAAGAAAGGCAGCAAACACAAGGCTATCTTAACACAACGGCAAAGAAAGGCGAGACAGAGCACAAGACTTATCTTGCTTGGACGGCAGGCCGAGAGAGAAATGAGGTACAGGAAGTTTACACCGGCTTCTTCCTTCGGCGGAAGTAGGGTGGGCGTCACGTGACTGTCTTATTACTGCATTAGCCACACAAAATCTTCGGCCTGACAGAGCTGACTAACTGCTGTGAATGCTATGGTCTGACATGGTACAGTATATGACGCCAAATTCACAGTTGGCATCAATGGAATTTCCAGAGTTCACATGAAGAAAGACAGAACAATCACAAGATATCAGTTAGCACTTTATTTGATGTGCATGCTTACCAGTAAGCAATACAGAATGTTAATCCTTGAAATAAAAGGAAAGAAAATGGGATAGGCATAAATGAGTTCCTGTTTCACTTTTTTTCTGGACTTCATGGCAGACAAATGCCATTATTTTTGCATGGGATCCACTATCAATTTTTCTCAAGAACTCCTATAATTTAGTTAAAGTACTGATGGAAGTACCTGCTAAATATCCTGTATTTTAGGTCTGTTGAACTTACCTTACTTAATATTTTGCTGCACAGCTGAAATATACTTTATTTTTGAATATCCACACTACCTTTTGAATTCATTTTTCGAGATAATACCAAATTGAGCTGAGATTTTGTGGAGACATGTAACTAGAAAAAGCTGATCCCCACAAGCCAGAAATGTGGTCCATCGGTACAGAACTTGAAGCAGCCAGCAGTGTCCTCTTCACCTGTCCCGCCACCTGACACACGTGTTGTGCAGGTCAAGGAGCAACAGCGCAGTCAGTTGCAGGAGCAGAGAACTCTGAAACAAAAGGAAACCGAGCTGTCCAGTCTGAAGTGAGTGTTTGTCCACTCTGGTGTAATTTTGCTGTTTAACAAGCTCAAGACTGGGACAGAGTAGTGTGTGCTAGTGTGCTTGAAGGATGTGTGTGTGTGTGCTCACGTGTATGCATTTTATTAAATGTAGATGGATATATGTATATTCCTCCTTTCCTGTAATAGAGATGACATGGGGGTATTGTTAGCTTTCTATTTGTGAATATACATACAGACATGATTTTGCAAAGATGAAATAGACCTGTGCACTCGTACACATTAAGCATAGTTAATTTTCCATTTTACAAGTCAAAACAGAATAATCCACATTTCCAAAAGGTGCAACATATGAAAATGGGGGGGGATATATTCACAGTTGATATATGCCACTCTCTGATTTTTTTTCTTTCAATAACCAGTAAATGAAAAATTGTTGAAAATTTATCTGTTTAATTTAACCTGTTCACTGCTTGAAAATGTTACAAAGGCTTTCCCAGTGCCAGGGAAATCTAATGATTTGGGGGTAATAATTAACAAAAAATTCTAGCTCAGAAGCTACAACAGATATAACAATGAAATATATATGATTTTTGAAGGAAATTGAATGAAGATTTTGAATCTGGGCTTCTTTTGTTTTAATTTTGATAAAAAAATATTTAGGCATTTAGATTTGGATAGATTTTTTTGCACGATCAAAAACATATGTATTTACCACTACAGTTTCACATCCAAAAAAGAACACAAAGCAAAAAAGTTGAAAATAAAGTTTGTATTGTCACACTACACATGTAAATGAAAGTAAAACAGTTTAGAAGCCTATCAAGACGCTCACACTCTATGCAGACAGGTCAGTCCACGACCACGCCCCCCTCCCCCCACCACGCCCCCTTGCTGGACTTCAACCCTCTTTTTCACTCCTCCTCTTCTCCTCTGCCCCGTGTCACGCCGCGAGCAGGCCACGCTCCCCTCTCGCGCTGACTATCACATCACTGGACACTGGCACGCAGTGCAGAGTACACACAAGGCGAGCTCGTTCAACGCTGGCAAACCAGTCAGCTGAACACACACTGAGGTCACACAGCCCGACTCAATAACTGACGAATACGGTCAGCAATTCCATCACAATCATCATCTCACCTTCATGCTCGAGTAAGTTGTTGAATAAAAGATTATTGTCTTTGTCAAAAATGATTAGCAGAGCCTGCTCAGCTGTGTAAATACGTGGATTTGGTCGCTACGCTTGTCGAAGGTTGCGCCGCCATCTTTGCAAGCGAGACGAAGTGCTGGCTGGTCATCCAGTCAGTGATGAGAATAAATGGGCTTTCCCCTCACGTGTGGTCATTTGCATATCATTTTAATACTACAGACATATAAGGCTTACTACGCACACTCTATTTAAGTCCGTTAATAGAAATAGTAACGAATGAAAATTCAAGAAAAATGCATGACGTCAGTGGACGGCCCATTGGCACTGGGAAAGCATTTTTACTTCGGCGTCAGCTGACGGCTTATAGGCACTCTTCGGGTTAATTACACATGCTATACCGTGGCTCACTAATGCAATAAGGGAAATTTTTGAAGATATATCTGAAATCACCCAATCTATTACTCTGCATTGTGAAACAGGTGCTCTTGGGCATTGCCTGCTGTTTTTCCCCACCCTCCGTCGCATCTTCCACTCCTTCCGTTAGCAGTCAGAATTTGTTCCTCTTTTTTTAATCTTCAGGAGGTTGGCATGCCTGTGTGTGGCTTATCTGTGGGCTAGATCTTGCAGAAACTACTGGTGCAGGTACACACGTATCAACACAGAGTCTTCATGACTGACCATGCACAGTGGAGATTTCAAACTAAAAGTCTTATAGATCCTCAGGAGGCAAACCAGTGTTACAATATGTTTAACTATTGCATCTGTGCTCTGTTATACCTGTGTTGAAAATGAATTACAACAATATCTGTCATCTGAACCATATAGTTATTCAAAGTGGCTTTTCATCTTAATTTTTTTCAATGAAAGTAAATATGAAATGAGGCAGGGGACAGTAAACAGTAAACGACAAACAAGTATGGTAACTTTTGCTCCGACTTGCGTGTAATTGTTTCATTGTGGGAGCAAGAGTTACTCTACTTGTTTGTTGTTTAAATTTTTTAAACAAAATATTTCTGTTTTCTTAAAGCTCCAAGCTTACGAAATGAATAAGAAATGAAGCATTTAGTACTATAGGAAGAAAATATCTGTTGTTTTTTTTGTGTGTTTGTGCTTCAGACGATTACTTCTGACAGAGGAGTTGAAGTTAAAAGCCTTAACGACCAAGTCCAACCATTTCATGAATGAAAAGAAGATGGCGGACACCAAAGTGGCCCAGCTGAAGAAGCAGCTCCAGGTGGCGGAGAAGTTAGCAGGTCACCAGGCCAACCTGGTCATCAGTAACAGGGAACAGGTGTGTGCTCATTGCTAAACATTTACATGTCACCTTTAGTATCTAGCAACACTGTCTCTTTCTTCACTGACTTTTTTTTTTTTTCGTTGTCCCGTCTTCTGTGCCACCTCAGTGGCAGTGCACCCACGCCATTCAATCTGACCCCCCGTTCACAGCCACAGCCCGCTCAGTCCTGTCGCAACCCTGGCACCAGCAATCCACAGGGAGCAGTCAATGTCAGGTCGACAAGAGGCAACCCAGCGGAGGAGACGCTGCACAGCTGCCGAGTCACTTCGGTGGTGTTCAGTGGTGCCTGTTCTGATCCAACATATGCAGGACATCACCAGCTAACTAAGCCCCCTGCTGACAACAGTAATTGCAGAGTCATGGAGCCGGCATGAGTGAGCTGTCCCTCCGGAGGGCTCCACCATGTC
Organism: Conus canariensis; assembly: GCA_033310375.1. NCBI lineage: Eukaryota > Metazoa > Mollusca > Gastropoda > Neogastropoda > Conidae > Conus > Conus canariensis. Next base: position 77,862,930 of record CM065724.1, read on the forward strand.
CGTCCAACAACAGCCCTCATGGACTTGCTGATACCAGTGGCCCCAACGGAATCAAACCAAGGCCATGGCGGTGGAGAGGACAACGGAACTGAGGTCACCATGAGAGCAGGGCATGAGAGGCAACAGAATTTGAGACTTTTTTTTTAATGCTGATCGATGAGAATGAGGATGATGAAGATGATGCTGGGGATTTCCATTCTGGTCTGAGACTGCATGGCAGGGCTGTACATGTACATTTACTTTTATAATATATCCTGGCGTTAACCATGCCCGAGAGATGCAGACACCTGCAGTGTTGGTCAGGAAATTTGAGCAACACTCTTAGACACACATCCATTCAGTGGATGAAACTCAGCTATGTGGTCCCAGTCTTCCCAATTGAGCCTGTAGCAAACTCAGCTCTGGGTAGGAGCCGGTTTGGGCAGAAAAGTCCCACATGACTCTGATGGGAGTCAAACCTACGACCTCCCAGCCAGGAGTCCATGAGGCTAACCACTTTGCCATGATGGCTGGTTGTTTCTTCACTGACTCACTTAATGTGCATTTCCACGACTTGTGTCGGTGTTGATGAAGAATGTTGAATGAAATTTACCATTGTTTGGAAGGAAATTGATAGTGTGAAATCTCCTTGGCGAGGGGTTTGTTCTCACTTTTTCTATGTTTACAGATTACAACTTTCCTAGTCACCAATTTCTGATTTCTAGCAAGTATATGTATATATTTTTTTTACTCCCCCTCCTCTTCCCTGTATTTACCCTCTTCTTTTGTTTGTTATGGGTTCCACCTAAAGAGATGCTAGATTTTAAGTTACACACATGCACATGCTCACACATCTCTGTGCATACACATTGGCACTCTCTTGTGCTGTCTCTTCTTTGTGTATCTGTCTCTTGTCTGTCTCTCTGTTCTCATCCCTACCTTCCCTCCGCCTCATTCACTGTCCTTTTTGCTATCCCTCAGTTTCACTCCCCCTTCTTCCCTCTCTCTACCTCCCTCCTTCCCTCCTCCCCCCCCCCCCCCCCCCCTTCTCCTGTCTCTGATTGTGATTAGAAATCAAGCATATGTGTTTCAAAGCAGCAGTTGTCAAGAGTACTCCGGTTCCATACTGTGCAGAATGTTTGAAGACTTTTGAAAAAAAAAATGAGACAGAAAAGGCTCTTCCTATGGTTCAGAATGAAACTCTGGTGTGAAATACGTTCTTCTCATTGTAAGATTGTACATTTCAAGTTTAGCTACTTCAAGAAAGGTATTCTCGTTTTGTTGATGAAGCGAACTAGTTGCCATTTTAAAACTGATTCTTTGTCTGATTTAAAGCAGTCAAAGCCTTGGTATAGTTTTCACATTAGCTTGCGGCGTGTTTATTTTTGGTGAACAAGGGGACTCATATATATTGCATGCTCTTTGCGACAAGTTGATTTTCGAAGAAAATAGTGTAGACTTGTCAGTTTTCTGAACATTCATTAAATGATTATTGTTTTTCACTGTGTCAGGTGAAACAGTTGAAGGACAACATACAAAAGAAGAAGGACTTGATCCGTACGTCGACAGAGGAGACCATTTCTCTGGGGCGAAGACTGCTGGGCCCGAGCTATGTTCTGGGGTCCTGTCCCCCGCCCCACGCCCAGGAGCTGAAGAGAAAGGTGCAGACAGCACACAGTGGATCAGAGGTAAGAGAGCCCGTGTTTCATACTCTTTTTGAAATGCGGACCTCCACTGAAAGAATGTGTGGATGTATGGGTAGTAAGCAAGTAAGCATGCTGAAAATGGTGTGCACAAGATTTTCACAAGATTTAAGGAGGCTTCAGCCCAAGGGGCTTTAGAATAAAGAGGGAGATAAAATTGTCAGTCCAGCAATGCCCCTTCAGTCAGGAAACCGTTATCATTCCCCATTCCAGGTGAGCGTAACCTTTCACCCAAGTGAGGGCAAGAGGAAGCGGCCCAACCCCCGCATGACCAAGACCCTGTCCCAGGTGGCGCAGGTGAGCGGGGACGCTGACCGGCATGACCGCTACGTCGAGCTGCAGCAGAAGAAGGCGGCCCTGGAGCAGGAGATCCAGATGCAGAAGCTGAGGTTACAGCAGTACAAGAAGAAGGAACAGCTGTCGGTCTCTGTCACCGCTCAGGGTATGTGGGTGCTCATGTGATGTGTGTGTGAGTGTGTAGGAAGCAGTATAAAAACAATGACCAGCTGTCACCGCTCAGGGTATGTGGGTGCTCATGTGATGTGAAGATGTGTGTGTGAGCGTGTAGGAAGCAGTATAAAAACAATGACCAGCTGTCACCGCTCAGGGTATGTGGGTGCTCATGTGATGTGAAGATGTGTGTGTGAGCGTGTAGGAAGCAGTATAAAAACAATGACCAGCTGTCACCGCTCAGGGTATGTGGGTGCTCATGTGATGTGAAGATGTGTGTGTGAGCGTGTAGGAAGCAGTATAAAAACAATGACCAGCTGTCACCGCTCAGGGTATGTGGGTGCTCATGTGATGTGTGTGTGAGTGTGTAGGAAGCAGTATAAAAACAATGACCAGCTGTCACCGCTCAGGGTATGTGGGTGCTCATGTGATGTGTGTGTGAGTGTGTAGGAAGCAGTATAAAAACAATGACCAGCTGTCGCCGCTCAGGGTATGTGGGTGCTCATGTGATGTGAAGATGTGTGTGTGAGCGTGTAGGAAGCAGTATAAAAACAATGACCAGCTGTCACCGCTCAGGGTATGTGGGTGCTCATGTGATGTGAAGATGTGTGTGTGAGCGTGTAGGAAGCAGTATAAAAACAATGACCAGCTGTCACCGCTCAGGGTATGTGGGTGCTCATGTGATGTGAAGATGTGTGTGTGAGCGTGTAGGAAGCAGTATAAAAACAATGACCAGCTGTCACCGCTCAGGGTATGTGGGTGCTCATGTGATGTGAAGATGTGTGTGTGAGCGTGTAGGAAGCAGTATAAAAACAATGACCAGCTGTCACCGCTCAGGGTATGTGGGTGCTCATGTGATGTGTGTGTGAGTGTGTAGGAAGCAGTATAAAAACAATGACCAGCTGTCACCGCTCAGGTATGTGGGTGCTCATGTGATGTGTGTGTGAGTGTGTAGGAAGCAGTATAAAAACAATGACCAGCTGTCACCGCTCAGGGTATGTGGGTGCTCATGTGATGTGTGTGTGAGTGTGTAGGAAGCAGTATAAAAACAATGACCAGCTGTCGCCGCTCAGGGTATGTGGGTGCTCATGTGATGTGAAGATGTGTGTGTGAGCGTGTAGGAAGCAGTATAAAAACAATGACCAGCTGTCGCCGCTCAGGGCGTGTAGGTGCTCATGTGAAGATGTTTGTGTGAGAGGGTCTGAGAAGCAGTATTAAAAACCAATGACCAGCTGTTGCCGCTTACGGTGTGTTTGTATTCATGAGTGTGTGTATGAGAGAGAGCACTGTGTCAGTGCTTAAGTATCTGTGTGTGTGTGTGTGTGTGTGTGTGTGTGTAAGGATATAGTAGCACAGGAAGAAATATCAGCGTGTGTGTGGGTGTTAGGAGAAAATGCACTGGAAGAAAGGCCAGCTTTCTGTGTGTGTGTGTGTGTGTACAGCAGGAAAACTGCAAGAAAAAGGACTGATAGTCTGTCTTGACAATTGCTTGAACGTGTATGTGTTTCTGTGTGAAGTTGGTCTTCCTTTGAAATGAAGAAGAAACACATATCACAGTTCAAGATAAAGTGATGAGTTGGTTATTTAGGTCATGATTAAATGATGTCAGAATAAAGAGACTCGTGTTTCTTTTTCAAGCTAAAAGCACTCATGGTATAAGTCGCAGTTAAATGACATGAGAATTGATGGACTTACATCTCTTTCAAACTGAAATCACCTATTGCTTTCAGCAGTTAAAACACACAACTCTAAAGCAATTGGAAAGTGAGGATAAGTTTGATTCAGTGATGACTTTTTTCAATATTGGAAGAGAAAAGGATTTCATCAGCGGGCAGTTTGTGATGATATCAATATCAATATTTTTTTTGTTTGTTTTTTTTTGTTTTGCTGTCCCAACCTCTGCGCAACTTCAGAGGCAGTGCACCCACACCGCTCATTCCGACACCCCGTCCACAGCCACAGCCCGGTCGGCCCCGGCACCGGCAATCCACAGGGAGCAGTCAATGTCAAGTCATCAAGAGGCAACCCACCGGAGGAGACACTGCACTGCTGCCGAGTCACTTCGGTGGTGTTCAGTGGCGCCTGTTCTGATCTAACATACGCAGGACGCCACCTACTAAGCCCCCTACTGACGACAATAATTGCTTAGTCGCGGAGCCGGCGTGAGTGAGCTCTCCCTCCGGAGGGCGCCACCACGTCCGTCCAACGACAGCCCCCATGGACTCGCCGATATCGGTGACCACGACGGAACCAAACCAAGGCCACAGACGTGGAGAGGACATCGAAACTGAGGTCACCATGAGAGCAGGGCATGAAGGGCCACAGAATTTGAGACATCTTTTTTTTTATGCTGATCGATGAGAATGAGGATGATTAAGATGATGCTACGGATTTCAATTTCGGTCTGAGACTACATGACAGGGCTGTACTCTACGCTTCCTTTCATAATATATCCCGGCGTCAGCCAGGCCCGAGAGATACAGGCACCTGCAGTGTTGGTCAGGAAATTTGAGCAACACTCTCAGAAACGCATCCATTAAGTGGATGAAACTTGACTGTGTGGTCCCAGTCTTCCCAACTGAGTCCGCAGCAAACTCAACTCTGGGTAGGAGCCGGTCGGGGCAGAAAAAACCCACATGACTCTGATGGGATTCGAACCCACGACCTCCCAGCCGGGAGTCCGCGACGCTAACCACTTCGCCACGGCGGCTGGTTCAATATCAATATCTTGGCAGAAGTGTAAAATCGTTTTGTTTCCAAAATTTTGATGGCAGCAAATAACCGTCATTTTACATACGCAGGTAAAACTTATAAGTCTCAGATCGAAACTGTGCAAATGGCCACCACTTTCACTGCAGCAGACATCCTCAAACAGCAGATATTAAACCCTCAAAAGTTTTGCAAGTAACTTGTCCGTACAGGAATAAAAGGCAGGGTCATCTGGAGGGCAGAATAGTCACCTGAAGGGCAGAATAGATCACCTGAAGGGCAGAATAGGTCACCTGAAGGGCAGAATGTCACCTGAAGGGCAGAATAGGTCACCTGAAGGGCAGAATAGGTCACCTGAAGGGCAGAATGTCACCTGAAGGGCAGAATAGGTCACCTGAAGGGCAGAATAGGTCACCTGAAGGGCAGAATGTCACCTGAAGGCAGAATAGGTCACATGAAGGCAGAATAGGTCACCTGAAGTCACCTGAAGGCAGAATAGGTCACCTGAAGGGCAGAATGTCACCTGAAGGGCAGAACAGGTCACCTGAAGGGCAGAATAGGTCACCTGAAGGACAGAATAGGTCACCTGAAGGGCAGAATAGGTCACCTGAAGGGCAGAATGTGTCACCTGAAGAGCAGAATAGGTCACCTGAAGGGCAGAATAGGTCACCTGAAGGGCAGAATAGGGCAGAGGTTAACTGGTAACGGTGGAATATTGTGGAACAGTAGTTCAAGGGTTAAGCTTAGTTGAAAGAGTGTTTTCTAGCTTTTGAATGTTGAAATGTAGAAACCTGAATGGTATGCTGTAACCAAGACTCTGTTCAACTGATCTGATCCCATTGCACTGGCAGGCGGCCAGCGCTGCGTGATGGAGAACATAGAGAACGTGATGGCACAGCCACCTGAAGGGAAGCGACACGAGCGACTTCCCTCACTGGAGGCCATCAAACTGGAGCCGGTGGAGATGGCCGCCGTCCGACGCAGTCGGCGCTCTCTGCTGGACATGACGCAGAGCCCCAAACCCACCCTGATCATGGGGGATCGTCAGCAGACCTTGCAGGACCAAGGGGAGGGCAACGCCTTGGCCTCCAGGGGTGAAGGAGTGAAGAAAGAGACGGCCGAGTTCAAAATGCCATCTGGATCTCAGCTCGGCAATCTATGCAGGATCCAGGTCAGTAGGGCAGTGTTTCTTCTGTCCTTTCTTCTCTTTGCATGTCTCTGACTTGTGTGAAGGATTGACTCTGTCTTTTGTAGTCTTGTCTGTCTGTGGCTGTGTTTCTCTTTAGGGCTTTGCCTTTGTCTGTCTTTTGTAGTCCTGTCTGTCTGTTGCTGTTTCTCTTTAGGGCTTTGTCTTTGTCTGTCCCTGTTTGTGTTCCTCCTGTTTGCTTTTACTCCTTATCTCTCGCTCTTGGTTTGATTATTAATTGCTTATATTATGTGTTATGCTCTGTTATAGTATCGTTTAGTTTGTTTTAAAAAAACATGTCTTTAACCCCTTCACTGCCACAGTATAATAGCACATTTGAATAGCTGTGTGCCAAGGTAAAATTTTGCTTTTTTGGGTAGGTTCAGTAAAATGGTTACTGCTCACTTATTTCTTGACAAATCTTTCAGATTTTTGGCATGTTTTGTTGTTATGCATTGCTCTGTAATGTCCTGTCAAAATGACTTGATTATGTTGATAATTAGTGTAGCAAAAAGTGACATAATTATAAAAATTTTACCAAAAATAACAGTTTTCGAGTATACACAAACACATTGTGCCAAATGCAATGAGTGAAAACACTGAAAAAGTGGTGTGACTAATTATTCAACATCAGAACTAACACATGACAGTCATATAAATCCCAGGGAATGTTGTTCTTGATGATAATCTGCTCATAATTGGGGGTACTATCTTTTAGGTAAAAAGGGGCATAATCATGCTTTTCACAGTATGTTCACTAACATGTACATTACTCATCCATTTATTGAGTTATTTGTTAGATGTTTTGTGAATTACTTCTTTATACCCTTGTCTACAATTTCACATCATTCTAACTTGATTTTTGGTGATGATAATGGTTCACACAAGTAACATATGATAAAACAGTTTTTGTTTTGTTTTCAGTTTGATAGTTTTAGAATTCTGCACATAAAAGCCAACTAAACACAGCAGCAATACCTTTTGGTGCTTGCTCAACAACATTACAAACACCTGGGATTCATATTGTTGTCAGTAAATGTCCCTCTGTGTAACAATCTGTATGTTACTTGGGGTACCCCAATTCTACTAGAAAGGGGCATAATTTTACTATTTGGGGTAGGTTCAGTACCTCAATAATTGCTTATTCATTTGTTGATATATGACTTAGAATTTCTGGCTTCTCTTTCCCTATATCCCAAGCTATGATGTTATATAACAATAATCTAATTTTGTTGGCCATTAGGGGATGGACAGGGATATATATATTGGTGGTTTTACAAAAAGAACAGTTTTCAAGTATACAAAAACAAACTGCATCATATAAAATCAATGAAAACAATGAAAAAGTGGTGTGACTAATTATTCAACATCAGAACTAACACATGACAGTCATATAAATCCCAAGGAATGTTGTTCTTGATGATAATCTGCTCATAATTGGGGGTACTATCTTTTAGGTAAAAAGGGGCATAATCATGCTTTTCATGGTATGATCACTAACATGTACATTACTCATCCATTTATTGAGTTATTTGTTAGATGTTTTGTGAATTATTTCCTTATACCCTTGTTAACAATTTCACATCATTCTAATTTAATTTTTTGGTTATGATAATGGTTCACACTAGTAACATATGATAAAACAGTTTTTGTTTTGTTTTCAATTTGAGAGTTTCAGAAGAATTCAGCTCATAAAAGCACACTAAACACAGCAAAAATACCTTTTGGTGTTTGCTCAACAACATTACAAACACCTGGGATTCATATTGTTGTCAATAAATGTCCCCCGTGTAACAGTCTGTATGTTACTTGGGGTACCCCAATTCTACTAGAAAGGGGCATAATTTTACTGTTTGGGGTAGGTTCAATACCGCAATCACTGTGTAATATTTGTTGACATATGACTTAGATTTTATGGCTTCTCTTTCCTTTTACCCCAAACTATGATGCTATATAATATAATCTAGTTTTGTTGGCCACTAGGGGATGGACAGGGATGTATCAATGGTGGTTTTACAAAAAAAGAACAGTTTCTGCACACATACACATCTTACATTACATAAAACCTGTAAAACAGTGACAAAAACTTCTTCTAGTGTTTACTCAGCATCACTGTAAGTATACAGTGTGGTCTAATTGTTATAGTATAATACTTATCGGTAAATCTTCAAAATGACAACCATGGGGGAAAAAAGTCTGAAGGAAAAAATAAACAATTGTCTGTTGAAAAGAAAAAAAACACACACACACATTGCATGCATTTGTTATTACACAAAACACTGTAGGAACTGTGTTAGTTTTTACACAAATACTTACATTACTGCCAGGCTGTTCTATGTAGGAATCCATCACTTGCCGTACGAAGTCTTGGACATAATCCTCAGGTTGTCTGCATTCCCTGCTTCATAATTTTAGGGGATGGTGCTTTTTTTTTTAATGTCTGTCCACATCATGGTTCAAAGAAACACACACTGAGATTCACCACTTGGTCTTCTTTCACTGACGGCACTCAGTCTGGTCACAGCATTGACCAAATCATGAACACATGCACACTTGAGAAAACACTAACTGCCCGGAACTTTTCATGCAGATGATCCAGAATGGGTTGGATCTTGTAGAGCCAGTTGTACCCTGGATCACCTTCGACTGGCAAGGCTGCATTAGTGTTGAAATGCAGAAACTGAAGAAGAATCTGAAATACAGAATAAAAGTTTCAAGATAAGTAAGCAGACCCACAATTGGGCACACACACACACACACACACACACACACACACACACACACACACACACACACACACACACCACACACACAGTAAGCAGACCCACAACTGGGCACACACACACACACACACACACACACACACACACACACACACACACACACACACACACACACACAATTCATACACGCATACACACACACACACACACACACAGTAAGCAGACCCACAATTGGGCACACACACACACACACACACACAATTTACCCCCCCCCCCCCCCCCACACACACACGCACACACGCATACACACAAACAGCCTACACACACACACACACACACACACACACACACACACACACACACACACACACACACATGTACACATAGGCACAAACACACACCAACAGTATCACACACACATGAATGTAAAAACACCACAATGGCACGAAAAAAAAGAAAAAGCTGTTGTGGATGAGTGCTTCTGTGCTTTACAAAATGAACAAACTTATCTGGAAAATTTGTATACAGAAATAAACAATGCTTAGGCACACATGTGCGCACACAGATGCACAGACATACACATGCACGCACGCACGCACGCACAGAGTTCCACCAATCCATACAGTCATTATTTGCCATAAGTATGTGATTTCAGTAGGAAATATGGCAAAGAAGAGAAATACAGAAAATAAATAGTGGAGGAATGAAGAATCAAGTAGTAACAAAGAAAAAAGAAGAAAAAAATAGAGCTACTTGCCTGAATCCGGTTTCTGGTCATGAAGGAACTGAAGACTGGAGCTCTGTGCAGCCTAAAATGGGCACAGCTGACTTCCACACCAGTATTCCCTGTGAAAACACCACCAAGGCTGGGACTGACCACGCCCCCGGCCGCTTCCATGGGACCCTCGCCGTCGTCCTGTGCCCCTACCATGTCCACGACCCTCTACAGTCATGACAGGAGGGCGTGCAGTGCTCGTTGATGGCACGGGTTCGGCTATTTCCGCTTCGTCACCCTCGTTCGCGGCGTTGTATTCACTGCTGTCATGTGCAACTAACAACGAAACCACGTCATCACCAGCACGTATCTCCGATAAAAGTGAATGGTGCTGATTCCCATCCGTCTCCTCCTCATCGCTGGTATCAGGATCCGATCCTCAAAGGTCTTTTCCACGACTTTCTGTATCATTTTGATCGTCATCTAAAACATCCAGCACAGTGTAACGCTTGAAAACGGGAGGCGTCGATTTTTCTGCTTTCTGTTATGAAGTTACAGCGAGACACTCTCGTCCGGGGGCACAGCACTTTTCGGTTTTCTGGATGAGCGTTACTCGTTCCAGGCAGGGAACGGGTTAATGTATCTTTATTGAGCTTTTTACTTAGTATAAAACTATAAGCACAAAACGGATAAGCTTGAACATTATTCTGTTGTTAGAATTGATTTTTGTTATATCATTTTGAAATTATCTGTTGCATGTCTCATTACTGATAACACGTGGATCATTGTGTGATTGTGTCAGTGTCAGACTCTTGGGAACTTCAGTGGTTTGAAGTTGTCGCTTATTGAAACATACCCAAGAATGAAGTGCTCTAAAGCTCATAAAAAACAGTTTTGATGATGAAAATCTTGATTCATTTTCATCAGAATTTTCACATTTATTTATATTTTTTCTTGTCTGTAGGGGGCACACTTGTTCATATTTTTACTTTTAAAAAACTGTTCTCTTCAGCATAGTTCTTTTGATGACTTGCATCTTAAAGTGTCATGTGTGATGGCTAATGTCACATGTGTCTCATTCAGATGCGATAGAAACTCCACACTGAGATGCATACAGGCTGTTTGTTCTGTCTATGATCTTGATGTTGAAACATTGCATATGTTAAATTCCCTATTCTCAAAATATTTGGGAATTGTCTGGTAATGCACTCAAAAAAGATCTGAATGCCAAGTCATCAAGTGCATTTTACTGGCTGAGTGACAGGATTGCCTGTACACCTGCTTTTGTTCACACATAGCAGTGTGTCAACAGATGTGATGGGCACCGACACCAACGACAATTGTGTAGCCACGAAGGCTGCCTGTGAAGTCGTTTTCAGAGCATGAACATGGTGTATAATTAAACACATTAGACAGACCTGTAGGTGCAACAACTTGCACTGGACTAGGCGTCTTTCAGGCGAAATAAATGTTCATGTAAGACTATCAGATTTCAGTGCAGATCTTATTCCAAGACAAAAAGAACGTGAGGAGTATTTTAAGGGAGAGAATCTCAGAAAGCATTTTGTCCAAGTCTGAAATCCTTGTGCAGTCACTGACAAGCATTCTCTCTTGGGGTATGCCCCCTTTGTTTTCCTGCTCCTTTGCAAGTAGTTTATTGCTTTTGTTATCTTGAGTCTGGGATGATTGAGTGTGTGGCTTTTAACGTGTTGCTGGCTGTGGCATCAGGTTAGGCACATGCCATGCAGATTGTTTAGCATGCAGAGTTTTAAAAACCCAGCAGTTCCTGCACACCAGCTCCACCTGTCTGGTTTTAGACTGTTCTTAGGTGGTACCAGGGCATGTTTTTGTTCTTGATGATACTCACCCTACCTCCCCCCCCCCCCCCCCCCCCCCCCTTCCTGTTTCTCTTCACTTGTTACAAGCATCTTCAAGTGTCATCTGTGACGCGATCACTGTCACAGGTCTCTCATTCCGGTGCAACAGGAACTCACGGCAAGAAACGAGCAGGCAGTCTGGTGTGTTTCTGTCTGTGATTTTGCTGATGAAACATTGTTTTCTCCTATATGCAGACTCTTTACCTCGCACCAGGTTGGCTGAAACGCTTCCATTACTGTAGATGCCCGCAAAGAAGAAAAAAGGGAATAACTCTTTATAGTGACGCCCTACACTGTTTTTCCATGGCTTGGGAGTGCGAATGTTAACAGGGAAATCTACTTCTTTCACACCCATTGTGTTGGGAAAATGTTCTGGCTGCTTTTTTCCGTTGTTTTTTTTAAAATTTTTTTATTGAGCCCATGTGGCTAAGACATTGTTCAGCTTCTTCTCAGAGAATGCTTCTTTCAGTCCTTTGTAATGAATAAGTACTTGTCTGCTGCTGGTAAATATGAGGGATTGTGATAGGGTTGGGAGACAGATAGGCTTACCACATACTACTGTTCGTCTTGTTGTCTTTGATTTGGGGCTGCGCAGATGAAGCGGTGATATCTTTGAAGCCTACATGGAGTATCAGGGTTCGTACGCTCCTTGAAACTCCTTAAAACTCCTTGATTTCTGAGAGCCAATTTCAAGACCTTGAAACCCCTTGAAAATCAATAAAATGTGGTTATGTTGACCAAACCTCCTTGAAAACCCTTGCAAATCAAACCATCGTCTCCAAAATATTTTTATTGTGGCAAGAAAAAAAACGGCAGTTTGATTTTTATGCATTCAGGTTGATGAAAAATTGTTTTCAAAATTTTTACATCATCGCGATCCCACATTGTCATCTGCTAAAGAATGAACCAAGGGAGATAATTTGTAACTTTCGCAATTTTTAAATTCTACGCATGCGCGAAGAAAAGGTCTTGCGCTTCCGGCTTGTTCAGTTCATTGTGAACGGAGCTTGAAAATGCCTGGGGAGAAATGTGCTTTCAACCGTCTGTGGTTGGATAAACCCGAGTTTTCTGACTGGGCGAGAGAAGACAAAGCCAACAAACATGCCTGCTACTGCACAGTCTGCAAAAAAAGTTTCGATGTGCGAGTATTGGAGTAATGGGCGAGAGTGCCCTGACTAGCCACAGCAAAGGAAAAAAGCACGTAGCTCTACTGGTGGCGAGATCTTCAGCAGCGATACCCATCTCGTACTTTCTTACGAACAAGACGGCAGCAGCAGTGTGGAACGCGAATGTTGTGTCGTCATTAAATCCTGATCGTGATGTGTCCATGCGCGAATCCAGTACCAGCTCTTCAGCCACAGTGGACTCGTTTTGCTCAAAGACAGGTGTGCTGAAATCTGAAATTCTGTGGACACTGAACACTGTAAACGTGCACCAAAGCTTCAGCTCTTGTGAACAGAATTCTCAGATTTTTCAAACAGTGTTTCGAGATAGTCAAATCGCCAAAGGATTTCAGTGTGGTGAGGGAAAATCAAGGTATTTGGCGACATTTGGCATTGCACCTCACTTTCATTCAATATCTCTGGATCCAGACTAGCTAGCTTGGTAATTTTTTTTTCTTTTGATCAGAAATAATTTCTGCGTGCAATTATATTTTATTCATAAGTCAAAACAGCAAGTATCATTTGCTATTTCTATTGGAATAATTCGAAACAATGAAACGCGAAGCCTGATGGCCCCCATATGGAAAAAAAATTATTTAAAAAAAAAAGCAGTTTAGATATATGAAAATCCTTTTGTAATTGCATTACTTTAGCTCAGCAAAACAGTATATAAAAATCCTTTTGTCATTGCATTACTATAGCTCAGCAAAACAAGAAAAGTCATGCTTCAAGTGCCTTATGTCTGCTATGATACAAATACAGTTCTTGTCATGAACCTTTTTTTTTTTTGAATTTTCATGATTTTGCCACCATTTGTGGTCCCCAAATCACACAAGAGCTTTGAAATCACCCAAATATTGTTTTTTTCCATGTTTTTTGTTGTTGTTGTTTGTTTTTTTTTAACATAATAGAAAAAAATGAAGTTTTAAAAGAACAATGGTGTAATTTTCGTGCCACCTCTTGCCTTGAAATAAAATAAACGCTCCTTGAAAACTCCTTGAATTTTGTTCTTGGGAGTCTGTAGGAACCCTGAACTGTATGCTGTATTGTTACTTTCTTCAGATCTGTGCAGCAGACTGACTGGATGATGTGTCTTCTGTTTGGCAGAGAGAGAAGATGGAAAAGATCCTGGCCACACCTGTGTACCAGCCGCTAAAACTGCTGTCCAATCTTAGTCCTCCATGCTCTCCTGTAAGTTTGTTTAGTGATGGTGTTTGTGAATGGTCGCTTTAAGTTTTGCGCATGGCTGAGTTAGAGATTTCTTTTTAATGCCGTAATGCCGTATGGCCATCTAAGTGTCGCAAGTGATTTGTTGTTGTTGTGAAGTGCGTGTATAAGATTTATGCATGCATGCATGTTTTGGTTGTCCTTTCCTCAGGCTGTGTGTGATTATCAAAGGAAAGAGATGTCTGTTTCAGATTCCGGAATTGAAGGTGGTGATGGCAGGCTGCAGGCAGACCAAGGAGAAGGAAGAGGCAGACCTGGCAAAGCTTCCCTACACCAGCCCTCTCCTCCTCTTCAGGGCTTACAGGTCAGTCTGGATGCTTCAGGATGTGCTTTTTATTTTTTTTTTTAATTTAGCAGGACTGGGAAGATAGACTGGGTTTTGTTGTTTTTTTTGTTTTGTCTGTTCTGTGACTGTGATGAAGTTGCATCATATTGTGAAATAGCCTTCCTTTTTAACCAGATTGATAAAGGACTCTTGAGAACTGATAACACTTCAGGCAAATATATAGAGTGGAAAAAAAAAAAAAAAGAACGTGTGTAACCAGCCTCACAAATGTGTGTTCAATGTGGTTAAAGTTACACACAACTGCAATACTTGCACCTGGATCTGTGCACAGACAAATCAAGTGGATGTGTTTACCACCCCAAACCTTTCCGACAATGCTGTGTCGTTCAGTGCACCTTCAAGTGTCATGTCGGTCGGCTGGTGACTGAGGTGTCTCATTCAGGTGCCACATCAACTCTGCCAGACTGTGGGTCTTCAGGGGAATCATCAGTGAAGTACCTGTTCTGGTCAGACACAGCTGTGTACAATTGACACTGACCTTTCCTGACAAAACCATGGTCTTTTTCTTTTCTTTTCTTTTTTTAACAGTGCATTTTCTTTTTTTAAAGTGCAGAAAAATGGTGTAAGCCATGAGCTTTGCTGCAAGGTGGGAGAAAAAAGATAGAGAGTGGGAAACATGGAGGCTTTTAGAGTTTTTTTGAAGAACACATTGACTTAATTATGATTGTATTGCCCCAAGGTTCATTGGTTCTCTTATTTACATTTCTTCGTGCAGGTTGGTTGCTGTTTGCTGTATTCTAAAAGTATACAAAAGTACACATTTACTCAATCGTTGTGTTTCCCTCAGACTTTAGCAGTCTCTCTCTGTCTGTCTGTCTGTCTGTCTGTCTGTCTCTCTTCTCTCTCTCTCTCTTTCTCTCTCTCTCTCACTCATTCACACATACACACACACACACACACACACACACACACACACACACACACACACACACACACACACACAGAAGTACATGTGCATGCATGAAAGCACACAAATGCGTGGGCAGGCACACTTACACACACATAAACACATTCACTCTGTCTTTCTCTCTCTCTCTCTCTCTCACCACACACACACACACACACACACACACACACACACACACACACACACACATACATTTTCTCTCTCATGCACACACACATGCACAAACATTTTAGACACACACACGCACACACACATATACACACTCTGAACACAACAAAAT
Source organism: Conus canariensis (assembly GCA_033310375.1). Taxonomy (NCBI): domain Eukaryota; kingdom Metazoa; phylum Mollusca; class Gastropoda; order Neogastropoda; family Conidae; genus Conus; species Conus canariensis. Next base: position 77,878,195 of record CM065724.1, read on the forward strand.
CTTGATTTTTTTCTGTGTTTTTTTTTTTTTTAAAGGAATGTCGACGTGTTTGTCCCCCAGGTTCAGCCCGTACTACCGCACCAAAGAAGGACTGACCCTGCCATCTACCTCATTCTCTCACAAGTTGAACCCCAACCGTGTGTTGTGTCGCTACGACATGCAGGGCACCTGTAAAGACCAGCACTGCACCTGGTAGGTTGTCCTTTGGGTTTTGCCCTCGCCTTCCGGCCTGGTGAGGGTTTTAGGTCCATGAATTCGTACTACTGTATTTGTGTAATTTGTGCAGCACGTTACCACAGTATGCAGTGCAGCTCAATCAACACAATTCTTAGTCACACACGAAGTTTGCATTCCTGATCGAAAGTTACCTGTCTCCAGATCAGAACTCCCTGCTTCAAGTCAGCATTTTAACATGGTATTCAGCTCTATGGTCCTGAGAAAGCAGAATGTTTTGCCTTGGATCTGTTTCACACAAATAGGAAAGAGTTTTTTTTTTAATTTTGTTTCCATTTTTTTTCAAAAAGCAGAACTTGATATGATGGCAGTATTATTTTCTCTGTTTAAATTGGCTCCTTTAAAATGACTCTGTTCTGTTGACTATTGGCTTAGATGACTGTGTTTATGGCTTTGCCGAGATCAGGCTTTCAGCTGCTCAGAGTTGTTAAACAAATGGCAATCTCAGATTATACAAAATGTCGGAAAAAGATCATTTGTACCAAGCTTGACAGTGGTCAGTGCTGGTGTGATTTTGCTTACAAGTACTTTGGAGTAGCATGCAATGAGTGGGAGAGTATTTTTGCCACAGAGCTATGGGATCAAATGTTTATGGCTTGAAAACCCTTGTTCTTCAAGCAACTGATGGGTGCCTGATGTAATTCAGGGAGAGTCCAGGTGGCAGAACCAGAGGGGTAGGCTGCTCTAGACATAGTGAACGTGTAACATTTCAAAGTTCCTGTAGGCACTGGGCTGTGGGGCCTTGAACTAAATGACGGTGACTATTGCAGCAAATTGATTGTTGCAAATAATGATCATGCATCAGGCTCTGTGAGATTCACTTTACCACCCAGGATGGACTGCATGTTAAGTCGTAGACATGCAACTTTATGATTGTTTTTGTTTAAGTAAATATTATACTATGAATAGAAGTAACTAGGATTTGAAGTTGATGTGAGAACTTCATGTTGACCAGGCTTTGTGTTAATGTGGATCCAATGGTTGACAAATGAATTAATGAGGTGTGTGGGTGATAATTAAGCCAAATTCGACAAAGATAAGTGATTGCTCATTCTTCATTTTCGTTGTCCAGAGTGTTGTTTATCTTGCCTGAAGAAGACCTAAGAGGTCAAAATACGTCATGTTTTGTCTTGTGATTTGTTTGTCCACGTTGTTGGGTGGAGTCATGATAATTACTTTACAATTCAATATTACAAGAACGTAATGACTGTACAGAAAGGGTTGGGTTTGCTGTGCATGCAGGCAACATGCAGAGGACTACAAGCTGACGGACAAAGAGATCTTGATGGACCTGGTGTCCTACTGCCCTTCCATGGCCGGCATCACGCCAGACACTCGCCTGGCTTCTTATCCATCCCTTATAGGTCAGTAGAAATGGTGTGTGTGTGTATGTGTTGGTAGGATGTGTGTGTATGTGTTGGTAGGGGGTGTGTGTGTGTATGTGCGTGTGTGTGTCTGTGTGAGGCTATTCAGTTTGGTGTGAGGTCCACATAGGTCATGGAAAGTCATGGAATTTGAAAAAAAGAAGCAATTTTGCTGGACTGGAAAGTCATGGAAGTGTGTGTGTGTGTGTGTGTGTGAGTGTGTGTGTGTGTGTATGTGAGGCTATTCAGTTTGGTGTGAGGTCCACATAGGTCATGGAAAGTCATGGAATTTTAAAAAAAGAAGCGATTTTGCTGGACTGGAAAGTCATGGAAGTATGGTCCAAGTCATGGAACAGAAGTTGGAAGTGCAAATAAAGCAAAGCCATCAAGAGACACAAACACAGATGCCTGGTGTGTGTGTGTCAGTGTGCACAAGTCAAATGAACATTTAGCCCATTACAGTCATTGCAGAAACGGACAATTTGGTAACAGTATGAATACCGGCATGCCCACCAGTGGAGACGTATGGGCCTCAGCCCCTGGATAGTGGCGGTTTTACGGGAAGGGTTTCGCCTAGACCTCTCCCCTCTCAACAAGTTCCAGACCCACCAAATTCAAGATGGACACCCCTACCCAGATCAGAGACTCCATCCATCATCTCGATTGGGCCACCTCCATAGATCTGAAGGACGCTTACTTTCAGATCCTCATTCACCCAGCCCACAGACGATTCCTCCGGTTCGTCTGGCAGGGTCGAGTGTTCCAGTTCAAGGCTCTCCCCTTTGGCCTCTCCCTAGCACCCTTCCTCTTCACGAAGGTTGTCAAGGAGATGGCCTCCCTGGCCAGACAGGAGGACATTTGCCTCCTGGTGTGCCTGGACGACTGGCTCGTCCTGGCTCCCTCCCGGGCCCAGTGCCAAGCCCACACCAATCGCCTCCTGAGTCTCTGTTCCACGCTGGGGTTCGTCACCAACCCCAACAAGTGCGAGCTCACTCCCAGTCAGAGGTTCTCCTTCCTGGGTATGAGTTTCGACACCATCTCCATGCAAGTCTCCCCGACCCCAGAGAGGTCCACCCGCATAGTGGACCTCGTCTCCCATCTCCTAGAAGCACCCCACACCTGGGCCAGAACCCTGTCCTCCCTCCTTGGAATGATGGAGTCCCTCTCGTCCCTCATTCCCCTGGGTCGGGTCCCCAAATGCCAACTTCAAAGGGAGTTCCGTTGACATTGGTTGCAGACCTCCGACCGCTGGGACCAGACTATCCCCTCGGCCACTGGTTCATTTCGGCTACGGAGGAGTGGCTCAGCCCGGCCACTCTGTCCACCGGGGTTCCCATCTCCCTCCCAACTCAGCCACTGGGACTCTACACAGACGCCTCCAACTTGGGCTGGGGGGCCCACTTGGAAGTCAGTCATGCCTCGGGGGAGTGGGACGCACAGACTGCACGTCTCCACATCAACCTCCTAGAATTGGAAGCGGTCAGGCTGGCCCTCCTCTGCTTCCAACACAAGGTCTCTCACTGACTGGTTCTCCTCCTCACGGACAACACGTCGGTAGCTTGCTATGTCAACAAGGGGGCGGGGAGCTCGCTCTATCGGCCTCTCTCTTCGGACAGAGGCCCTCCTTCGCTGGTGTCACACACGGGGAATCACCCTCCGCGCGAGACACATAGTGGGACACTTAACATCCTGGTGGATTCCCTCAGCCGGTCAAGGTCCCTCCTCCACACAGTGTGGACCCTCAACAGACTAACCCTGTCTGCGGTGTGGGAACATTGGTTCATGGCCATGGTCGACCTCTTTGCCACCAGGTTCAGCCATCGTCTTCCCCTGTATGTCTCTCCCGTTCCCGATCCCCAAGCGGATGCAGTCGATGCGCTCTCCCTTCCCTGGACGGGCCTCATAGCGTACGCCTTTCCCCTCTTCCAGATCCTCCACAAGGTGTTCAGGAAGGCGAGGCTGGAAAGACCCAGGCTCATCCTTGTAACTCTGTGGTGGCTGACCCAGTCCTAGTTCCCGGACCTCAAGTCCCTCACCCATGTTCCCCCCCTCCAGTTGAACCCTCGGTGGGACATGCTGAGGCAACCCCGCTCAGGTCTCCCTCACTCCAACCCGCAGATGCTTCGCCTACACGCGTGGCTTCTATGCCAGCCCAATTGCAAACATCTCCCCCTACCTCCCACTTGGACAGACCCCAGTCCGTCCCAGACATACTCGCGGGGCAGGGGCCTCTCAGGGACTACGGGACTTAGCCTCGGCCTCACGCAGAGCCAGCACCGAGTCCCTCTACAATTACCGATGGGAGAAATGGGTAGCCTGGTGCTCTGACAACTCTGTTCCCCATGACCACCCGTCCAGTATCCAGATAGGCAGTTTTCTATCCCACCTATCTTCCTCTCTTAAGCTCTCTGCTAGTTCCATTCGGGGCTACAGATTGGCTATCTGTACCACCTTTCGCCGCCAAGGCAGCCCTTCTTTTGAGAATGACTTCCTTCTCAGAGAGGTATCTAGGGGGGTGGCCCTACGGGAAGCTCAGTCCCCTAGGCGCATTCCCCTTTGGGACCTCTATATTGTCCTTGACACTCTCAGAAAACCCCCTTTTGATCCCATAGCATCCATTCCCTTTGACCTTCTCTCCTTCAAGACCACCTTTCTCCTCGCCCTGGCCTCGGCCAGAAGACGAAGTGAGATTCATGCCCTCAGCGGGGACCCCAGAGACATCGCCTTCCACAGGGATGGCTCTGTCTCTCTTTAAGTTTCTTCTAGAGTTCTTAGCTAAGAATCAGGAACCGGGCACTGCCTCTCCTTCCCTCGTCATCCGCTCACTGGCGGATATCTTAGGAAGAGGGGAGACTGGGGGAGATATGGACCTATGCCCGTCCAGCTGTCTCAGATACTGCTGGGAGCGCTCGCGCCCCAGACGCTCCTCCCAGAGACGTCTCCTTATTTCTGTCAACCCCAATAACAATAAACACATCCCGGCAGGCACTATCTCTAGGTGGCTTTCCAAGACGTTGAGATCTGCCTACGCGCAGGCGTACAAGGATCTCCCAGTCCCATCTCCCGGGCCCATGAGGTCAGAGCGCTGGCCACTTCCGCAGCGTTCCAGCACTATGTCCCCTTGCCCCATCCCCTGGAGGCAGCCTACTGGCGTTCGGAAAACCCCTTCATAAGCTTTTATTTAAGGGATATTAAGGGATATCCGCATGACCAGGGCTGATGGTTCTAGGGGATGTTTGTGGCAGCCAATGCAGCCATATCGGTTAACCCCAAGAACCAGTAGGGCGCTCGGCCCTCCTCCTATTCCTTTAAATTCTGCTATGGTCTGACATGGTATAGTATATGACGCCAAAATGGGGAGTTTGTGTTATACTCCCTGTTTGGCTAGTATACTTACCATGTCAGACTCTAATGCCCGCCCTACCTTCCCCGCTAGCGCCAAGGTTCTCGGGGTTACCTTGCGCACAGGCCTCGCTGAATGAGGTACAGGAAGCGGCAGGAAGCGGACAAGGGCTTCTTCCGGTGGCGGAAGTAGGGTGGGTGTCACGTGACTGTCTTATGACTGCATTGGCCACAAAAAATTTCGGCCTGACAGAGCTGACTAACTGCCGTTGAATGCTGTGGTCTGACATGGTAAGTATATTAGCCAAACAGGGAGTATAACACAAACTCCCCATTTTGGTAACAGTATGAATATATTTTATTGTGAAAATAGCTATTTTGCAGTCTTGGAAATATCTCAAGTTGCATGGAAAAGTTGTGGAATTTTGAACTGGTCAACCTGTATGGACCCTGCAAAATAATCATGACTTTTCATGGTAAGGGATTTTAGACACGTGTCTGTATATGTGTGTGTGTGTATGCATGGATGGGTGTATGTGTATGTCTTTAAGCTAGCACAGTATGAGTAAGGTGTGGAAATGGCTTTAGAATTAATTCATGTTATCAGTATCAAAGCATTGGAAATCTAACAATTCCTCACATCACTGCGAATCTACTATGACCCTCTGCTTTATGACAGACAGTGATGATAGGAATGGTCTGGAAATGCAGTAGGGACTGGTAACTGCTTATCGTGATGTGGAATCGGGGGAAGTGAAAGGATATCTGTAGCATGGAGTTAAAGACCTTGAGCTTAGATGGATGTTTTGGGTCATAGACCCTGCTGTAAAACGGTGTCTGAGTAAAGTGAGGGGAAGGGTATGAGCAGGAACAGGAATGGTTTTATTAGGTTTCCACACACCTCACTGTCAAGAGTAGCAGTCTTGCATCATGCTCACTCAGACAGACTCGGACAAACTGGCGCACACTTGGTCACATGTATCCATGTGCACACGCACACACAGGCAGTCATTTGTTTGCATTTTATTGTTATTAAGTGTTATTCCATGGTGTTCTCATTTTAAAGATCAGTCAATTTTCGCTTTTTTTTTTTTTTTGGTCTTTCATTATTGATACGGCTGATGCATGCCTTGTTTGCAAAGAAGAGTTTGTGAGAATGTTTCGTTTAATTTACATGGTTTGTAATTCCTGCCGTAATCCTGTTCTAGGTCACTTTTGGGAAGAGTGGGGATTGAGAGAATAGGTGGAGTTGTTGATTTACTTATCAGTTTCACTGGTTTGACCCACATTGCCCTGGGCAAGTGAGTCATGACTAGGTCGACATGCTGTTGGAGTAGGGGGAAGAAGACAAGCAAGAAAAAAAAGGAAATTAAAGGAGACAAATCAGCGACAAAAACTCTTGATCCAAAATGTTACCAAAACAGGGTTCGTACGCTCCTTGAAACTCCTTGAATTCTGACAGCGAATTTCAAGACCTTGAAAACCTTTGAAAATCAATAAAATGTGGTTCTGTTGACCAAACCTCCTTGAAAACCTTTAAAAATCATGCCATCGGCTCCAAAAGTTTTTATTGCGGTGAAAAGAAATGGCAGTTTAATTTTTCTGCGTTGAGGCTAATGAAAAATTATTTAAAACAAATTTTTACAAACATCGTTGCGATCCTGCATTGCCGTCTGCTATTACCAAGGGAGGTAATTTGTAACGTCATCAATTTTGATGTCACAAATTATCTCCCTTGGTATTAACGCACGCGACTATGCTTGTAAAAAAAAAATTTTTTTTTAAACTAGTTTTTTTTTCTTCTTTTTTTCCTCCAACCAGTCGCTTACACACCATGCATAGTCTGTATGTTCTCTTACAAATGGACATATTTTTGCTGATTTTGGTGTTTTGGCGTTTAATACAAAGAGTCTGGGTTTGTTAATGTTCTAATGTGTGGTGTACTGGTGTACTGACACACTCTGATAAAAACTGAAAAAAAGAAATGGCAGTTTGATTTTTCTGTGTTCAGGTTGATAAAAAAAATTATTTAAAAACAAACTTTTTTTGTTGTTTTCTTTGTACAAAAAAATTTGTTTTTAAATAATTTTTTGCATTAACCGTAACACAGAAAAATCAAACTGCCATTTTTTTTTTCAATTTTTACGGAAGTATTGTAGGCTTGAAATAAAAAAAAACCCCACTCCTTGAAAACTCCTTGAATTTTGTTCTTGGGAGTCTCGTAGGAACCCTGCAAAAGGGATGATGATATTGTCAACTGAAAGAAGGAAAGAATCAGTGAGCTTTGCTATAACAGTAGAGTGTTTTAGACAGTGCAGAAATCTGGTGGAAGTGTCTGGTTTAACATTTGAACAGTGAAAGAGTGAATGTAAATTATTAGTGCACACAAGATCAGAGGTATATAAACAGCCAGGTGCACATCCGAGTGCTACATTAGCCACAACATTTGGACAGATGGAGCTAGCGTATCAGTTATCGCTTGAGTTCAGCTTGATATTGTACAGTATATAATGCCAAATCAGTGTATTAGTTATCGCTTGCATTCGACTTGATTTCATACAGTATATAATGCCAAATCAGTGTATTAGTTATCGCTTGCATTCGGCTTGATTTCATACAGTATATAATGCCAAATCAGTGTAGTAGTTGTCACTTGCATTCAGCTTAATATTGTACTGTGTATAATGCCAAATGTATGAATCAGAAAAAAGTGACAGAATTTATTTGTTTCCTATGTTTTCCTTTATTTCATCTGGTATTAGTTTATTTTGTATATACTTCAACTGATTACACTGATATTGATTAATGTCTGTGTGGCAGGAGATTACGTGGATCAGCTGCTGGCACAGCACAAGGGCAAGATGACCACGGATGATTTGTGCTTGCTGCTGACTGCCAAAGTGAATGATGCCGCCCATCATGGTGGGTTGTGTGTTCCACCTCACATTTGTCTGTTGGTTAGCATTGTTGAACATCCAGCAGCCCAGCACAGAGTGCTCAGGCTGGGAGGCAGAAAGGAACAGATGGTATTGCTTTGATGACAGCTGGCGCAGAAAATTATCAGAATTTACCCTTTTTTAACAAAAAATAATTCCTGGAGATTTGGTGTGGGAGAGGTCTGAATTTCTTAAAGATGAATTCTACAGGGTGGGGATGGGGGTTGGGTTGTTTTTAAAGAATGGAAATTTTTATGGTGATTTGTGTATTTTATCTTTTTTAGCTGGAAGATAAACTTTCTAATCAAGGCAGATTTGAAACTAAAAACTTAGAGAAGTTTATAGTAGGTAGCGGCAGCCAAAATTTTCTTTCAGATATATTGAAAAAATAATTAAACCACCATCAAGATATGTTTAAAACTAGCATACTGCAAAAAAAATCATTGCTCTAGCTTAATTTGTTCCCGAGTTATGATCCGTTAAATATTTGCCGAATTTCCGTTACAGCCAATTTTGTTCGGAAGGCCTACTTTGACAGGCCCTATCATGACAAATACCAAACAGAATCAACTTAACTTTTGTTTGTGGACTTAAAGTACTGTATTGTAATAGAAAACCAAATATGAGTCAACCACTACATGTATGAACAGAGATATGATACGTCAAAAACTGTTTTTCATGCAGTTTGAACGAGGGCAAAAATGCACGATGTGTCAAATTCAAGGACAAATAATTTTCAGAAATGGAAGTTATATCCTTTGAAAACTATATATATCTTGTCTACTAAACATATAGATAAAGCCCAATTTTTTTCAGGATGCTAATCAAATATTTTCTTTGCTTTTAAGGACCTCTAATTTGCTTAATCATGCAAAATGGGCTGCGACGGACATTTTGCTAACTTTTAGAACATAATCCTCAATAACTTCTGAACCCCAAAAGATATCAGCATGAAACTTTGCCACAGTGTGAGAAATGCATTTTCCTTGTGGAAAAAGTCACAATTGTTGTTTTTCATTAGATATAATTAGTAATATATGAATTAAATTAACAACAATTTACAGAAAAATAGAAAAAATGACACACTAGAGCCTTACCGAACATTGATGCTGGTTGCTGCACTCATATTTTAAAACAAATAAAAGTCATTTTCACATTCTTTCTTGCAGTAGAAGCTTGAAGCTGTTGTAGCACCAGGAGAAATGATAAATTTCCAGACATTGTTAACGAGTATGAATATGGGGGGGGAGACAGTTCATGGCAGGAAGCATCAAATGTCCACAAACAGAGTTTTGAAGTGAGCGTGCTTGTTAACAAGCAAATCCAAAGTGTCAATGCGCCATGTTCTGCCAGAAGATGAAATTGGTGCAATGCTGATGTCATTTCCACTGGCAAAAACAAAGTTTCTGTGGACTTTCCACTTGTCCGCAACTTTTGGCCAGGCAAATGTTGTTTGCCTTATGTTGCATCTTTGCATGAAGTGGATGTTTCCCTCTTCTGAGGAGATTACTTCAACCACTTCACCAATATAAAAGTCATCATCATAATGGACAGCCACCATATCTCCTAACTTGCTAAACTGGTAGTTGGTGAAAGATGGCTGGAGACCCTCAGATTGTGGGCTTGAACTGTTAGAAGCTCCTGAGTCTTCTCTGATCTGAAGTCTTCGTCTTTTGGTGGATGGTGAAGCACTGCTACAGGGATGATTATCACCAGAGCATCTTTTCCTTTGAGGGAAGACTGGAGTAGGATCAGGCTGCAAAGAATTGGGAGAACCTGGTGGTGAATCACCAACTTCCAAAAGGTCTGCATCAGGCTGAAAGACAGCAGGAGCAGGAGGCACACGATCACCTGCAGGAGGGACAGCAGGATGGCGATTTTCAGGGTGGTGTCTGCTGCTAGCAAGACAAGCACCTGGAGCTGCAGGATTAGCACAAAAACTGTCAGAAACAAATGAATGGCCAGCTGGTCTGCTGTGGCGAGGAGACTCAATACTTGTTGAAAAAGCATTGGATGCCAGGAAATCCTCTAAATCCTTCCTTACTTTGGGGTTGCGTGTAGCATTTGGTTGGAGTTTGGCTACTCTCTTTTGCAATTTCTCAATTTCTTTCATGAGTTTTTTTTCTGAGATATCTATACCAGTGAGATGAAGCCACCACTGGGTCATGTGTTTGTACGTGGCGCCTGGCTCTCGTTTCTTGAAAGCGTGAAGGTCCCTCAACAGTTGGAATGTTGGGTGCCTGTGTGGTGTTGATGGATGTCCTTCCAGCAGCTGCTGTCGACATAGTCCTTGAAGCGAAGACCCTAAACTTTCAGTGTCAATTTCAAGAGTCTCAGTCAAGAAAGCAGTCCTTTCATCACATGATGATAATTTCAAAGCCTTCCTTTCTGCCGACACAAGAAGATAACGCAGTCTTGCTAGTGGAGCACTTGTTCCTTCTGGAAGAAGCCGCAGAAAAAAAGCTGCAGTGTCATCGAAGGTCTTTGTGCCATCAGTCTTCAGGATGAGCAACTGGATCAGCAAGCGATTTGTCAGTTGAACTGCTGGAAGTGCTGGTCGACGCCCTTTCCCAGAGGCAAGGAAAACAGAGCGGAGTCTTGCGAACACTGGATCATCTGTTAAAATGTAGCACACACACACAAAAAAGCATTATAACAACTGTTTGAACAACTGAAACATGTGAGTGTATGGATATCTACACCATGTGTGTGTTTATACATTAATCATGACATAATTTTAGCTGTATACTTGGGGATGTTTTCTTGATTATGCAGTGTTTCCTGTCAGTGAGTGTGTGTGTGTGTGTGTGTGTGTGTGTGTGTGTGTGTGTGTGTGTGTGTGTGTGTGTGTGTGTGTGTGAGTGATTTGCATTTTATCTACATTTTCTGTCATAAACTTTATTATACATTGGTATGTCTTGTTTCTGGTTGTCTATTCATTTGATATTTTGTTAAAATTATTTTGTTTAAATGTGTACTATCTGATGCTGGTTATACTGGATGTATAAAAAAAGTAAAATGTAATTTTAATTCTTTTTTTCAAACACACACACACACATACAGTGACACACCCCTCTCTCTCTTTCTCTCTCTCTCTCTCACACACACACACAGACACACACAGAGAAAAACAAACAGGTACATTTTACAAACATTAGTTAATGCATACACCTGACAAAAAAAAGTTACCCCCCCCCTCCTTTCCTGCCCCACCCAAAAGACTGCATTTGTTCAAAAACATCAATTGTTGCTTGCATGATTAATTGTTTGTCACTAAGGTCTATGTGCGTTTTTGCTAGTATGTGAACTTGACAAAATAAGGTACATTTGACAATCACATACACACAAAAACAGTGTGTGCATTTGTAGACGCCTGTGCTGAATGTGTGTGTGTGTGTGTGTGTGTGTGTGTGTGTGTGTGTGTGTGTGTGCAATTTTATTAAATGATTGATAATCATCCCAAATTTCCATAAGAACTTAAGGAATGCATTTCCCTTTTCCAGCCCACTAGCAAATTCATATTCATGATATCGTAAACACTGATAATAATTATAGTAATTTAAAAGACTTATTGACAGAGAAGAACAATAATTGTACATCTAGAGGCGCGAAAAGAATATGAAATTGATAAACTCATAGTTAAATACACAAATTGTACTGTTTAGTTCTTTCACTTCAGTGTCACTGCTTGTGCAGAGGCTTGAACTTGAAATAGTTGAAGTCAGTATTAACTGTCCAAGCAAGGGTTAACTAAAAAATAGTTGAACAATGGGTCTAACATCAATCGAATTATATGAATTGGAACCGTAACAATTAATCCAGAAATAGGTCTGGGCCTACTTTCAATCAAAACTCCCGACTTCGTTGGAGTTGATCGTTCGAGTCAGTGAATGTAAATAATTGAGTTACTCCCCTTGGCATCACTCGATCGGCTACTATTTTGTTGTTTTCCGGACCGAAAACACAACAATCCTATATAAAAAAAAATACTCTAGAAAGAAAAAACCATAAACTTTTCGATTACTAAAGACATAAGTGCTGGATATGGCATTTATCAACGGTATTTGTTAAAACAAGTCACCAATACACTACTTCCGGTAGTACTCGAAATGATCGCGGCTAACATTCTCAAAGTGGCCCGTTTTTATGCAAATAACTACTAATCTAAAGAAAAATACTGAATAAATTGTGATAGATACACTTAAATCACACATAAGTGTTATAATGGACAATTCTTACCGAGTTCCTTGCGGAAAATCTCCAGATCTTGCTGTGCGAAGTTTGAGTCGGCGCTTTCGATCTTTCGTGTTGAATCAACATGTGCCGGGAAGGAATGTGTTTCACAAGACGCATGCTTTGATTGGCTGAATTAACTAGGACAAGCCATGAATGTATTAACCTCGTACCTCATTCGAAAGGGTACGGCTTGTACTTCATTCCGACACCATGAAACATGCATTTTATATCGTTTTTTCCGTCCGAAATTCGCAAAAATCGGCATGGATGTGATTTTAACTTCATCCTGTGATTTCCTTAGACCAGCATTCGATTTTCCCCCCAGACCGTTAAAATCTGCATTTAATTCCCTTTATTTTGATACCAGATACATGTGTGAGTGTTGTCCGTACCATTTAATCTTTGGTAGGGAAGCGCAGTGTGTCAAAACCGACTCGACACAGAATCGCCGCGGGCACTGGACACGGAACGAAAGTGAGCTGAACACACACCTCATTCTCTCTTAGATATTTATTTCTTCACACATCATTCACACTTAAAACAACACTCGATGAAAAGAGGAAAGATTGAACTTTATTTTGACATATTTTTCAAAGCAAAACATTAAAAAACAAACACATACGGCTGCATAGAAAATCGGCAAAATCAGTGGAAACGGCAAGATGATTGCAGCGTTGTGGCTTGGCTGCCGCTACCTATTTATAGAGAGCAATTGCATATTCAGTTTATCTTTGTGGTGAATGCATTTGTATATCAGTAGTGGCTCATAATAATAATAATAATGAATACTTATATAGCGCCTATTCTCGGCTAGAGACCAAGCTCTAAGCGCTTTACAATCAACGCTCGCTTACACAACGGGCTGCCTACCTGGGTAGTGCCGACTGAAGAGCTGCCAGCTGGCGCTTCATTCAGTCGTTTCCCGTGCCATCCAGTCAATATCGTTCACTCAATTTCTTTACTTCCTTCATTCTTTCCATTTCTTACGCAGGGTGCATGCTGTGTGTAACGTGTCATCCATACCAACGGCCGAACTGGCCTACTCTTCCGAAAGTTGGTGATGGGATTTTACGTGTGTGCAAGATATTATGCGTGCGTTCACACACGGAACCTCGGTTTATAGTCTCATTCGAAGGACTGTATGGGAAATGGAGTCAGAACTAATGTTAACTCCGAGGGAAAAATCGAAACGCCCCGGCGGAGATTCGAACCCGCAACCCCAGGATCACCAAGATTATGAGTCAGGCGCTCTACCAACTGAGCTATTCCGGCTCCCAATCTTCATGGAAAGCTGTGAATGTGTCATAGGTGAATGCATGTGCGTATGAGTAGTGGCTCAAAATCTTCATAGAAGGCTGCGAATATTTCAGCAGTGAATGCAAGTGTATATCAGTAGTGGCTCAAAATCTTCATAGAAGGCTGCGAATGTTTCAGCAGTGAATGCAAGTGTATATCGGTAGTGGCTCATAATCTTCATGGAAGAGCTGCGAATATTTCAGCGGTGAATGCAAGTGTATATCAGTAGTGGCTCATAATCTTCATGGAAGAGCTGCGAATATTTCAGCAGTGAATGCAAGTGTATATCAGTAGTGGCTCATAATCTTCATGGAAGAGCTGCGAATATTTCAGCGGTGAGTGCAAGTGTATATCAGTAGTGGCTTATAATCTTCACAGAAAGCTGTGAATGTTTAGCGATGAATGCATGTATATAGTAGTAAAGGCTTATTACCTTCATTGAAAGCTGCGAATGTTTCAGCGATGAATGCATGTGTACATCAGTAGTGGCTGATAATCTTCATGGAAAACTATCACAGCTTTATTCTTCCATCCCATGCGAGACATTTAGTTAAAGGGCCGAACAAACAAGGCTTGCACATTTCTGATCCAACATTTTTGTTGTTGTAGTCCAAGCAGAGGCATGTATCAAACTTGTGTACTAGTTAACTAGGGAAAATTAAGTTCCCAGAAAGTGGTGACGTCATTTTTGCACAATTGTGTGTGTGTTGTCATTGTTTGAATATCGCCTGACCACTTGTGTACAAGCTTTCGTGCCGTATCTACATTATCTACAGGAAAATATACCTAGTCGAGTTTGGTATTAAAAGAATTGTCGGGAATTCGCCAATTCAGTCATCTCAAAAGCACAGATATATTACATTTTTCATGACAACCACTAATTATCAAACAGACAGCCCCATTTGTAATGGCCGCTCAACAATGCCAAACACATTGCTGCCAGACCGACTATGCACAGATGACATTCAGTTCGCCGAGTACAGCGCGGTTAGCTGGCTGGTGGGGAGCAGCCTGCAGAAAATACCCCTTTCCCTGACCTGCATTCATGGCTTGGCCTCTGCAGCTGTGGGCGAGCTGTAAACTTCCCTTCCTCTCAAAACTAAGTGGCTTGCGCTGAACAGTCATGCTATGAATGTTTCAGCGGTGAATGCATGTGTATGTTAGTAGTAGCTCATAATCTTCATGGAAAACTATGAATGTTTCAGCGGTGAATGCATGTGTATGTTAGTAGTAGCTCATAATCTTCATGGAAAGCTATGAATGTTTCAGCGGTGAATGCATGTATATGTTAGTAGTAGCTCATAATCTTCATGGAAAGCTATGAATGTTTCAGCACGGCCACATACCATGTTCTTTGAACGTCGCCCTTGGCGACCATGTGCCAGTGAATCTGGCACCTTCTCCCTGTCCATTGCTTCAGCGTTCCAGAAGCCCAGTGACACCATCAGTGAGTTGATGTGTATTGATGTGTAGGTGTGCTTGTGGATCTTCATATGCAAGTGTGTGTATGAACACGTTTTATGTGAGCATATGTGTGTGTGTGTGTTTGAGATGTGTGTGTACATGTGTAAACATGTGTTTGTGTGTGTATATTGGAATGCATCATGTATATGATTCTTTTCTCGTTTTTTGTCATTTATTTTTATTAAAATAATATTTGATAATGTTTGACTTTTTTTTTTTTTTTAATATTTGATTATGTTTGATAGTACTTACTCATATAAGCTTTTACTCACTCACTCACACACACACGCAGACACAAAACATGTGTGCGCACACTCACACACTGGTATTCATCACAGGCACACAGCACGGGTGCGTGCATGCACAGACACACACACACTCACACACACACACACACACTTACACACACACACACACACACACACACGAAATATGTTTTCAGCTTGAACATAACCCTTCCAAACCTTTTGTACCATTTGTGTGCAGATGGTGTGGTGAAACAGATAGGCGACATGGACAGCATAGTGGACGTGGATGACGTGCGTTACTTTGGGGCAGACAAGGGGGAGGGAGGGGAGGTGCAGGACATGGAGGGGGCTGTGTTGGCCACGCCCACCGACACCAGTCTATGGCTGCGTCTGGCATACAGCAAGCTCTCCAACCCGGCCAGGTACTGTATATGGGGGGGGGGGCAATAGCTAGCCACACTCATTCCCGTTTATGTATGTATGAGGTTCACTGCAAGCTGTACAAACGTTTTTTTTTCATAATCTTTGATCAGCTTATAGGAGAGTTGACAAGGGCACAAAAAGAGGACAGTGCTGAAGACGTTGGCATATGACAGTTCTTCTCTTAGTCACTCTTATAAACTCAAGCTGTACCAACTTACTTTGTGTGTGGGAGGGAAAGAGGCAGCAGGGCTGCTACTGGCCACAGCCTACTGACGCCCATTTGTTTTGTTTGATTTGGAGCAAGCTTCACAGTCCTGCCAGTTACCATTAAGAATGGTGGAAGAGGGGGAGGGATGGTGGATTAGGAAGGTACATAATGTGCTGTGACAGTCCTGAGACCCACCTGTGGCTATGTTAGGACCATGCCTGCAGCAAGTTGCAGGTGGTTGTAGTGTCAACTGCTGATGGTGATCCCTGGCTAAATGAGGCCTACAGCAGGTTGTCTGGTCCTGTCAGGTACAGTGGATGTGTCTGGAGGAGAAGGGAGTTGAGGGGGAATAGGGGTCACTGCATGTGTCTAGCTGCTTCTTCGTGTGGCCAGTAGCAAGTTGTCCAATCCTGTCAGGTACTGTGAGTGTGTTTAATAGGATATCCGGTCCGTCTAGGTATTGTGTACTCTCTATGTGTGTGTGTAAAATTGGCAGCTTTGAAATAAATAAGCAATGAAGTGTCCATGCTTCACAGCTTCGATGATCAGCAGAGTTTGTCCTAATGATTTTTCTTTTCTCTGTGTTTGTGTGTGTGTGTGCACGGGAATGCATGTGTGTGCGTGCAGAGTGTGTGTGCGCGCGCACACGTGTGTGTGTGTGTCAGTGAGTGAGTGAGTGAGAGCACAAGTGTGAGTTTGGCGTCGTATACTTTACCATGTCAGACCATAACATTCAACGGCAGTTAGTTAGCTCTGCCAGGCCGAATTTTTTGTGGCTAATGCAGTAATAAGACCATCATGTGACGCCCACCCTACTTCCGCCAGGGAAGAAGCCGGTGTAAACTTCCTGTTCCCCATTCAACTTCGGCCTCCTGCTAACAAGGACAGGTTTTATTGCTCTGTCTCACCTATACTTCTGTTTTTGTAGAGATTGCTTGTGTGCTTGCCTTCTTTACTTGTTCTGTTGTGGCTTACGCTAAACCATGGGTACTATTGCTGCTTGAGGCTTACGGTTGGCGTTTTATCAAACTTTATTCACGCTCTACGGCGTGGCGACTCGCGACTTCTCTTTTCAGTGCCGTTTGTTCTCCATTTGGCCCTTACCCGCCGGTATAGGAATGTGCCTCGTTGTAGTAACGCGTTCCTCCTCACTCTTAATCCTCTTCCCCTTGCTTTTGGCCAGTGATTCATCTATCTCGGCGCTTTGTTTATTCACGCGCTCCATCCCTGTAAATTCACTTCGACGATCGAACTTTGCCGTCGCTCGAGCCTCCATCTTTATTCACGCCACGCCGGCCATCCCCTGCTTGGTCGTCCTTGTTCGCCGTACCTGTTCTGTGCTACGGAGGTTCTCCTCCACTTTTAGCACCTTATTTTCATTTGTACTAGTACGGTGCACAGCGATCCAGCACTCTGTCCTCTTGCGCCACCTCCTGGAGGCAGCCTACTGGCATGCGGAAAATCCCTTCGTAAACGTTCAGGGATGTCCGCTTTACCAGGGCTGATGGTTCTAGGTTTTGCGGCTAACGCAGCCATATCTGTTTCTCTGCTAACCCCAAGAACCACTAGGGCATTAAGCCCTCCTCCAATTCCTTTAAATTCTGCTATGGTCTGACATGGTAAAAGTATATGACGCCAAAATGGGGAGTTCGTATTATACTCTGTGTTTGGCTAGTATATATACCATGTCAGACTCTAATGCCCACACTGCCTTCCCCGCTAGCGCTGTGGTTCTCGGGTCACCTTGCGCACAGGCCTCGTTGAATGAGGAACAGGAAGTTTACACCAGCTTCTTCCCTGTGGAAGTAGGATGGGCGTCACATGATGGTCTTATTACTGCATTAGCCACAAAAAATTCGGCCTGGCAGAGCTGAGTAACTGCCATTGAATGCTATGGTCTGACATGGTAAGTATACTAGCCAAACAGGGAGTATAATACAAACTCCCCATACCTGTGACATCACAAAATGATGGAAATCATTCAGAAAGCTAAAATGCAGCAGAAGTTGCTATTGGTTTTTGCAAGAGGGGTTGCATTTGCATTATCTGATAAACATAATCTACACACAGTTCTGTTACCTTTTTTATGAGGTTATCATTGTGATTATTGATCATCAGCCATTACATTGTGATATTTATTATATTATTGTGTCTGCGGTCTCTGGAAGCAGAGTCAGGGATGTGTGTAGATAACTGTTCCTCTGCAGTAGTTTTGTTTTTCTTGTTGATTTTTTTTTTTCAATGTGTAAATGCCCTTTTGATGTTCACATTTTTACAACCAGTTATTATGTATTCTGAAATAGACTTAACATTTATTGGATATAACTGTTTTAGAAATGACGAGTTGTTGTTACAAAGAAAACAGAAAGTAAAGAAAGGGTCAAATTACTATTATTTTTGGTGTGTGTGTGTGTGTGTGCATGTATTGTGTATGTGTGTGTGTGTGTGTGTGTGTGTGTGTGTGTGTGTGTGTGTATGTGTGTGTGTGTGTGTGTGTGTGTGTGTGTGTGTGCATGCATGTATGTGTGTGTGTGTGCATGTATGTATGTGTGTGTGTGTGTGCGCATGTGTGTGTGTGTGTGTGTGTGTTGTGATGTTGTGTGTGTGTGTGTGTGCATGTATGTATGTTTGTGCATGCATGTGCATGTGTGTATGTATGTGTGTGTATGTGTGTGTGTGTGTTGCGTACAGATCCAGTGAGGAATGCCTAAACCAGGCACTGAATGTGCTATCCCGTGGGCTGGAAAGTAACAAGGACAGTTCGGCATTGTGGGTGCATTATCTGTCGCTGTTTCGACGCCACCCTGACTCTGAGACAGAGTTTGTGGATATGTGTGGGACGGCTTTGGCTTGTGCTCCGTGCTACGATCTCTGGTGGCTGGTATGGAAAGTTTGTTTTTTTTACAGTTGCATTTTTTATTGATGAGAATAAGTCGATAGTTTCTTTTTAGTGTCAAATAGTTTTCAAAGTTTTTGGTTTTTATTTGTTTATAGACATTACATTGCTTACACCCTCAGGTAGATCAGACGACTATTTGAGACATTTTTGATTCAAAGAGAGTTGCAGTAGTTCAGTTGAGGGTGGAAATTCAGTGCAGATTTCCAGCTCAGAGAATGCCTTTTTTTTTCCTGTTTGAAAAAGTTGTTTAGGATCTTACTGATTGGTTTAATGTTAGCCTGTGAAAACATTTTTTTGACTGAGCAGGGAAAATGTTTTTACTCCATGTGATCAAAGAGAAGCTGTTAAAACAATGTGATTGTGTTCGGTTTCACATTTATTTGGCTTAATGAGTGCAGAAAATTGTTACATCATTTTTTGTTATCGTTTTGCTTGTGTTCTTTCTTCACAGTTATCAAAATATTTGCATGCAGTGTTTTGCCCTCTCAGACTCCAATGCTATTGAAGTTCAATTAAATGCACTGTGTCCGTCTTAGATTTGAGACCAACACTGAAACAGAACATGTTGTGTTTATAATCAAGTACAACTGGTTTATGGCTTTGTGATCATGTCAGACAGTTGTTATTGTTGAGCATCAATTTATGTTTTATCTTTTTAGCAGTTATTACTCATATTGTAAGAAGTTGCAGAAAATATTGTTTCTCCTTTGCTTTGCATTTCACCGATGAATAATCCTCAGTCCCTGTTGCCTTACATTTCTGCAGTTGGAAGCTGTAGTAAATCTTGTGTAATTGTTGCCTTACATTTCTGCTAATGGACGCTGTAGAAAAACATGTTTTTTTCTGTTGTCATACATTTCAGTTGTTGGAAGCCAGTCCAGGGTTCAAGGCAAAGGACACAGTGTGCAACAAAACTCTGGAGTTCTTGAAAGAAAAAGGTCAGGTGACCAAAGAGGAAGAGAATCCAAAGAAGCCTTCCTTTGGCAGTGACAAAGCCTTGTCGCACCAGACTCTGGAGATGCTGCTGTACAAAATTCAACTCAACATCCAGTCTGGCCGCTTCAAGACCGCCCTCAACTTCTTACAGGTGTGTTCTGTGGATAGAGCACAGGGTTTGGGGTTTTGTTTCTTTGGTGGTGGTGGTTTTTGCTGTCTGATGTGTTATTGTTGTTGTTTGTGCTGTCTGATGTATTGTTGTTTGTGCTGTCTGATGTATTGTTGTTTTTGCTGTCTGATGTATTGTTGTTTTTGCTGTCTGATGTATTATTGTTGTTGTTTTTGCTGTCAGATGTGTTATTGTTGTTGTTTGTGCTGTCTGATGTATTATTGTTGTTGTTTGTGCTGTCAGATGTGTTATTGTTGTTGTTTGTGCTGTCAGATGTGTTATTGTTGTTGTTTGTGCTGTCAGATGTGTTATTGTTGTTGTTTGTGCTGTCAGATGTGTTTATTGGTTTGTTGTTGTTTGTGGTGGTTTTTCTGTCAGATGTGTTATTGTTGTTGTTTGTGCTGTCTGATGTATTATTGTTGTTGTTTGTGCTGTCAGATGTGTTATTGTTGTTGTTTGTGCTGTCTGATGTGTTATTGTTGTTGTTTGTGCTGTCTGATGTGTTATTGTTGTTGTTTGTGCTGTCAGATGTGTTATTGTTGTTGTTTGTGCTGTCTGATGTGTTATTGTTGTTGTTTGTGCTGTCTGATGTATTATTGTTGTTGTTTGTGCTGTCTGATGTATTATTGTTGTTGTTTGTGCTGTCAGATGTATTATTGTTGTTGTTTGTGCTGTCTGATGTATTATTGTTGTTGTTTGTGCTGTCTGATGTATTATTGTTGTTGTTTGTGCTGTCTGATGTATTATTGTTGTTGTTTGTGCTGTCAGATGTATTATTGTTGTTGTTTGTGCTGTCTGATGTTTATTGTTGTTGTTTGTGCTGTCAGATGTATTATTGTTGTTGTTTGTGCTGTCTGATGTATTATTGTTGTTGTTTGTGCTGTCAGATGTATTATTGTTGTTGTTTGTGCTGTCTGATGTATTATTGTTGTTGTTTGTGCTGTCTGATGTATTATTGTTGTTGTTTGTGCTGTCTGATGTATTATTGTTGTTGTTTGTGCTGTCTGATGTGTTATTGTTGTTGTTTTGCTGTCTGATGTGTTATTGTTGTTGTTTTTGCTGTCTGATGTTTATTGTTGTTGTTTTTGCTGTCTGATGTTTATTGTTGTTGTTTTTGCTGTCTGATGTATTATTGTTGTTTTTTTGCTGTCTGATGTATTATTGTTGTTGTTTTTGCTGTCTGATGTATTATTGTTGTTGTTTTTGCTGTCTGATGTATTATTGTTGTTGTTTTGTGCTGTCTGATGTGTTATTGTTGTTGTTTTTGCTGTCTGATGTGTTTATTGTTGTTGTTTTTGCTGTCTGATGTATTATTGTTGTTGTTTGTACTGTCTGATGTATTGTTGTTTTTGCTGTCTGATGTATTGTTGTTTTTTGCTGTCTGATGTATTATTGTTGTTGTTTTTGCTGTCTGATGTATTGTTGTTTTTGCTGTCTGATGTATTATTGTTGTTGTTTTTGCTGTCTGATGTATGTTGTTGTTGTTTGTGCTGTCTGATGTATTGTTGTTTTTGCTGTCTGATGTATTATTGTTGTTTGTTTTTGCTGTCTGATGTATTGTTGTTTTTGCTGTCTGATGTATTGTTGTTGTTTGTGCTGTCTGATGTATTGTTGTTTTTGCTGTCTGATGTGTTGGTTGTTGTTGTTTGTGCTGTCTGATGTTTTTTGCTGTCTGATGTATTATTGTTGTTGTTTTTTGCTGTCTGATGTATTGTTGTTTTGCTGTCTGATGTATTGTTGTTGTTGTTTGTGCTGTCTGATGCATTGTTGTTTTTGCTGTCTGATGTATTATTGTTGTTGTTTTTGCTGTCTGATGTATTGTTGTTTTTGCTGTCTGATGTATTGTTGTTGTTGTTTGTGCTGTCTGATGTGTTATTGTTGTTGGTTTTGCTGTCTGATGTATTATTGTTGTTGTTTTTGCTGTCTGATGTATTGTTGTTTTTGCTGTCTGATGTATTATTGTTGTTGTTTTGCTGTCTGATGTATTATTGTTGTTGTTTTTGCTGTCTGATGTATGTTGTTGTTTTTGCTGTGTGATGTATTATTGTTGTTGTTTTTGCTGTCTGATGTATTATTGTTGTTGTTTTTGCTGTCTGATGTATTGTTGTTGTTTTTTGCTGTCTGATGTATTATTGTTGTTGTTTTTGCTGTCTGATGTATTATTGTTGTTGTTTTGCTGTCTGATGTGTTGTTGTTTTGCTGTCTGATGTATTATTGTTGTTGTTTTGCTGTCTGATGTATTATTGTTGTTGTTTGTGCTGTCTGATGTATTGTTTGTTTTTGCTGTCTGATGTATTATTGTTGTTGTTTTTGCTGTCTGATGTATTATGTTGTTTTGTGCTGTCTGATGTATTGTTGTTGTTGTTTGTGCTGTCATGTATTAATGTTGTTGTTTGTGCTGTCTGATGTATTGTTGTTTTTGCTGTCTGATGTATTATTGTTGTTGTATATGCTTCTGATGTATTTTAGTCACTTGGTTTTTTTTCCCTCACTGTGATGGCATGGTACTCTCTGACTGACAAGAGAAATAATCTTAGTACATGAAAAAATGTAGTGGTCCATCCCGACACATGTAGACCACGTGCATTCACACATAAGTAGACCCACATACATTCACACACACATAGACTCACAAAGTGAAACATGCACACATTGGCTCGAGAAGTGACAATCAAGTTATACAAAAGCTTTAAATCAAAATTTGAGCTTTTTGAAAAATTTTACCTGCCTCTCTCTCATTTTCCCTGCTCCTTCGGTGGCATTATTCCCCTGTACCAGAACCATACTCATGATACTGTCATAGTCAGCACTGGGAGGCTGGAGGGGGCAATGGGTATCAGGTTGTCATGGGGTATGATTCTGTCATAGCCCAGCACTGGGAGACTGGAGGGGGCAATGGGTATCAGGTTGTCATGGGTATGATACGTCATAGCCTGCATGGGAGACTGACACATGGGATCAGGAGTCAGAGATCCGTCATACCTTCACGGAGAGGAGGGGCAAATCAGGTGTCATAGATCTGTCATAGCCTGCACTGGAGACTGGAGGGGCAAGGTATCAGGTTGTCATGGGGTATGACTGCATAGCCCTGCACTGGGAGACTGAGGGGTCAATGGGTATCAGGTTGCATGGGTATGTAGTCAGCCCTACTGGAACACAATGGTATCATTTTATGGGGTACGATTCTGTCATAGACCAGCACTGGGTGGGGGAGGGGGTAATCCACAAAGAGAACACTGATTGCTGCCGAGTCATGGAAGATGTTCCATGATGCCTGTTCTGACCCTGTGTACACAGAAACATTGCGAGCTGTGCTTCCATTGGTACTATGATGTTTCATCTGTGAGCCAGCAAGAGTTTCCACTCTGGAGGGTGTCTTAATCCCCAATGATTAGATCCTTGAAAATGCCAGTAATGAAGACTTTGACATGGATTAACGTAGCATGGAGTCACAGCAGGGATGTGGAGAGGAAACGAAATGAGGTCAGAGGAGCAGGCATCACTGTGATGCAGGTCTGCAGAATGTAATGTTTGTTTTAATATATATGTAGTGTATCTATGGTGTGTGTGTGTCGGGAAAAGAGAGAGTGGTGTGTGTAATGATGAGAAGAAGAATGATTAAGATGAAATACTGATTTCCGGTTGGTCTAAACAGCATGAGAAGGGTTACTGTCTTTCCTTCATAATTATCCTGCATTAGCCAGGCTTCGGAATAAATGGTAATTAGAAATGTTGTCAGGAAATTCAAGCTATAGTCTCACAGACACAATTGTTAAGTGATGATATTCACTGTTATCCCAGTCCTCAAATTGAGCGCAGCATGTTTCACAATTCTTGATATGAGCCAGTTGGGCTGAGAAATCCAATAATTTTTTATCTCCGTTGGGACCCAGGCCCAAGTTTTCAGCTGTAACCCACAGTGCAAGGCACGCTTTTCGGTTTGTTGAAACTTCCTGGTACCTTGCATACAGGCCACTCCTTTTCAACCCAATCTTATCTTAAAAAGGTTGGAAGAAACTGTGGTGCAATCCATGTCGTTACCACTCACAATGAACAATCTTTAGAATTTGGACTTCCACAATTGGGACATAAACACTGTTAACAGCAGACTACCCATGAAAATTGTTCAGAGATGTCCCACTTGATTGATCTTTCAATTTCTGAAAGGAGCGAAACATTTTCATTTAATGATGTAAGAAATAATTGAAGAAAGTTTTTTCAAAAAAAATTCTGGTTGTTTTGAAGTGTATGTTAAAGGAAGAGGTGATTTTTTTTTTTTCTTCTTTTTTTCAAATACTTGTGAGTTGACTTAACTGGTGAAGCCCAGATATGACCCTTTGTGTGGTCAGCTAAGCTACATTCCCTCCTACCTTGCACACACTTAACAGTGACATTCACAAAGACAGGAGTATGCTGGAAGCCAGACTCCAGGTACAAGTGGCTGCTGTTTATCAGTGCCTTGCGGGTTTTGTCCAGCGGTGGTGGGTATTCGACAACAGTCACAGAGAGAAGCAGCTGGTCAGCTGCTGACCCATGCGGACCATGCGTGTGTGGATGTGTCTGGCTCACCTGGTGGAGTATCCAGTCCCTGCCCACTCCTGTACGACCCTGCCAACCAGAACCCCGAGAATCAAATCAAGGTAGTCTGCTATTGCTTGGAGCTGCTATTGGAAGTTAGAAGGATTTCATGGAGCTTAGAATGGCTTTTAACTCTTTATTACATTGTTTCTGAAAGGGAAAGTGGCAAAATCTGCATTTATCCAAATGAACTCTTCTGTTTGAAGTACGGAAAGGTAACTCTCTCACACCTCCATGTACACGTGGGTGTGCTGCTTTGAGAAAGATGCTTTTTGGTACTTCATGCAAAAGGATACATTGGGGGTTAGATGTGAATTTTGCCGGAAGAGTTTATTTTTAAGAAATAAAGGGGCAAAAGTTCCAGAGAAAAGATTTCAGTCTTCCAGGTGTCAGTTGACCCTGTGCTGTCCATGTAAGGGCTGTATCTGTATTGAACAATCTTTTTTTTTCTTAATTTTCACCAGTGATGAGTCGACCATCCTGATTTTGTTGTATGGCTGCCTGGGCTTTAATTTTTTTTTAATGAATGTTAACATTTGATGTTTATCAGTGTTGATTTGGCAAGGAAGGGGGGGGGGGGGGGGGGGGGGAGGCAGATTAATTTGCTCATGCTGTTAATACTCACATGACGGTGTGCCATGTGCTGGATCAGGACCGCCTGTACATCCCCTGGCAGAGCAGGCCCAGCCTGTCGACCGCCATTACCTGCTGCAGTATGTCAGCGTGACGCTGCGGGACAGCATGACATGCACCTCTCCCCAGTGACGTCCTGGCCGTGGACAACCTGGCGACTCCCTCTGCCCCAGGAAGGTGTGAGGTGATTCTTCTCGTGTGGGCTTTCGCTGGTTGTTCACTGTAACACTGTAGTCAGAGTCTGTCACACCCAGGGAAGGTGTGATGTGTCTGGTCTTTCTCTGTGTGTGGGCTTTCAGCTTGGGTTTGTTCACTGTAACACTTGTAGTCAGATGTCTGTCACACCCAGGGAAGGTGTGATGTGTCCTGGTCTTTCTCTGTGTGTGGGCTTTCAGCTTGGGTTTGTTCACTGTAACACTTGTAGTCAGATGTCTGTCACACCCAGGGAAGGTGTGATGTGTCCTGGTCTTTCTCTGTGTGTGGGCTTTCAGCTTGGGTTTGTTCACTGTAACACTTGTAGTCAGATGTCTGTCACACCCAGGGAAGGTGTGATGTGTCCTGGTCTTTCTCTGTGTGTGGGCTTTCAGCTTGGGTTTGTTCACTGTAACACTTGTAGTCAGATGTCTGTCACACCCAGGGAAGGTGTGATGTGTCTTGATCTTGCTCCATGTGTGGGTTGAATAGATTCCATTTTGGTTGTTGAAGGGGGTGGGGGGGGCTTGGTTCACCCCCCTCTCCCTCCCTGGGCCCCCTCACCAGGGTGTTGCCCCTGGACCCACCAAGGCCTAGGCAGCCCCTGGATCCTGGCTTTTTTTTTTTCTCAGAGATTTTTCAAGTCAACTGTTCTCCAGCATGATTGGTCTCATTGTGCAATGTCAGTCGTTTTGATTTTTTTTTATATCAAGTCAAAGCCCTGCAACAACTTGCGAGGTTTCTGCTGTCTCTGAATCAGCCATCATGTTGTGCATAAAGGGATGTGTGATTGAACATGATGGTCAGTCAGACTGGTCAAACATGGAGGACGCCATGGAGATGGTTTCAAAGAAGAAACCAGCTGAGAAACAACAACAACAATAAACAATACTTCTTTGGTGATATTGCATATAAGTGTTTGCATATGAGTGCTGTGCTTAATTTTTAAAGTCTGTTCTTGAAGTGTCAAACTGCTACACTGTGGTTTTGAGGCTTTGACCACTCTGGTTCATCCCTGAAGAAATCCATGTGTGACAGTAGCACGTTTCATAACACACTAAAACACGCTCATTTCAGAGAGAACTGAGGTGCGTTCCCAGTGAGACATATGCTGCATTTCAGACTTACCTGGTGTGTGTGTTTCAGGCATGAACAGGTGTGTCACATCCTGACCAACGTGCTACAGTCTGTGCCCCACCTGGAAGAGGTGTGGCTGATGCTGGCGGACACTAACATCAGCCGTGACGACTTTGACACTGCCAGCCAGGTGAGTGGTCACCTGGGAAAGAAGGGGAGGGGTGTGAGGGGGGGGGGGGGGGGGAGGGGGGGGGGGGGATTAGGATATGTGTGAGTTATAAGTACGCTGGTTTTAAGATGTTCATTTCAGCATAATTCCAGATTCTTACTTGGTTCCAGGGTCTTGACAGTTTGTGAGATCTACAGACTCAGTGTGACAAGTTCCTTCTGTATGTGGAAGTGTGTATGCACAAGAAGAAATAGATACACCCGAAGGTGCAGGTAGGACCCAGAGAAGTCTTCGGGTATATCTTTTTCTTGTATGCACATATGTATGTTTATGTTTGTGAGAATGAGATACAAAGTGCATAGATTGATTTGATTTTTCCATGTTTACAGATTGGGAAAAGAATGGGTTCAGGTTTGTGCTTATATCCAGCATACCAGTGTGTTGTGTGGGTGTGCAGGTGTATGTGACAGGGGTCATGTTTGTGCTCATATCCAGCTACCAGTGTGTGTGTTGTGCAGGTGTTTATGACAGAGTTCATGTTTGTGCTCATATCCAGCGTACCTGTGTGTGTGGGTGTTGTGTGTGTTGTGCAGGTGTATGTGACAGAGTTCATGTTTGTGCTCATATCCAGCATACCAGTGTGTGTGGGTGTTGTGTGGGTGTGCAGGTGTTTGTGACAGAGTTCGTGTTTGTGCTCATATCCAGTGTACCAGTGTGTGTGTGTCGTGTGGGTGTGCAGGTGTATGTGACAGGGTTCATGTTTGTGCTCATATCCAGCGTACCAGTGTGTGTTGTGTGGTGTGAGGTTTGTGCGGTTTATGTTTGTACTCCATGTTTGTTGGGTGTGCATGTTTGTGACAGGGTTCATGTTTGTGCTCATATTCAGCATACCAGTGTGTTGTGTGGGTGTGCAGGTGTTTGTGACAGCCAGGTCCACCATCCCATTCAGTGCCAAGATCCATTACCACTCCGCCCTGGTGGATCAGTCACATGTGGGTAACCCTTTCTGTTCTTTCTTTTATACATACATACATACATACGTGCATTCGTACATATTCAGAAAGACTATATTCGTACAAGAACTCATGCATTGATCCATGCATTTCAACCATGCAGACTTTGATGCAGAGTTATAAGCTCTTTTTTTGATGCATACACAATGATACATAGCTGCAACCTCTTAGATACATCCACTTTTATATATACAAAGGAACATGCACACACATGCGCACACACACATACACACACACACACACACACACACACAAGTGCACGAACAACAGCTTCCGTGCACATCCATATACACACATACTTGTGTACTCTCTTACCAGGACTGTTTGTGTAATGTCAAGTACTTTTGTCAGCTACTTGCAGTCACTTCAAGTTGTATGTTTGCGCACATTGCACACACACTCTAAAAAAATGCACACCTACACACACACACACACACACATACACACACACACACACACACACATGTGCACAGACCTACACACGCGCGTGTGCACACACACACACACACACAGTTGCAGATTTTTTCTCTGTTTTTCACATATATGTTTATATATTTTTCTGATTAATTTATGTCTGTTAAAGGGCAGGGTGGACGAGGCCTTGGAGCTCCTGGAGCAGTTTGTGCTGCGTCATTACGACATCAGCCCTGAGGAGAGGGGCAGGGCTGACCCCAACAACCTTTTCTCGTGAGTCGTCCCTTCGCATGTTTGACTCTCTGAGCTCCGCCCTGATTCCCCTCCACCTCACCCTCCCACCCTTACAAAGCCCGTCCATCCTCCTGTCTGCCCTCCAGTGCTCACAGAAGTTGGAACAACTGTATTCTATCAAGGAATGAGGTTTTAGAAACTTTGTTCCGCAGGAGAAGTGTAATGAAAGGAGGAGGAGAGAAAAAGAAAGGAAAGAGAAAAAGTAGTCAAAGTAGCATGAGAGAAAACCTTTGCAGCAGAAAGCAATCCAACCTCCCACCCTATATCTCCACGTCCCCCCCCCCCCCCAAAAAAAAAACAAACAAACAAACAAAGAAAACCCCCAAGAAAGTAAAAACAGATTCTCACACACACACACACACACACAAAAACAAGAAAGTAAAAACAGATTCTCTCTCAACACACACACACACACACACACACACACACACACACACACGCACACACATTCACACACACACACACACACACATTCACACACACACACAACACACACAACCACACACACACACACACACACACACACATGGAAGTCAAAACGTGTAAAAATGTGTCTTATGATCAGCTTCTTATTGATCCTTTTGTCTTAGCTCCTTTTGTCTTAGCTTCTTAACATAGTGAGAACGGATAAGCTGTGGAGGGTACATGGTTAGCAGAGATGTGAGGGTGCATGGTGAGTGAGGATATGGGGAGGGAGATGGAGGAGAAATGGTGAGAAGAGGGGATATGGGGAGGGAGATGGAGGAGAAATGGTGAGAGAGAGGGAGGATATGGGGAGAAAGGTGAGATGGAGGAGATGAAATGGCAAGTGAGGATATGGGAGGGATGGGAGATGGAGGAGAAATGGGTGAAAGGGGAGGATATGGGGAGGGAGATGGAGGAGAAATGGCAAGTGAGGATATGGGGAGGAGATGGAGGAGAAATGGTGAGTGAGGATATGGGGAGGGAGATGGAGGAGAAATGGCAGTGAGGATATGGGAGGGAATGGGAGAAAGGCAGGAGGAGAAATGGGGAATGAGTGAGGATATGGGGAGGGAGATGGAGGAGAAATGAAATGAGATGAGAGTGAAGTGAGATATGGGGAGGGAGATGGAGGAGAAATGGTGAGTGAGGATATGGGGAGGGAGATGGAGGAGAAATGGCGAGAGAGGATATGGGGAGGGAGTGGAGGAGAAATGGTGAGTGAGGATATGGGGAGGGAATGGAGGAGAAATGGAGAGGATATGGGGAGGGAGATGGAGGAGAAATGGGAGAGAGGATATGGGAGGAGATGAGGAAATGGCGAGAGAGGATATGGGAGGAGTGGAGGAGAATGGAGTGAGAAGGGGGGAATGGGGAAATGGCAAGAGAGGATACAGGGAAGGAGATGGTGGGGAGGGGTGGGGATGGGGGGAGAGGATATGGGGAAGGATAAGGAGGGCACAGGGTGAGTGAGGATAGAGGGAGGGTATGATGTATGGAAGAGGGAACGCCAGAGTGGAGCTACAGGTATCTGTGAAAACAGGTCGTCATGTGTCCATAGAGGGTCAACTGGAATCAGTGGAAGTGAGATGTGGCAGTGCTCATTCAAGAAAAGGAGCTAGATCTGAACATTGTCTTTTGGGTCGCATTGTTTTGAATGATGTGCAGTGTATTGGAACCCTTTACCCACCAGCAGCATAGCTCATTGCAAAAGGTATTTAAAACGACTTGGCCAGTTACCATGGACAAACGAATTACAAGACAAAACATGACGGGTTTCAACCACTCAGGTCTTCTTCAGGCAAGAGGTCGAAACGTGTCGTGTTTTGTGTAATTTGTTTGTCCATGTTAAAACTGGCAGAGTTGTTTGAAATACCTTTTAAAAAATGTGTTTCAATTTCCACCTGCAGTCACCTCACTTTGCAACCAGCAAGCGTAGCAGTTGTCTTCAAGAGGTAAAGGTTTCAGTGATGTCTTGCTAGTACTTGGGACGTGAGTTCAGTCCATTTCGCTTGGTCCTTTGTCGTTTCCTTGTGTTAATGTGCTGTGTATGTAGTCTGTGTGAACTGCTTTATAGCCATCTGCTGGGGTTGGACCCGCCGCTACGCAAGAAGATCCCCCCTCTGAAAGAGGAGGCCAGGCCGTTTGTGACCGACAAGGGTATCTACCTCTGGCTTTGTTTCTGGTGAGCCATTTTATGGGTTTCAGTGTTGGTGTGTGTGTATGTGTGTGTGTGAGAGAGAGAGAGAGAGAGGCCAGGCCGTCTGTGACAGACACTGGCCTTGTTTCTGGTGAGCCATTTTCTGGGTATGGTTGTTGGTGTGTGTGTTGTTATGTGTGTGTGAGAGAGAGAGAGAAGCCAGGCTATTTGTGACAGACAGGAGCATCTACCACTGGCTTTGTTTTTGGTGAACTGTTTTTTGGGGTTTGATTGTTGGTGTGTGTGAGAGAGAGAGAGAGAGAGGATGCATGCGTCAAAGTCATCATACTCTGATTTGATCTCTTTACATGAGATACCGTGTTAGATGAATGTGTACATGCATGTCCGTAAGTATGCGTATGTGAATGAACGGAGATGAGAAGTATTGGTGACTCGTCGTTTTGAGATGAAAAAAAGGGTTCACATTGAACTGCTGACAAAATTAGTCAGTCTGTCATAATTGGGTTTAAAATAGAGTGGAGTGGTATGCAGAAGTCCTTTTCGAAAATGGACGGAGAGGGAGGTTGATTTTGGAATCAGAGCTTTGACAACTCATTGGCTGGCTTCTCATTTCTGGAATACCTCTGACTCTTCTTCAAGATCGTTGGTTCACTTCTGTTACATAATGGTGTGGGCCGGCGAGCTGTGGCTGGCTGTAGAAAGAGGGGATGGGGGGTGGGGGAGGAGGGGAGAAAAAGACTAATGACTGGTGTGGTGGTTGTGTGTGTCAGCTTGCTGCTGGAGCTGCAGGGGGAGACAGGGGAGGTAATCAACACGTACGAGCTGGCCTTGTCGGCCACCACGGGGGCCGTCGACCTCAGCCAGCTGTGGAAATGGTGAGGAACCAGATGTTGACAGCTGCACCACCTGCTCTGAAAGCATCATGCTTGTTTTGTTGCCCTAAAGCCTCACCAGAAAATCCGGCACAACTCATCGTACACTTGCCCCATTTTTGTCCTAGAAATACATGCACATTCTGTTGAGAGCCCTTAGGGAGTTTGATTTTTGAGATCAGTGTGTAGAGTTGTCTGTTGTCGTCTGTAGAAAGATGTCAGTGAATTGTCACAACTTGCATCTTGTTTTGCAGCAGTCACCTGACAACGGCATAATTTTGCTTCCTTTTCATTTTGTAATGCAGACAGTATACTGCTCAGACACAGTAGTTGACAATTGTGGTGTCTTTGTGGGGATAAAGGGGCTTTTTCAGTGCAAAGAGCTCCTCCCCCCTCCCCCACTCCATCTTCTGGAAGTTCTGTGTCAGTAGATTTCCTTTTTTTCTGTCTCTTCTGACTCTGCCTTTTTCGTTTTTTAGATATGAATGTTTGCCTGTCTGTACTGTCATCTGTTTTTCTGCCTTTATGGACTGTTTTCCTGTTTTTGTTTAGGAAACTCAACATGCTTTTTAGTCTAGCCATTTATGGTAAGCCAGCTTTTTGTTCTTCTTTTTTTTCTTTATTTTAGATTGTAATCTGGCAGTTAGGTAGTCGAAAATTGTTGACACTGTTTAGAGTGGACTCTGGCTGTCCAACGTGCATTGTCTGTTTGGTCTTTGTGGTCATTTTTTTGTTTTTCTCTCATTACTTTTAACCATTTTGTGATGAATGTGGGAGCAAGACAGTTAAGGGGAATTACTGTTGTTCTCAGCTCAGTCCAATTGTCTATGCCACAGGATATTAGTAGTTGGACTGACATGTCATTTAGTGTTTGTATTGTTGGTTTCTTTCTCAGAATACTTTTTTTTTTTCTTTCCCAGTGATTTGGTTTGCTTTTGATGTGGTTATTTTCCTGTGTGAGCTTAACAATCCTGTCTAGGTAGCTTCGTGTTTGGCCGGGCTGTATTGCATTTAAACCTTGAAAAAGAAGCACAGTTGCATGACCTTGCTTTGCTCAGTTAGGCCTCTTCACGGTTTGGGGGATTGTCATAGAGGAGATGGCAAGATGAATGTTGTGTTGGACAGAGACACCTAAGGATTGTACAATCACAGACAGCTAAGGATTGTACTATCACAGACAGCTAAGGATTGTACAATCACAGACACCTAAGGATTTATGATCACAGACACCAAAGGATTGTACAATCACAGACATGTAAGAATTATACAATCACAGGCACATAAGGATTGTACGATCACAGACAGCTAAGGATTGTACAGTCACAGACATCTAAGGATTGTGCAGTCACAGACAGCTAAGGATTGTACGATCACAGACAGTTAACAGGGTTCGTACAGTCCTTAAAAGTCCTTAATTTTGAGGGCATACTTTTTAAGGCCTTAAAAGTCCTTAAAAATCAGGCTTTTGCTGAAAGGTCTTTAAAAAGTCCTTAGATTTTGTCACTGCCTATGATTTTGAATAAAGTCTGTGTAAAACCTAGTTTGTAAAAAAAAAAAAGGCTTGAAATTAAAAAAAAAAAAAAGGAAGTCGGAGTTAAGATCGAAGATCTCACCGATACGTTGTCTGCTATAGGTCAAAACAGAGTTACGGGCCTTCATAGCACATGCACGTACATGTGAATGAATGTTCCACCATTTTGAAATTGAGAAGTCAGCATGCTGGGGAAGTGTTTGTTTATCATGGTTTGGCTGGAAAAAGATGAGTACAAGGAATGGCTGCAGGCAACCCAGGTGGAGACAGAAGCAAGGCCTTTTGCAGCATTTGCAAGAAGACCATAGGCATTAGTACAATGGGAGAATCAGCTGTAAATAGCCATAGAAAAGGAAAAAATCACTGCGACCTGATGAACGCTTCATATCCTGCAGTTCGTGTTTCGAGTTTTTTTGTTTTTGAATTTTACAGTGAGCGACCAGCCCATCACTTCTGACAGTTCACCATTCTGCAGTTTATCAGCCAGCAGTTCTGCTCCAGCTCAGATGTCAGTGAACAGCTTGAGCCGTACGAAAACAGAGCTGAGAGGCAATGAAATCGGAAGTACTGAGGATTTTAAAAGTACTTGACAAGTCGTCACAGCTTTTGTTCGTGTGAAAGCAATTCAAATCTGTTCCAGCGAATGTTCTCGGACTGTGCAGTTGCCAAACAGTTTCAGTGTGGAGAAAGAAAAACTTGCATCCTCTCAGTGTTTTGATGTTTATGCCCTCAGTGTTGTGACGTGTAGAGTTTTAGTTATAGAGGCATTTTACGCTCAGTGACTTCAAACAAACGTGTATGACAAGAACTGAAATTCTTATGGAAGTCAGGCAAACTAACATTTTTGTCAACTGCAAGATTGGAGAATCTGTTGTGTACAGCGAACATTTTCAAACATTTTTGTCAATTGATCACAAGAAGTGAGAATCCTACTTTGCTCTGCTGTAGTGTAACAAACATTTGTGTCTATACTAATATTAACAATAACAGCTGAGATTCCTAAAATCTGTGCTCGCAGAGGATCCATGATACGAGTATTGAAGAGTAACAGCAAATGATTTAATTTGTGTCTGAATTTCATTATTATTTTTCTTAAAATTATCCGTGAAGTATGTCCTTAAATTAGAAAAAAGGTGCTTCAAAAGTCCTTAAAAAGTCCTTATTTTTTTTGTATGGAAATCTGTATGAACCCTGGTTAAGGATAAAAAAAATGGGCAGCTAAGGATTGTACAATCACAGATACCTAAGGATTTATGATGACAGACACCAAAGGATTTTACAATCACAGACATGTAAGAATTGTGCAATCACAGGCACATAAGGATTGTACGATCACAGACACCTAAGGGTTGTGCAATCACAGGCAGCTAAGGAATGTACAGTCACAGACAGCTAAGGATTGTACGATTACAGACAGCTAAGGATTGTACAATCCCAGACACCTAAGGATTTATGATCACAGACACCAAAGGATTGTACAATCACAGACACCATAGGATTGTACGATCACAGACAGCGAAGGATTGTATGATCACAGACACCAAAGGATTGTACAATCACAGACACCTAAGGATTTATTATCACAGACACCAAAGGATTGTACAGTTACAGACACCAAAGGATTGTACGATCACTGACGCCAAAGGATTGTATGATCACAGACAGCTAAGGATTGTATGATCACAGGCAGCTATGGATTGTACAATCACAGACAGCTAAGGATTGTATGATCACAGACAGCTAAGGATTGTATGATCACAGACAGCTAAGGATTGTATGATCACAGACAGCTGAGGATTGTACGATCACAGACAGCTAAGGATTGTACAGTCACAGCTAAGGATTGTACAGTCACAGACAGCTAAGGATTGCACAATCACAGACAGCTAAGGATTGTACGATCACAGACAGCTAAGGATTGTACGATCACAGACAGCTAAGGATTGTACAATCACAGACAGCTAAGGATTGCACAATCACAGGCAGCTAATGATTGTACAATCACAGACAGCTAATGATTGTACAATCACAGGCAGCTAAGGATTGTACGATCACAGATGGCTAAGGATTGTACAATCACAGACATGGGACTGTTGTCTGAAGGTCACCTTTATGAGCAGTGTGGGACAGTCTGGTTTCTGAAATGCTGCCCAGTCTGGTTTCTGAAATGCTGCCTTCTTTTCTGCCCTCAGCTATGTGCAGTTCCTG
This sequence comes from Conus canariensis, assembly GCA_033310375.1. Lineage (NCBI taxonomy): Eukaryota > Metazoa > Mollusca > Gastropoda > Neogastropoda > Conidae > Conus > Conus canariensis. The sequence continues at coordinate 77,913,053 of CM065724.1, forward strand.
TACCGTCAGCACTGCAGTGCCCCGCCCCACGTCTCCCACAATGCACTGCAGCAGCTGCAGGAAGCCCTGATGCGCAGCGTCACCACGGCTCCCACCCTGCTACCGGACCCCTTTCCTCGGCAATTCCAGCCGCAGCCTGAGAGGTGGCGGGACTTGAGTCACGTGACGTCACTGGTGGAGTTCTACGTGGAACTGTTGTCGCCTGATGTAGTGGCCACCGCTCTCCACACCTTCTGCGACCTGATGCCAGACAACATTGCACTGATCACCAGGTGAACGAGGGTTTTCTCAGGGAGAAATTGGCTTGCGTCTGTTGATCAGTCTATATGGTGTTACATGTATTGTGTCAAGCTGTTTGCAAGGATTGGTTACTTTGCTGGCCATGATTGGCCAAAATGTCATGGCTGACGCAGACCTGATACGTTGCAGATCGTCTTGCTCTTCCAGCCGCAGCCGCATCGGTCCTTTCATTCCGTGATCAAGTGCTGATAAGACACGGTCATGTCAGATGTTTTGCCACATCTCTCCTGAGCTTCTTCAGATACACATTGTTGTTCCTTTCTTTTGCTCACCTCTCTCTTTGATAGTCATCTTTGCACTTCAAACTCCAGTGCGGCTCAATTTTTTTTTTTTTTTTCTGCCACTGTTTTGTGTTTTCTCCCCCAATAGATTAGAGCCAAAGTTGTAAGGTGGATGCCGAAGTCGTGCCCAAAAGAATAGAATTCCTTCATGGATGTAAACAACAGTGTGAAGAGAGATGCTTGACAGACATTCCCATGTGTTCGCAGATGCGTGGAGATGGCCGTGGAGGATGGACAGATTCGCCGAGCCCGCAGTCTGTGTGCTAGCGCCATCTACGATAAAGTGGCCAATCTGCACTTGTGGAAGCTGTGAGTTGTCTGTGTGTGTGTTGTCTGCCTGCAGTGAGGAGGGGCAGTGGGTAGGGCTGGGCTGGTTCAGGACATTGGCAGCTGCTTTGGGGATGGGTGGTTTTGCAGGCTGAAGCTGTGTGTGTGTGTGTGTGTGTGTGTGTGTGTGTGTGTGTGTGTGTGTGTGTGTGTGTGTGTGTGTGTGTAACTCCAGCTTTGTTATCCTGTATGTGTGCAACTGTGTTTATAAATGATTAAGAGAAATGAAGGTTGGTTCAGTAGTTCAGGATGTGAGGCGTATGCTTTATTATGTGTCTGTGTCTTTAATAAACAATCCCATGTCATTTTTCAGTGAGGCGTATGGTTTATTATGTGTCTGTGTCTTTAATAAACAATCCCAATGTCATTTTTCAGTGAGGCGTATGGTTTATTATGTGTCTGTGTGTCTTTTAATAAACAATCCCATGTCATTTTTCAGTGAGGCGTATGGTTTATTATGTGTCTGTGTCTTTAATAAACAATCCCATGTCATTTTTCAGTGAGGCGTATGGTTTATTATGTGTCTGTGTCTTTTAATAAACAATCCCATGTCACTTTTCAGTCCAGGATTTTGTACGAGATTGCTGACCTTGGTGTTTATGCATGAACAGAATGAAAATCAAAGTTCTCGTCAGCTGCCAAGCCCAGTTTCTTGTGCACTCTTGCTTATACTTTATCAGATATAAAAGAAGATGGCAGTAACTATTTTGGAAAGTCTTTGGCTGCCCATGCAAAACCTGCATGGAAGTATCTACTTTCATTGTGAATGCTTTGGTGTGTAATGTCTTGCCGGCTTTTCCCTAATAAAATACTGTTACGCACACATACACGGAGTGGATTCTGGATGGCGGTATGATTGGCAAACTGGAAGTGCCTGAAAGTGGCAGACCCTGCAGAGTACAGACACCTGGTGGACCTTGTTTCTGTGTTGCAGGGCTTTGGCGCTGGCTCATCAGGATGGAACGCCCAGAGAGGTAGGACAGTGTGGTGTGTGTCGCTGTTTGTCCTGGCTTAGGGTTATCGGTTTTCCCCTGGTAGTGGTGCATTGTCTTGAACAATCCATTGAAAGATAACAAAAGATGGCAGACATATCCTCAATGAGAAGTTGGTGTGGATGATTAACCTTATTGGGACTTTGTAAGTAAATCAACTTGAAGATAACATAAGACGGTGGACAGATCTTCAGTGAGAAGTTTGTGAGGATGATTATTAATCCCATTGGAACTTTGTCAGGCAAAGATGATGTGGTTTTGTGAAGTGAACCCATACCTACTGCTTTCCAGTATTCTCCAGTTGTTTGGAACTGTGAGTACAACATTGTGATACATTACGGACGATGGCATTCATTATCATGAAAGAAAGTCATCAGTTGAAAATCTATTTGACACAGGACATAAAAGTTGACAGTTTGCCATTTTTCTTTTAGTTGATATTTATGCAGTTTTGTATTCTTTTGTACATTTCATTTCTCTCTTTTTTTTTCTTCTTTTTTTTTCTTTTAAGTAATGGTTCCCTTAGCATCATAACCTTGTTAGAAAAACATTAAAGTATATACGTTCAAAAGTAGTGAAAATGATTCAAGGTTAATTGAGACTAGATTATGTTTGACCAGTCTGGAAACGTTAAGATGTCTTTTAAAGAAGCACATTTGTATGAAACGTTGTTGCCTTTTTGGGTTGGAGTTGTTGTGTTACCATTTCTTTTTGTCCGAGTTCTTCCTGTGTGTGATTGAAATGAATCTGTGTTTGGCGTCATATACTTTACCATGTCAGACCATAGCATTCAACGGCAGTTAGCCAGCTCTGTCAGGCCGAATTTTTTCCGTGGCCAATGCAGTCATAAGACAGTCACGTGATGTCACCCCACTTCCGGCCCCGGAAGAAGCCAGTGTCAACTTCCTATAAGTCATTCATCTTCGGCCTGCCGTCAAAGCAAGATAAGTCTTGTGCTCTGTCTCGCCTATACTTGCCTTTGTGTTAACTTTGCTGTGTTTTGTTCTATACTTGATTCAGTTGTGGCTTGCAAATGTGAGGCTCTTGGTGGGAGCGTATTTATCAAAAGATTTGTCTCTTTTACCGGCACTCTCGGGAGCGTATTTATTAAAAGATTTGTCTCTTTTACCGGCACTCCCGCGACTTTGTTACTCGCGATCGTCGGCACCGCTCGCCGGTCGTGTTCCCCCACCATATTGCCGAGCCTCGGGTTCAGCACGCATTTTGTGCTGGTTCCGGCTTGCACTAGACCCTGAGTATTTTTGCCGTGTGAGGCTCTTGGTGGGAGCGTATTTATTAAAAGATTTGTCTCTTTTACCGGCACTCTCGGGAGCGTATTTATTAAAGATTTGTCTCTTTTACCGGCACTCTCGCGACTTTGTTACTCGCGATCGTCGGCACCGCTCGCCGGTCGTGTTCCCCCACCATATTGCCGAGCCTCGGGTTCAGCACGCATTTTGTGCTGGTTCCGCTTATTAAGGTTTAGGGCTCAATAACTATCACACCTGTACTCTTTACCCTTCACAGGTAGAACGTGTTCGAGTAAGGGTGTGTGACACTGATCTGCTTATTAAGATTTAGTGCCCAAGAACTATCACACCTATACACAGTGATACTCCACGTGTAGAGATTGCTATTAATAGCCATACCAGTCACACGACCGGTGGCGTGTACGGGTAGTTCGAGTTTTCAGTCGATCTCTCGAGCACTTTGCACGACACCACACGGACGATCGAGATTAATTGATTTTCTCGATCGGCCACCTTGTCTCCTCTTTGCGGTCGTGTGTTCCGGGTTTGCTCTATCCACCTGTGCCCAACATGGTGAAGGACACCGCCGGGTCGAGCCACTCCACTGCTCGGAGTTCGCTCAATTTCCCGGAGAACCCGCGGGTCGATTCCATCTCGGAGCAATCCGTTCGCACTGATGAACGTACGGTTCGGGTAGACAGAGACGACTTCTCCCGGAAGGGACGCGTGATCTTCCTCGTCTACCAAACCGACGGACGCACGACCGCGGCGTCCCAAGGCTGATAGGCAAGCGGCCACCATTTCAAAATGCCTTTCATTTGATCTGCCTGCTAGTCTAAGGGCAAAGCTCCCCTCAAGGTGCTGCCCAGAAAGTCTAATGGCAAGGCTCCCCTCAAGGGGCCCGGCCGAGCAAAGACTAGCCAACGGAATTCGCCCTCCCCCACCCCTTCTCCATCGGCCAGCTTGCCCTCTAGCCTACGGACTCGCTCGGAGACTTCTAACTATCATGCTGAGTCACGCGAATCTCGGCCCCCGGGGCACCTTGCCGAGCCGCAGACCAGCACGGGTGACGGATCTGGGATGGAATCACCATCCGTCACTCGCCTTGATGAGTCACGTATCTCTTTTTCCCCCCAAATTGATACGTGCACTCATAGCGCTCGGCCCCACCGGGCACAGGTGCAGCCAACACCTGAGCTCGAGGAGCGCTTCGACTCCGGAAGCAGCCTTATGGTCACCCCGACGCACGACCTCGGTGGTGTCCATAATCCTGGGCGTGCGGGCACGCCGCGCCATGGGCCCGGCCGTGCCCATGCACAAGGACGGTCGACCTACCCCGATCGAACGTCACCTTCTTCCCTAGGGGTATTGGACGTTGGGGAACCGACCTTTCGGATCCCCATTTGGGCAACGTCCGCGGTCCCGCTCCTCCGGGGGGAGGATCTACCAGCGGGACCAAGGGTAACCTGACATATTCCTCCAGGGGGAGGAACACGGGACCGCATCCTGACCAATCCGCACTTTCGCGGGTTGGGGGCTCGACTTCCGCATCCTCCTCCATACCATTATGGCCCTCCCAGGCCCATTCCAAGGACGTGTATGGTGCAGTGCACGGACCTGGACGGGGACGACAGGCCACGGCCTCTCAAGCCCCCCCCCAACAGTGATTCAGGTTACCCGGGTCCCCGGGGACTTTCTGCCTACAAGAAGAAGAGGGTCTCGTGGCTACGACTCGGCGGATGTCTGACCTACGCATTCGCCCAACACGCTGGTCAGACCTTGAGTGCGGCCTACCTACCATGGTTTTTCCCCAGGGCCGCCACAGCCCGTTTACCTCCCCGGGGACCGGTGGCTCTATGCCCCCGAGAGAGACCAGTGGCTTAACGCCAACACCCAGCACGACCAGCTACATGGTCGAATGTGGCACCCGGCCTCACTTACCTGGGTCGACCTTGGTCTCCCTCCTCGGGCGCTGTCCTATCGGCAGGACGATGTCCCGGCCGCCGATTATAGGGCCACCGGGGACACACTACAGGCACCCCTCGACTTACCTCCTGAAGACGGGTGCTATGAACCCTCTCAGGACCAGTACCTCCCTGAGGCGGACGATGACGAGGAGCTAGCCCCCACCTCATTGTACGATGTCCGCACGATAGAACGGTGGCGACCAGACCTCGTTAGGAGGGAGGCCGCACCCGCTGACGAATTTCTCTCCCTCTCCCCCGGCCCAGAGATCTAGACCAATCTACCCAAGAACCCCTCAGTCGCCTCCTTGTTTACGGACAATCCCGTGACCAGGGAGATGGGCATTTCCCAGTCGGACCGTCGGTTGATCCCCCACCTGCCCCCCCCTACTTCCGGCGCCATCTCCTTTAAGAACCTAAAGGAATGGGTCCGAGTAGCCAGGATGGGCATCCTCCACACCACGGCGGGACACACCTACTTGGACATGCCCCTTCAGCGAGCGGAGGCTCTATGGCCGGAGGACGATGGTGCCATCCCAGTACCGGGGGACCCGGGCTCTGAGGCGCACCAAGAGCCTGACCCTCGCTTGTTCAGCGATCCTTTCATGCGACACCTAGTTAACAGGATTTCGCATCACCTTTCGGCTGCGGCGGACAGCGCAGCCAGAAGCCACTTCAACTGCTTGTTGGTCGCGAGAGAGGCCGTGCTGGCGCGGACCTCTCTCTCCCCGACGCTTAAGGCAGCCCTGCGATGCATCCCGGGCCAGGTCCAGTCGCTCTTTGGCGACTACTCGGCTGACGTCATAGCACAAGCAGTTGAGGAACGCAAGCAGGCTGTGTCCTTTGCGCCCAGGCCACCGCCACGCCCTGCTAGACCCCCACTTCGTTCCTTCCCCAGGCACAGACCCTATCCCAGACAATCGCCTTCCCGCACCGCACGGCCCGCCAAGCGACCTAATCTTCTCCCAAGGCCTAAGCCAAAACCCCATCAGCAAAATTTTCGGTTAGGCCAACAGTCACGCTCCCGGAGCTGACTAGGGAGACAGCCCGAGGGGGACTTAGATCAGGTAGCACCCCCCCTCGCCCTATCCCCCACCCACCAGCCCAGACCCTCGCCCCCCCTGGCGGGCAGCCTCTCCCGGCATGCCCACCAGTGGAGACGCATACGCCTCACCCCTGGATAGTGGCGGTGCTACAGGAAGGGTTTCGCCTTCCTTGGGCCCACGAGCGTCCCCCTCCTCATGCTATCTCCCCCTCCCTCCCCCAACGAACCCTCCCCCGCCAAAGCAGAAGCTCTTCGCACGGAAGTCCAAGACCTCCTCAAAAGAGGGGCCATCTCGGAGATTTCCCACCCAAACCCCGGCTTCTACTCTTTGTGATCCCAAAAGCCTCGGGAGGATGGAGGCCCATTCTAGATCTTTCGCCCCTCAACAAGTTCCTCAGGCCCACCAAGTTCAAGATGGAGACCCCCACCCAGATCCGAGACTCCATCCATCATCGCGACTGGGCCACATCCGTAGACCTGAAGGACGCCTATTTTTCAGATCCTGATTCACCCGGCCCACAGACGATTCCTACGGTTCGGCTGGCAGACCCCGGAGAGGCCTGCACGCATAGTGGACCTCATCTCCTGCCTGTCACAGGCACCCCACACCTCGGCCAGAACCCTGTCCTCCCTCCTAGGAATGATGGAGTCCCTGTCTCCCCTCATTCCCCTGCGGCGGGTCCCCAAACGCCAACTTCAGAGGGAGTTCCGCCGACGTTTGTCACAGACCTCCGACCGCTGGGACCAGGTCATTCCCCTCGGACACTGGTTCATTTCGGCGACGGAGGAGCGGCTCACTCCAGCCACTCTCTCCACCGGGGTCCCCATCTCCCTCCCAACCCAACCCAACCACTGGAACTTTATACAGACGCCTCCAACTTGGGCTGGGGGGCCCACGTGGAGGACAGTCACGCCTCGGGGAGTGGGAGCTGGAAGCGGTCAGGCTAGCCCTTCTCCAACTCCAGCACAAGGTCGCGCACCGACTTGTTCTCCTCCTCACGGACAATACGTCGGTAGCTTGCTATGTCAACAAAGGGGGAGAGGCCCGCTCCATAGGCCTCTCCCTCAGAACAGAGGCCCTCCTTCGCTGGTGTCGCGCAACCATTGGTTTGTGCCCATGATCGACCTGTTTGCCACCAGCTTCAACCATCACCTGCCCCTGTACGTCTCTCCCGTTCCAGATCCCCAGGCGGATGCAGTCGACGCACTATCCCTCCCCGGGACGGGCCTACTGGCGTATGCCTTTCCCCCCTTCCCCATCCTACACAAGGTGATCAGGAAGGCAAGGCTGGAAAGACCCAGGCTGATCCTCGTAACGCCATGGTGGCCGACCCAGTCTTGGTTCCCGGACCCCAAGTCCCTCACCCACGTTCCCCCCCTCCGGCTCAGCCCTCGCTGGGACATGCTGAGACAACCCCGGTCAGGTCTTCCTCACTCCAATCCCAAGATGCTTCGCCTACACGCGTGGCTTCTATGCCAGCCCAACTGCGAACATCTGCATCTACCCCCCACTCGGAGAGACCCCAGTCCGTCCTAGACACACTAGCCGGGGCAGGGGCCTCTCAGGGATTACGGGACTTCGCCTCGGCATCTCGCAGAGCCAGCACCGAATCCCTCTACAACTACCGTTGGGAGAGATGGATAACCTGGTGCTCAGATAACTCTGTTCCCCATTACTGCCCCTCCAACATCCAAATAGGAAATTTCCTCTCCCACCTATCCTCTTCCCTTAAGCTGTCGGCTGGCTCCATTCGGGGCTACAGATCAGCTATCTGCACTACCATTCGTCAACTGGGGGGCCCTTCTTTTGACAATGACTTTCTCCTCAGAGAGGTGTCTAGAGGAGTTGCTCTACGGGAAGCTCAGTCCCCTAGGCGCATTCCCCTCTGGGACCTTTTTACGGTCCTCGATGCCCTCAGAAAAACCCCTTTTGAACCCATTGCTTCTATTCCTTTTGACCTCCTCTCCTTTAAGACCACCTTTCTCCTCGCCCTGGCCTCGGCCAGAAGACGAAGTGAGATTCACGCCCTCAGCGGTGACCCCACAGATATCGCCTTCCACAGGGACGGCTCAGTCTCTCTCAAGTTCCTTCCGGAGTTCTGACATCTTGGGAAAGGGAGAAAAAGATGGAGACATGGACCTTTGCCCCTCCAGGTGTCTCAGGTACTACTGGGAACGCACACGCCCCAGGCGCTCCTCCCAGAGACGACTCCTTATCTCCCTCAACCCCAACAATACTAGAGATATCTCGGCGGGAACTATCTCCAGGTGGCTCTCCAAGACGGTGAGATCTACCTACGCTCAGGCGTACAAGGATCTCCCTGTCCTATCACCCAGGGCCCACGAGGTCAGAGCACTGGCCACTTCCACAGCGTTCCAGTACTCTGTCCCCGTGCGCCACCTGCTGGAGGCAGCCTACTGGCGTTCGGAAAATCCCTTCATTAATTTTTACCTGAGGGATATCCGCATGACCAGAGCTGATGGGTCTAAGGGGATTTCCTTTGTGGCGGCCAATGCAGCCATATCGGTCAACCCCAAGAACCACTAGGGCGCTCGCCCTCCTCCGATTCCTTTAAATTCTGCTATGGTCTGACATGGTAAAGTATATGACGCCAAAATGGGGAGTTTGTGTTATACTCCCTGTTTGGCTAGTATACTTACCATGTCAGACTCTAATTCCCTCCCTACCTTCCCCTCTGGCGCCAAGGTTCTCGGGGTCACCATACACCAGGCCTCGCTGAATGACTTATAGGAAGTTGACACTGGCTTCTTCCGGGGCCGGAAGTGGGGTGACATCACGTGACTGTCTTATGACTGCATTGGCCACGGAAAAAATTCGGCCTGACAGAGCTGGCTAACTGCCGTTGAATGCTATGGTCTGACATGGTAAGTATACTAGCCAAACAGGGAGTATAACACAAACTCCCCATGTTGGTATTAGGGCAGGTAAGTACAGTTCTTTTTTTAAAGAAGTCTCTTTTCCCTTTATGTACTTTAATGTGAACATTTTGGGTTTAGCTTTGTTGAATGTTGCTGTGACGACTCATTAACAATTGTGGGAGGACGTTTGTTGTCATAGGTGTGTTGACATTTCACTGGAGTTTAAACACACATAACTTGCAGTAGCAACCTGGACTTTAGAAAATATAAAGATCTCAAACTTTTGCTCTGCTCAAAGACGTTAGCAAGGCAGTCATTATTTGGAATAATTATACCGTTTCTAGTCATATGTGTGGACATGGGTTGTTCACGTCATGCATGTGCTTGGACGTGTTTCTGCATGCACACACGCTGAGCCTACTCTTCCTGACATGCAAGCACACACTTCTCTGTTCCTTGTGTCTCTCTCTCCTCTTTCTCTCTTTCTTCCATTTTCATACAGAAAGTGACTTGTGCTCAGCGTTGTACCCGTTTCTCTGTTTTCTTCTTTTTTTTTCCCTCCCATGCAGAAGAGGACTTATCAAATGCTTCTAATTGTATCCATCTCTCTCTGTCTCAATTCTCTCTCTTCTTTCTCTCAGTCTCTCTCCAGAAGATGACTTATCTACTGCATCTAGTCGCACCTGTTTCTTTATTGTAGTAACTCTCTGAGTGTCTCTCTCTCCTGTTCTCTGTCTCTCCCTCCCTCTCTCCATCGCTGTGTCTTTCTTCCCACAGAAAATGACTTCTGCTTTTCCTCTCTGGTTGGTGGATTTCTGTCCACCAGTTGCTTGGTCTTTGGATGCAACAGCCAGAGCTCCCGACCATCCCGCTTTCCGTGGAATTTGTTATGCTCAAATGCACGTCATTCCGCTATTTCGCTTGACATCCAAAAATTTTGCTCGCAAAAAAAAAAAGAAAAAAAAAGTTTGTTCGCGGAGTTTGCACATCTGCCGCTCATATAGCCAAAAGCTGTTTGGAAACTTACTTCTGGTTCAGCTTCTTTGGCCACCATCATGTCGAAATGACCTTACTGGACTAATTAATCCTGAGGCAGAAAAGAAGAAAAATAAATTAGATCTGCCATGCAGCTGTGCAGATTCAGTTAGCTTTCTGCTGTCATGATGGGATTGCTGCTGATCCCAGTCAACAGTTCGGCCTGTGGAAGTGTTCAGCCTTGTCAGGGAGAACCTTACAGATTTTCGTTCCTGCTTGGGTCAAGACACTACAGAGGCACGGATGATCCTGAAGTGCAAAAAGAAGCCAAGACATAAGATGAAGCTTCATGAGTGTGTGCTTCAAAAATGTAAAAGAGCAACAGTGTATTGGCTGCAACAGTGATTGGATGAAAGCACCTGACAAAAGGATAGAAAATAAGGCGTCAGGAATGTCGTTGTTTTGTTTTGGGAGTGATGGCATATGTATTCCTCTCAACTGTCAGAATTTCCTGTCAGTTTTCAGAAATGTTCCTGGCAAGTCCTTTCAGAGGTTGGCAGCTCTGAACAGCAGGCATTAATTGAAGATTCCGTGGATGTGATGAAGATAGACATAGATGACTTTAACCCTCTTGCATTTGTATCGCCCATATCCGGCCACTCTGTTAGTCTCCCCTGGTGTTCGTACCAGCCACACATGCTGCGTTACTTTCCCCCGCACACTGCGACCTTATTTTAAGTCAAGGCTGGCCAAAATAAATGGGCATCCCTGAGAGGTGTCTAGTGAAATCTTAGCAGTAGTATGGGGTGTGGGAAACCATTCATTCACACAGACTAGGGTCGTGAACTGACCGCATTCCATTGATTTCTCAAAAAATATGAATACCAGGAGCAGTTTTTGGTTTAAAAAAGCAAGTGCAAGAGGGGTAACATAGTTGTCAGTCCTCGCCAATTTTTTTTTTTTCAACTTTAAACACAAGAAGATTGGCAGGTGTTTAACTGCAGGAATGTGTGTGGGAGGACTTTTGGCTTTTACATGTCTATTCTGATTAGTTTTCAGTTTTTCTTTTATCTCTCTCTCTCTCAGTTTTTATTTAGGTGTTGTTAATATGTAAATAGAACTTCAGATTTTTTTGCATGTGGTCATTATGGGATACATATACCCTTGCAGATAAAAGTGAGGTGATTTAGATGTTAAGGCAATAACTTCAGGGCTTACATGCAGTATTAACCAGTCATCAGCAGTAAGCACCACAACTTTACTCTTCTTGTAACTCAGGTTTACCAGTTGACAGTATGTGTGTGTGTGTGTGTGAAAATTTAGCACAATGTGTGTGTGTTTCTGTTTCTGTGTCACTGTCGGTCTGTAGAGTGTGTGTATAGTTTACCAAAATATGTTGCTTTCCTTTGTGTATGTTTTTGTCATTGCGCTCACACAAGCGCATGTGCATGTGTGGTGTGTGTGTGTGTGTGCCCGTGCCTCTGTGTATTTGTTGTGTGCTTTTCTAAAAGATGTGTCACTGTGTTTGTGTGTGTGTGTGTATGTGTGTGAGACTATATGACAATATGTGTATGTCAGTGCATGTGTGTATGAGAGAGGGAGAGAGAGCGAAATAATACGGATGTATGAACATCACTTAAATGTGAAAGAAGATTTACAGTCATCACATTTACAAAGTGTGAAGTTTGATTTGCAGTGAAAAGAATCCTCCTTTTAAACATTTATGACAGCTTTTTGATACTCTTGGTCTGTGCTTCACCTTTTGTGGCATTTTTCTCATGGCCAACTGCACAGTTCAATGAATGCAGTGTGCATGAAGTGGGACATTTGCGGTACTGCAAAGGGACGCTACTCTATGCTTCCTCAAGTCATAAAGACAACTCTTTGTCACTTGTTTCAATTCTTTATGGATCGAAAGTTGGTCATTCACATTGTGGAAGGAACTGTGGTAGTGTGGACAGGCATGACTTTTTGTCAATTTATGATGCGCAACAAGATGGAGTGAGAGATGGAAGGAGCGATTCACAGCTGGGTACTGTCACAACGGGCATGCAACAGCATGGCACACAAGCTTGATATGTGGCACACCATTTCCAAATTTTTCTCTCCAAAAGACCACAGCCGTGGCGGTAATCTGAAGCCCTGCGTATACTTTGGTGAACAGTTTGTATGTGTGTGTTATCCTTAAATTTTTTTTTCTTGATTTTCTTTTGACCCTTTTTTTAATCTGGCATGGTGAAGGTGCTTGATGAGGAGTTTGGACAGAATCAGCAGGTGTTTGATGGAGCAGTTTGTGTAGATGATGATTGCTTGTTTGCATTGCAAAACTGTTATCTTAAGAGCATTGACAAGCTTGGCGGAATGTGTATTGGTCTGGGTTTTGATTATAGGAATTGTTATGTTTAACCCAATGCAAAGTGGTGACATAAACTGTAGGCTGTGTGTATATATTTGGTATGGGTTTGGATTGTTGCACTGTAATATGTAACCTAAACCAACATGTGATGTAAGCCATACACATTGCCTCTGTATATATACTACTAAAAACAATTGAAGTACCACCCCTAATTTTTGTATGCAATTTTTAAAAAGCTCTGATAAACCAATTAATATTGATAATTGAATAAACTCTGCTGGATAAGCTTACCCGGTTCTCAAATACTACTCCTCGTGCATTTTTGTTATGTTAAAGTCGGTCAGCAGTTATCTACCGCGTCGCATCTGAGGCAAAAAAATCCCGAGAAATTATCGAACTTGTGTCGCTCCCAGATTTTGACACAGACACAGCAAGAAAAAAAAATGTGATGCACGTGAAAGCAATGTCTTTTCTGAGCAGAATTGCAATCAGTTAGCACATTTGACGGGTATAAAAAGTCGCGAAATTTAGGAAGATTTAACCATGCCTGCGAGACAACGACTAAGCAACACCGACAGAGGAAGAGCGATAGCATGGTACCAAGAAGGTATTGGGTTGAGGGAGATTGGTCGACGGCTTGGAGGGAGTCACCCAGTCATTCTGAGGCTCAGAGACCGTTGGCTTAACACTGGAAGTGTTGAAGAACAGCAGGGACGTGGACGGACGAGAAGCACCTCCAGACAGCAGGATCGGTTCATTGTTATCGCTTGTCTGAGAGACCGTTCAGCCAGTGCCACAGTACTCCGAGACCAGCTACGACAAGCCAGCAACGTCAACGTCAGTACCCAGACAGTTCGGAACCGGCTCCACGACGCCAACTTGAGGTCAAGGTCCCCAGCAGTGAGATCAATACTGACCCCAGCGCATCGAGCTCATCGTCGGGCCTGGGCAGCATGTCATAGAAGGTGGACAAGAGCTGAATGGGCAACAGTACTCTTCACAGACGAGTCAAGGTTCACCCTCAGGTTCAACGACGGGCGGGTTCGCGTCTGGCGACGTCCTGGAGAACGCTACGTTGACGCTGCCGTCAGGGAGCATGACCGCTATGGGGGTGGGTCCGTGATGGTGTGGGGTGGGTTCAGCCTACGTCACAGGACCCCCCTACACCGTGTTGAAGGCCGCCTGACCGGTGCCACCTACCGCGACACCATCATCCGCCCCCTTGTGATGCCCGCCCTGAGGGCAGTTGGCCAGGGCGCCCAGTTCCAGGACGACAACGCGCCGTGCCACCGCGCCGCCATCGTGAATCAGTTCCTACAAGGGCAGCAGGTGACAAGAATGGACTGGCCTGCCAGGTCACCAGATTTGAACCCCATAGAGCATCTGTGGGACGTGCTGGGGAGGCGAGTGCGGGCCCACAACCCTCCAGCAGACACCGTGGACCAGCTGTTTCAGTTGCTGGAGCAGGAGTGGCAGGCGATCCCCCAGGACACTCTCCGCCGCCTGGTGCACTCCATGAGACGTCGATGTGACGCTTGTTTGAACGCGAACGGTGGTCATACCCGTTATTAACATCATGACATCTACCATAGACTCTTGTTACTTTTCATTTTGGGGGTATGCCTCTTTAATCAAGTGTAAAACAAAGATAATTTTTTGTTACGGTGTTTGAATAAATTTGAATGGATTGAGGAATAATAAAAATAAAATATTCAATCATTAAATTATGTTCAGCTTTGTTTTCTTTCGAATGACAGCAGTTTTCCTAAGTGGTACTTCAATTGTTTTGAGTAGTGTATATCGGTTCCAGTCTTGGTTATTTCTTTGTTAATTAGAAACAAAAAGTGACAGTGTTTTATTGGTCAGAATGTCATAAAGCTTTTTGGCACAGTATATAAGTTACTTGTTTTTTTTTCCTTTCTGCATTGCTTGGGTGTAGTCATATGTTGTTTATTGTATTTTACATTGAAAAAACATGCTTACGGAAATGAACTTCAGTAATCAGTTGAATATGATCATTAGCTGCATTTCTTCTCTCCCTTCTGCTTGGAGAATGTTTTTCTTTTTTTTCAAAATCCAGACCAGCACATCATATACTGGCCAGAATAAAAACACGTTTGTTAAAGGATTTGGATATAGCCATCCTTTGAGAGTCTTCTGCAACAAAACACTTCCATTTTAAAATTCAATGTGATTCCCTCTGGACAGTAAACTGTTTTGCCAGTCACTATGCTAGTAAAAATCATCGTCAGTATCAAATGCATGTCCTGTGGTCTGTCCTTTGTGTACAAATGCATTAATGTTTGTGTGTGATAGTATTACATGGGTAACTAGTTAAAGTGTAGGATTGTGCAAACAGAAGTGACATTTGTCAGGTATGTAAAAGTGATCAGCATTGTTCTGGTGGAAGAGAGATTGTGATATGTAAATGAAACAGTGTTTTATTGTGTGGAACATATATCCAAGCGAGCAAAAAAAGAAGAGTTATGAGCTGTCGGGATTTTGAAATGGGCAGTGTGAACACTTCCCTGGGAAGAGGAGGAGAGGGAATGCTGTGTAGAAAAAAAACCCAGTAGTGCGGTTGTAATTTAGACAGGTGGACTGGAAGGAATGGAAATAATGAGGGGTGGGATGAGGTGAAGTTGTGTGTGGGTCAACAGCTGTGCTGTGTGTGTATGGCAAACAGGTGGAGCGACTGTACATCCGCGCAGTGACGGCCATGCCTCTGTCCGTGTCTCTGTGGAAAGATGTAAATATGACCCCCTTTGTACCTGCTTTTGTTCTGAGTGTAGCTGGTCTGTAGACTGTTTGATTTCCCCTTGGATTTATCAGTCAGCTGTGCTGTAGTTTGTCTGAGGTAGGATGCGTGTTCACCTTTTAACTGTGGCTCCGCCCTGTGCTGCCTGTCTGCCTTTGCCAGATCTCTACCGTTTTGTTCTGTGCCGAGGGTTGAGGGTGACCTGTTGACTACAGGTGACTGGCCAGTCAACATGATTGTGGAGAGCTCTGGTGCTCCAGGTGTCACTGAATCGATAACCACAGGTCAAAAGGCTGATTTTGCTTCAAGCAATCAGTGTGTCAGTCGACCCGAGAAGTGGGGAATCAATGTTGAGATCAGAAAGAGAGGTTCTGGATTCGCATTCTAATGAGGGCGAGGGACCATGATGGTCAATGTTTAACATCATCAGCACCCAGAACATGCACACATGCACAGCAAACATCTTTTTCCAGATGCTTATGTCAAGTCTGGTGTAAGTGAGATTCTATAATTGTTACGGTGTTTGTTTGTTTTTTTTATTTTTTAGAGTAACCACATTTCAAAAGTTAGGATTGTTTTGTACTCTTAAAAAATGAATATGGTAGTTGTAGGAATGTTGCATTGAAAATGTTGTAGTTTGAGGTTTCAGTTGGTTTTTAGGATTGGTGTGTTGGAAGTAATAAAGACACAAATGAGTAATATGGAAACGAATGGATAACATGAAGATAACAGTTAAAGATAACAGGTATGCAGCATAAATTGCAGGAAGTTATTCAGTGGTTGACAGGGAAAACATTTTTGCCTTTGGGATAAATTTACTCCTTTTTTGCTTTGGTTTTGTCTGGTGCATGCATTCGTTTATTGATTTCTGTTGATTTCAGTGTCGCCCCTGTCGCCCCCCCCTCGTCCTTTCCCCTCCCCTCCCCCACCTCCCCATCAATATAAGCTGTATGTTCCCCCCCCCCCCCCCGTTAACCAAAAGTTGCACAATTTTCTCACTTGTCTGGAGATGTATGTAAGCGTGAAAGTAATAGAATTGTGTCCAGGACGTGGAAACAGTCACACTTGGCACAGATTTTACCTGGTTGTTTTAGGGGTTGGAAAATCAGGAGGAATGGTGAGAAAACATGAGATGTGGGGGGTTAAATGTGGTGTTCAGTATGTCACCAAGACTTCCATCTAGCTGTATTGCCCCATTTGTAGAGTGTCAGTTTGGAATGGAAAGCAGGCTGAGGGAAAGGGCTAGCGTTGAAGAGGCTGGATGTCTTGTGACGCCATGTTGATGATTGTAGGAATAAGGATCGTGTTCACCATAGAAGACACCAATAAGAATGTCAGTGATTTGTCTGCGTAGTTGCACACTGGAGAGGGCTATGGAGAAGCAGCCTTGATGCATCCTCTTTTAGGCTGCATGAGAGTGAATGATCCCATTTTGTTTATAGAGAGAGGGTGGTGGTGGTGGTTACATAGTACTGATTATTGGATGAGGTCATCACAAACCGTTAAACAAATGTGTAGTTCTTTTAAATGATCATTATGTTCTAAGGTTTTTTGACAGAAACGGTCAGTAGTATTTATGACGTAGTGATTAATTGACAGTGAAGATAAAGAGATTGTCTTTATACTAGGCATAGATTATAATGTGATAGTTATGGCATTAATTTTTTTTTCTCAATCGTTAAATATCATCTTTATGGATTGGATCTGTCAGAATCATTTGTGTTTGGATTTACGTATTTTGGCATTGAGTTTATTTTCATGTAATTTATGTATTCTTGGTTCAAATTTTTTTTTCTAGATTAATTTCCTGGTTGTAGTGTAGTCGGAGGTCCTTTCTACCAATAGGATGTGTGATAACATTGCTGGTGGTTTTTTTCATGCCTTCTGTTGTCAGTGGCTATTGTTTGTGATTGTGTGAGACGGATACTTTGATTTGAATTGTTTTGAAAGATTTGTTCATAAATGTTTATAGGATTCAATACCCTTTCATCACTTATTCTTTTTTTTTCTATTGATACAAGAAGAAAATCAGATTTTTAGATGATATGTCACAAACGCATCAATAATAATTTTTTTTGTTAAGTTTTAATTGTAAAGTGATGAATTGTAAATGTTTCTGTGCCTAATCTATGTATAAAAGATTAGAAAAGAAAGTAAAACTTACCCATTAAAAAAAAAAAAAAAACAGTAGCTGTGCTGCAGATTTATTGTTTTTGGAAGGGAATATTTCTTTTGTGTCATGAATCAGATTTGACATGCAGATGAATTGAGAAAACTGTTGTTATCATGAATAGGATAAGGGTGGAATGCAAGGTTGGCTGTAGCTGCTGTGTTCAGTTGAACTTTTCATGAAAAGAGAAGGGAGTAACCAACTACTGTTGTCTTTTCTTTTGTCCTCCCCAACCTCCCGACAGTTCTTGCTGTTTGAGGTCTCCCAGGAAAACACGGCGGTGGTACGCACTCTCCTGACCCATTGTCACACCTTGGGACTGAACATACAGGGCTATGTGGCCACCATCGCCGGCTCCTCTTGACCTTGAACTTGACCTTAGTGACTCCCCAAAAGAGGCAAATATGATCACCAGACTTGGGTTCAAATCCATGAGAAGATCATGAAAATCCAGTGAGTCCTGCGCAAAGAAGAATAATTGTCGTTTTAAACTTGGATCGTCTCAGATTTGTAGATCACAGCATGAAACTTGCTGTTCTATCTCTGGCAAGTCGTAGTGATGTCCACCATCGACAGTAATATGCATGATAGAAAGATTCAGCACAAGCTCTGAATTTACATAAAGCAAAGGCATTACACCCCTTTCCACAGGATTCCAACTGAACAGAATGACTGAAACTGAAGCATTTCTTAATCATATGCTGTCTTGGCAGCCCTCTTATTTAGATCGCTTTTCACTGTGGAATGTGGTAAACATTTCTCTACATCTCTGTCTGTCAAAATGACGTCCAAATTCTCATTTCTAATTGTTCGTAAGATAATGCTGACTGCAAACAGAGGGGTTCTGTGACAGGGTGCGAGTTGACGAATGGCAGATATATGCTGAAGTCGTAAATTGTCTGAAAATCTTAATGAACACACTAACTGCAAATTTATCTGGGAAAAAAAAAAAAAAAAAGAATAAAAAGTGTATTGTTGTCGAAATTAAAGTGAAAAGAACTGCATTAAATGCATGGAGGAAAAGGGAAGTTCTAGCTATATGTTTCAATGGAAGAGCTTTGCTAAATGATAAAGTGTTTTACTGAATGAGAGACAACATGATAAACAATGCAAGATGAACAAAGAACTATTGATCACCATGCTGCGCTGCACATCATCCTGACAGTCTGATGGTTTAATGTTTGGATAGATCCCTGTTCTTTCTGTGGCAGCGCCAGTGCTACAGTACTTGTTACAAGTTTCTGTTTCAGTCGTACATTGATTTGTCCGTCCTTTTGGAAACTTTTTTTTTCCAGAAATTTTCATCAAAGTGAAATCTAGACATCCCTTCCTCTCATGCAATGAAAAATAACATGTTAATGAAGAATGACTGAAGAAGTAATGTTTCATAGTCCATGTTCATCTCAGTATGGAAGATTTACTTGTCAAGAAGCAGATTAATCTTGAACATGAGGAAATCTAGACGTGAAAGTGTCTAAATCTTTAGTTTTAAACAGCGCAGTCAGCTTAGCTGTTTGTAGCCCCCCCCCTCAGATACTTACTTGGGAAGAAGAACAGGTTGGAAGGGAAAAGTCCCAAGCACTGGTGATGCTGATCTCCTGATGACCCTTCGTCCATGTACAACAAGCAAAGAGAGACAGACAGAACATGGGGTGTACCTGTGGATGGCCAGACCAGGTACACCATGTTATACCTCAAGGAAGACCTGAACTGGCTGCTGACTGAGAAGCGCCGATTCTGCTCCAAGTGCCTTGACCTCTTCTGCGCTTGACCTCAGTGTGCCATTGCCTGGCATGTGTCGGGTACGCAGTGAGTATTGTGTTTCTTTGTTGGCCAGTTAGGGCTCTTCGTTTTCCTGTTCCATGTGTGTTTCATGCTCAAAGTGCCGTATTCATGTCAGGTATGTTTTGTGTGAACGACCAGTGTATAATATTCTTTATGTTCATCTGTGTTCACTTAAGTTTGTGTGTGTGCATGTGTGTTGTAGATTATTTTCTGAGAAAGGAATTTGGAAAATTTCTTTTTCTCTCTTATTAGATTTTGGGGGATAGGAATGGGTCATTCATTTGGCATTCGATTGTGTTGTGATCATGGAACGTCATCCGTATGAACGGAGCGATTGTGTGAATGACCTGAATGTGAGGGTTGAGTGTAATGGGGCGGAGATCTGACTTCAATGAACTTGAGCACCGAAGGCCTACAACAACTGTAGATTCTACCATGGAGCTGGTCGGGGGATCCTTGGAGGAAAGACACCTGAGGAAGGGAGTGGGTGTTGTCTTGTGCCTGTCCATCCTCCGGTCGGCAGAGGCAAGGGTGTGGACCATGGAGAAGAGGTTGTGCTGCTGGCAGCGACTGTTCTGTGCGTTGTACACAACCAGTGTGGCGAGGGCTTTCCACAGACACCATGGTTTTCCGCTTTCTTTGTCAGCAAGGGGTGCATGACTTGTGATATGGTTGTTGTAGTTGTTACCTGTTGTTAGTTCCTTTTTTATCATACAGACATCATTTCAGGCCAGTGAAGGGGTATTGCTGCCATGTTTGGGGTATTTAACAGGATGTTTGGATCGCTGCTTATTTTGTGCGTGTATGTGTGTTGCAGGCCGTTGCATTTTTTTGTCATCATTAGTTAGTGTCTGGATGAGATTACTTGTGCATGTTCATTTCTTATTCTTCACACAAAGTAATGTGACGATTATGAAAATAGATATGTTGTAGGTTTTTGTAAAGTCTTCACCGTCATAATTGTTGCATATGCTGCATTTGTGGCGTTTCATGTGTGTGTGTGTAAGAGAAAGGGAAAGTTAGAGATGTGGGAGTGAGGATGAATATTACAGTGTCTTTGACAATTCAGCATTGCTGTGAGCAATAAACGAATGATGATGAGATTGCAATTTTCAGATCTTACTTCATGGGTGATTTCTTTTCATATTAAATTTCATTGGGGGGGGGGGGGGGGGGGGGGGTCAGCATACACAGACACACTTTCCTTCACGCCACATCCCAGCACAACTTGCCACTCGAGTGAAACTTGGCCCAGCCCACTAACCTTCACCGTCTCTAGTTGGTTATGGCACAGTGTCTTTCTTGTACATCTTGTGCTCTCATTACCTAGCCTTCGATGCCAGCTACTCTCTTTCCACCACTTTTTTCCCTCTTTGCTTACCCCTTGCATTGATCAGTGAACTGAATAAGGAAGGATATGTAATCCAGGTTGATCCTACCACTGTCCAGGTGGTCATTGATTGGGATGAGATAGGACGGGTGCTTGCTTCTGTTCGAGCCCATCTCTGGCTAACCCATCCATCCTTACACTCGCTGATCATTCACCTTCCTCCCCCCATCCCTCTTTATGCACACAAGTCACTTTATCCGCTGCCCTCCCCTCAGTACCTTCATGACTTGTCCCTTCGTCAGTACACCTCTTTCTCCATGTCAAACATCCTGCTCTTCCTGAAAGCCTGTATGTAAAGTGTCTGTCTCTCTCTCTCTGCACTTCACCTTCCCTCATACATGTATTCCTCCCACATCTCTCATGAATCGTGACAGTGGTGAGTGATAAAGGGAAGGAGAAACCTGGAATGGTGGTGGATTTTGTACCATCTTTCTCTTGATGAGTTCACCCCCCCCCCCCCCTCTCCTCACAGTAGGCTTCATTTGACATGCACTCTCTCGCCTCTTCTCCTCCCACCCTCATCCCAGCTTTGGTTGAGCCAAGATCTGAAGTTTTCCCCATCCAGAGACAGATATTTTTTTAAGTCCGTTTCTTTCACAGGTATAAACAAAAACACCAGCCCCCACACACCCCTCCCCTTTCATACTAGGATCTCTTTCTGCCTTCCTCCTCACCTTGTGTCATGCACACATATGTTCAGTTAAATTGCCTTTTTTTTTAAAACAAAAATGAATGGCCTTGGATCACATTTTTTCCCCTCATCATGTAAGGCTTTGAAAAAGCTTTTCTAAAGCTTTGAGAACATGTGTTCATGTTTATCACAAGCTTGACCAGTTTTTTGTAACTTTTGTTTTTCTAAGCACAATGTATTTATTCAGTCATTGCATGACGATTCCTTTTTCGCTGTCATGTTAAGATGCAGTGTTTTTACCGCTACTTTTACTACATCCTACAAATCCAGGGTTTTAATAAAATCACAAGCCTCCATTGTTATTGTTTGTGGGCTTTCCTTCCTTTTGGAAGGCCGGTCATTTTTCCTGTAGTCTTCCCAAGCCAGTGTTTTGCAAGTTTCATTTGATGGCCAAAAAAAACGACCAACGGTAAGTCGTACACACAAGAAAATTAGACTTGGGGGCGATGCTGGGGTCTTTTCTTGTGCATGTTCAGCACTTTCCTTCATCTTATTCATTGCATGGGGTTCAGATTATTGGGACAATTCAAAACTGACATGATCAAATATTCATCAATCACTTGGGGAAGTTTCCTGTATAAAGTATCAGATCACATGATGAAGGCAGCAGGTCATACAACGGTCTCGCCACCACCCTCATCCCAACCCCATTTGCCCCCCCCCCCCCCCCCCCCCCCAAAACAAATCATGTAATGAGTGGGTGTGTCTGGCTCTCAGGAGTATGTGTGTCTGGTCAGTTCCACTTATTTGAACCAGTCGGGGAGGAAGCTAACATTGAAGCAAGCATGTTTATTCAAAGATTGTTTGATCCAGTCCATCTTTTCTAGCATGTGCAGGTACTTATCTCAACAATGCAGACTTTAGATAGTGTTGGTTCCTGTAAAAAGATTTTTTTTTGTTTTCCTTTTGACTTTGAACAAGAAGTGTATTTTTTTCATTGCTCAGATGCTTGCCAGTGTTGGCTCCCCCCCCCCCCCTCCCCCAAGTCTGTGAACATCGAATCTTTAGTATTGGTAACGATGAAAGCGACTCTGTAAAGTGTTTTTTTTCTTTCTTTATTTGCAAATTTTTGGCCAGTCTGAATGACTGTCTATATTTTTTTTTTTCTGTTCGTGAAATTTGAAAATAGGAAGGTCTCAAACCAGTATTTGATCATGAATCATGAACAGATAAAACCAGCATGGGGTTGGGCTGACTGGTTTGACATTAGGTTCAAGTATACCATTTTAATCCGTACGACTCCTATTTTAGCTAGAAAAGATTCAGTCTCTACTGGTTCAAAGCTGAATATAATGTGTTCTTTCATGATTGATACATGATTTATTGTGTTTAAAAGAAAATAAAATTGGGTGGAAAAAAACCAAAAACTTTCAGCACCTGTATTCAGCCTGTGTATATTGTTTGAAAGTGCAGTCTGTTTTGGCTTTTTCTACAATTTTTGGTTTGCAGCATAAATGTTTACATAATTCTCTGGCTTAAAATGCAAACCGTCTTGCAGACTGTCAGTCTCTTAAGTGTGCATATACTTTTTGAAATTGTACTTGTGCCTTGCTGTGATTATCTCTTGACCTTATGGGTGAGTATAATGCGACAAGAGGCATGATTAAGTACGCTTAGGTCCTGGTCGCTATTCTTTGTTCATCATGATTAAGATTAAGATTAAAATTATAGTCCCGTCAACAGCAGAGGTTATCTCAGGACTGTCACCACGTTTCAAACCACTTGTTCATCATGAAGATTTCTGAATTAAATGCCCTTGTTCTTGTCCCAGCTGATGTGGGTCCTGGATCTGAAGCAGAAAGTTGGCGAGGGATTGACGACATTTATGTTCAAGAGAATGCACTCTTGCTCAGGATCCCTGACCAAGCAGTATCATTACCCACAGGGAGGGGACTGGGCGAGGTGGGGGGGGTGGGTGGGTGGGAGAGCAGAACAAGGTTGAAGAAGAAGCAGTGTCATCGGGGGAGGGGGGGTCTGTATCTCCAGTCCTGCTCAGAATCCCTGAACAAAATGTCATAGGGGGAGGGGGGGGGGGGGGGGGTTAATCTTCAGGACCTTGACCAGACATCATCATCATCAGAAAATTCCCCCTGCTGACAGACTGCAAGATCAACATGAAAGGGGTGGGAGGGAGGGAGGTGGGGAGTTGTCTACAGTCCATGTGATTCATGACCAAACAGTATTTGCGATTGGAGGGGGGGGGGGGGGGGGGGGGGCTTTTCTACAGTCCTGCACAGGATTCATGACCAGTGTCATCAGGGGAGTGTGTGTGTGTGTGTGTGTGGGGGGGGGGGGGGGGGTTACTAATACAATCCTGTGCACTTTATCCCAAACTGAAGGGGCGAGTCCCATTTGAAGCATTGACTGGTGCAAGTTGTCCATCCTGACAGGCCCCTACTGGAGTTTGTTTCAATGGGAAGACTGGAATCGCACTGTAGACATCACTTGTGCATGCATCTGAATAGGCTTTTCAGAACTTCCTGACCAACTATGCTGATGTCTATGTCTTGGGACCCGGAAATGCTGGGATATAGTGTGAACAGAAGTACAGAGCATAGCCATGTCATGTACTGTCAGACCAAATGTGGAATGCAACTACATCCTCGGCAACTGCGTTCTCATACGTTTACCCTCACTAGTCGTTAAGGTAAAGAAAAATTAATACGTTTTCTGTGGCCCCTTCATACTTGCACTGTGACCTGGGTTTGGATTTCCTCCCTACGTCCACGTCTGGGCATAGATGTTGGTCAAGTTCAAGGAGATGGACATGGTGGCACCCTCTGCTGAGAGATGGCCGATTCATACCTGTGCAGGGGGGGGGGGGGGGGGGGGGGGTCATATGCAGTATTGTGGACATGTTGAATCAGAACAGGTATAACTGAACATCACCAAAGTGGCTTAGCAGCAGTGCAGAGTCCCCTCTGGTGGGCTGCCTCACAACTTGATACCAATTGCTTGCTGCCTGTGGACTGCCAGTACTCGGTTGCAATGGGACATAACTGAGTGAAACTTTGTAAGGGGCAACCGAGCCAGCATGGGAGTCATGCCACCAACTGGACATGGGAGACTAGGACGGCATCGAGGGGGGGGGGGGAGGAGGTAATGTTGCTTATAGCCCAGCCGACTGCAAGGGGCCATATCAGGGCTGTCACCACGTTAAAATCAACTCGCAAGTCATCTCAAAAAAAGAAAAAAAAAAAGAAACCTTTCACACATCTCTTTAAAATGCTTCTAAAAAACGCACCAGAAACTTCGTTAAAAATCTTTCTTCCATAAAATCTTAAATCAGATGAAAAATGTTAATCTTTCTCAGAAACTCAAAGATCTCGTCAGGTGGGACATTCTGAACAGGGTTTTCATGGACTCTGTGTAGGGGGGGGGGGGGGGGGGGGATACAAAATGAAAATGTCAAGTCTGTGGAATGGACTGCAAAGATGTCAAGACTCTGCCTGCAAGATTGCCTGCACTGGTTATAATGGATTGGTCATTAGATATGATAGCATCTACCCAAAGGCAGGGATCAACTATAAAATGGTGCAGTTATGGGCCCTTTTGGAACAGGGAGCAGTCAATGTCAAGTCATCAAGAGGCAACCCACTGGAGGAGACACTGCACTGCTGCCGAGTCACTTCGGTGGTGTTCAGTGGTGTCTGTTCTGATCCAACATAAACCTAGGACACCATCTACTAAGCTCCCTACTAACAACAACAAGTGCTTACTTGCAGAGCTGCTGTGAGTAAGCGCCCCTCGGAGGGTGCCAACGATAACCCCCATGAATTCGTCAATACCGGTGACCTCGACGGAATCAAACCAAGGCTATTGGCGTGGAGAGGACATCGAAACTGAAGTCAAAGTAAAAGTAAGGCATGAAGGGCCACAGAATTTGAGACTTTTTTTTTTTTTTTTAATGCTGATCGATGAGAATGAAGATGATGAGCATGTTACAGATTTCCATTCCGGTCTGAAACTGCATGACAGGGCTGTACTCCATGCTTACTTTCATAATATATCCCAGTGCCAACCAGGCGGAGCTGAGCCCTTTATGGGCCAAAACCATTACATCATCTATTGCTTCATGTTCACAACTATCCTGTAGTATAGTTGGTGAGGGATTGATGACATTTAACCTATAACCTACAGGCATGGGAAGAGGAAGAGTTTAGTGTGACCCGTTGACCAAAATAATGTTCAGGATCCATATGTACAGTGCCATCATGGTTAGCACACAGACACATGCAAGTACACATAGATAACGCACCAAAAAAAGCTGAAGTTTGGAGTAAGGTGAAGAGCATTGCTTTAGTAAAGCCTTGCAGAAACAACATGAGCAGACGTGCTCTGGCTGCATCACTAGACTAGAAATGCAGATTGTGCTCGTTATTCTGATGGCTGGGATCCACACTAAACTGAGAGCTGACTGTTAGCATGAGCAGACAGCGACACTGTGGCAATGGTCACTACATGCTGAAGTGAAGTTGCCAGGCTGTGTAAATCTAGAGGCCCTCCTCCGCTGGTGCCACGTGCAGGGAATCACCCTCTGCGCGAGACACACAGCGGGGACCCTCCTCCACACGGAAGGGATCCTCAGCAGGCTAACCCTCAGCCCTGTGGGGAACAGTGTTCAGGCCCAGGGTCGCTCACCCTTCCCTGGTCCGGCCTCAACATGCGCCTTCCCTCCATTCCCATTCCTCCACAGGGTGAGCCTTTTTCCAGGGGAGAGATGGCCTCCTGATGCTCAACTCTGTCCCTCCATCTGGCCTTCCAAATTTCAGATAGGCAGTTTCTATCTCACCTATCTTCTTCGTTTAGGCTCTCGGCTGGCCCCATTCGGGGCTACTGGGAACCCCCGCGCCCCAGGCGCTCCTCCCAGTCCTACCTCTAGATGCTTCCAAGACAGGCAGATCGGCCAACGCCCAGGCGTATAAGGATCTCCCCATCTCCCTGTGCCCATGAGGGCAGGGCGCTGGCCACTTCCACAGCGATCCAGCACTCTGTCCTCTTGCGCCACATCCTGGAGGCAGCCTACTGGCATCTGGAAAATCCCTTCATAAACTTTTATTTAAGGGATGTCCACATGACCAGGGCTGATGGTTCTAGGGACTCCTTTTGCGGCTAACGCAGCTATATCTATTCCTCTGCTAACCCAAAGAACCATTAGGGCACTAAGCCCTCCTCCAATTCCTTTGAATTCTGCTATGGTCTGACATGGTAAAGTATATGACGCCAAAATGGGGAGTTTGTGTTATACTCCCTGTTTAGCTAGTATACTTACCATGTCAAACTCTAATGCCCACCCTACCTTCCCCACTAGCGCTATGGTTCTCGGGGTTACCTTGCGCATAGGCCTCGTTGAATGAGGAACAGGAAGTTTACACCGGCTTCTCCCTGCCGGAAGTAAGGTGGGCGTCACGTGATGGTCTTATTACTACTGCATTAGCCACAAAAAATTCGGCCTGGCAGAGCTGACTAACTGCCGTGGAATGCTGTGGTCCGACATGTTAAGTACACTAGCCAAACAGGGAGTATAACACAAACTCGCCATGTCTTTGGCACGAGTCTCAACCCACAGCACTAGAAAGGCTGTTCTGAAGACTATACATACAGCATTCTACAAGAACAAAGAAATGATAAAAGTTTACAGCTGCAGAATCTTTGAGCAGTGAAGGCTCAGCCACGCTACCAAATCTGACAAAGGATGGTCAAACAAGTTACAGAAGCCAAAATGTCTCGTCAAATACTGATTTTGATAAGTTTCTATGAATGGAGCACGAATACACCAAAGACAGTATACTACGTTTAAAAGGCATGGATGCTGCTTCTTGGTTCTTGGTGCAGAAGAAACCATAATACACACACAAGAACCTGAGAAACGGTTATTTAAACAAAGAAAAATGTGCGGTGCAATATGTTACGGGGATTGTCACAGCAATTCTTGAAATCTTGAAAGAAAAAAAAGCTGGCAACATCTCAAGCCATTTTACTTTCAGTAAAAAAACAAAACGAAAAAAAAACAACACACGATCTCTGTTAATTTGAAAGGGAAAAAAAAATCCAGAATCATTTCTAAACTGGAACAAGGAAAAACTAGAACGGCAGCAGGCCAAAGGGGAGTATACTTTTCTTACCTTTAGTGTAGTGGTGGACATACAGCTCTCAACTGACAAACTCGTCTACCCTTTATTGTATCCTGTTACAAGCTTGAAAATCAAATACACAAACAAAATGAGCATGCGTGCTGCAACACTTTTCTATCGACATGTGCTGCAAGACAGCTGCAGCCCTTTGCATGGTGAACATGCTACGTCACGTCGTGCAAGCTCAATGCGTTTTCACGAAAACTGAAACCCAATTCCAAGCAGTTGTTCTGAAGATAAAAAAAACACTTTTCATATGGAAGGAAATCTTCAATGAGGCTGGGAACGGTTAACACTAATTAACAAACAAGTACACTAACTCTTGATCCCATGATCAAGTAAATTGATGCCCATAACTCAAGACGAATGCTGCTTATGGCATCGAATCGCCTAGAAATGACAACACAGAGCACACACACACACACACACACACACACACGCACAAACAAGGAAACGTCGCCCTTTAAAAAAAAAAAGGGGATGTTCAAACTTGCCCATATACCCTTGCATACAGTTAATGTTCCTGATAGCCGAACACACACACTTATCTGTGATGTCTCCTTGTTTGGTTTGCGTCCTCTTTGTTATCATTTCTGCTACGCGATTCGGTGCCATAAGAAATATCTGTTTGGAGTTATGGGCATCCGTTTCATCATGGCAGCAAGATTTTGTGTACTTGTTAGTTGATTAATGTCCTTGATAGCCTAACACATGCACTTACATAATTATGACGATAATTTCACACACCAAGGCTCTCTTTCAAATGACACCGTCAAGTTTGCGTCTTGTTGTGGCCAGGTCAGACCACACTGGCGCTTGAATCTCGCGCACTGCCGCCTCAGAATTCGCCGCTATACTATCAAACACGATACCTCAGCATGCAAAGACTTAGGTCATAAAATGGACACAAGGAAAAACTCAGGACTTACCCGAAAATGAGATGACACACGTCGACATCA
Organism: Conus canariensis; assembly: GCA_033310375.1. Taxonomy (NCBI): domain Eukaryota; kingdom Metazoa; phylum Mollusca; class Gastropoda; order Neogastropoda; family Conidae; genus Conus; species Conus canariensis. The sequence goes on from CM065724.1 coordinate 77,941,310, forward strand.
GTGGAGGCCCTTTCGTTGTCATGTTTATTTATCTGCTTCTTGCTTATCTGTCTTATTTATTGAATCATCTGCCTATGTGAAGTATTGTCTAGGACATGACAGCCATTTACTCTCAGACTCGCTGTACCCTGTATGTTCTCCTGGGCATGCAGTCATCCGTCGTTACTCACTTTCCTATCAAACCAGGACATGCAAAACTTCATTAGTCTTGTTTATTTCTCACAGACTGTAAACAAATACAGTAAATATTGAAAAGCGGAAAGACTTAAGCAACCTAAGATCTACATAGTTCTAGCAAATTTACAGCGATCAGAATGTCTCAATAGCATACATGTTGCCATTTGGCAGGATATTTTTGTCATGAAAATAATGTTTAACAGAGTTCCTATTATGGTTTTTATACATACCAAAAAAAAAGAGAAAAAAAAGCACACTCAACTCCGGTTATGCGGCAAAATATACGTGGCATACGATATCAGTCCTTTCATGGCGTGTACTGGGCTGGTCATTCTCCATCCAGATCATATCTGTCCACGCATCTGAGAAACACTTGGGAACAAGTCTTTGATGCCAGAATCCCATTTTCAAACGCCGTCATTTAATAGTACACGCTGAGAACATGCTTTGCTTTCTGAGTGCGAGTGTGTGTGTGTGTGTGTGGGGGGGGGGGGGGGGGGGGAGGCAAATGAAGTAAACTGCTTATTATTTCAAATTATACAGAGTGGGCCTTGCATGCGCAATCATTAGCAAATCTTTAAGCACGACACATTACTAATAGATTTAAGATTGACGAACTCGGATTGAAAAAAAAGTAAAGCTGGTATGTCAAAATTTTACCACAAAGATGCCCAAAAAGTATGACAGGTGACATGTTTAACAACATCAAGGAAAATAATATATTCCGATTATAAGAACGATGACCATAATCCAAGTTTTGCTAACATAGAAAAAGAAGATTCCACAAACATCCTAATACACAAGAAGGAAAGGGAGCTAGATTTTATGTAGAATGTACTAGGATTTAAAGAGTGTTTTTTTTTTTTCAGACACGCAGAGAACTCGCTTAACATTGCGAGTGTTTTGCACACTAGGGTGAATTAACAACATGATGATATACATATATATATATATATATTTCACATAATCCGTACACCATCTTGTAATAACTCATTTTGTGAGCATTGATCCATGATCTATACAATATGTAAATGGTCTGGCAGAAAGATATGTTCTTTAAACGATGTGTGTGTTGGTACCAAATAATCGTTTACAAACAGCATATTTTTCAGCTGGCAGATGACTTGTTTGTTAGGGGTACTGCCAACAGTTGACATACTCCCCAAAACGAAAAACATCCACAAAAAAAAAAAAAAAAATCGTCGGCCACAGGCGTCCAAATGCTGCAGTCTATTTCTGCAAGCAAAAAAACAAACAAAAAAAGGTAAACAATGAGGTGAATTTTTTTTCATTTATCCCTACATTCTAATCCCTTTCCATACCTGGCATGATTCATCACGTACACACCGTATTTACATTTCACCATCGTCACAGAATTTAAACACCTGCACTGGGTATTTATATCACGGACTTCACACATAAGGACAGGCGAAAACAATTAAGAAAATAACGAAAATAAATCGCCTGAGAATACAGAAAGGAGTTTTGAAGAGAAAACAGACAATTCTGCAGAACTGACAAATAATCGTTCAATCAGTAGTCTGGTATGAAAGACGTGCACATAGCTGATCGTCAGTCGCCGGCGTAGAATTCATTGCTCTCCCAATAACCCCCTCCCCACCCCCGCACCCTACCCTCACATCACCCCTTCCCTTCCCTTATCTTCCACAGAGATGCCGGAAGTTCCTTCAGTATATACTGAACCCTTCGCCTGAAAATTCTGTGCTAGAAAATTTCCCTTTTTTTCTGTCATTCTCTCTGACTCTGCCATTTGTACATGTCATTCCAGAATTTCTCAGGAAACGAGACTGCAAGTAACGTAAAGCTTAGTTCAAATGGTATTTTTTTTTAAAGTACTCAAACCTCTTCTGTCGAAAACATGTTTGTTCTTACTTACCTGAAGAACTTTTCTTTTTTAATACTTATCAAAGACCTGTCAAGGAAGATTCCCAGATACTCGGCTCATGTACAATATGCACTGATACAAACCAAACCCGCTAAAGTTCCTTTTCCCCCGGTCATTCCAATTTTTTTTTTTTATGACTTTTCACCCAGAAAGGCCACTACAAAAAATCATGCAGATAAGACATTCCAGTACCAATTGATTATCTAAAAAGGTTAGCAAAGCACTAAAGGATTATGCTTCGGGATCCTTTTTCGTATCAAGTCAATGAAAGTCACATGTGCATCTCCAGGCAATCAACATGCAAAACCAAACTGCAAAAAAGCAAGCAGAAAAAAAGGGGGGAGGGGGGTGCAAGGGGGTACAGAATGCAAATCACGGATACAACTATGAGCGTGCATATGGCAACCAAGACCAATACCTGAATTAGTAGTCAAGGCAAGCAAAGGTTTAACAGGTCAGCAAGCACAATGTATAAGGGAATCATTCTTACTGATAAAAAGGTAACCACTTGATTTCTTTTAACTTCCTAATACATACATTTTTTCCCTGCCCTCACCTTTACAGTATACAGGTAAAGCTGGTATAATCACAACGGACCTTCACCAAATCTGGTTACATGACAAGTTCAATACACCTTGAGTTCACTGCATGTTAAACTGACAAATTTTAGGCCTCCATTAACCAGTTTTCATCCAGTTTAATGTGCTAAAAAAAAAAAACGACAGCGACAAATTTTGTTAGATCCACACGAATGAAGGCACTGACCAAAATCCCAAGACATACGCTATCTTCATATGCACTACAGCTCCGAGAAGGGCCCAAAGCGAGAGCTATGATTTTCTCGTCGACAATCCGATCATGATTTGGCTTCTTGTCGAAAGGGCTGAACGTGTAACCTTTTCTCCCGTTTTTCACTTCTTTTTCCAATTGCTATGACGACATGTTTCAAAGGATGTTTTGTTTACTTTATAAAGAAAAAAATGTCATTTTATTTCATCTGGGATGTGAAGGGAGAGATTCGCGCAGGACGCGATACAGAAAAAAAGTAACAGAGGTTTCACTATTTATGATGTCCGACTAAAGGAAAAAAAAATAGGCTCATTATGTGATCACTTTGTATTCAGTCATTCAAGACAATATCTAATCGACACAAACTGTCAAGAAACTACCTTACTTTTGTGGACAACAGACTGCTAAAGCCTTTGGATATAATTTAATCCTGTGATTGAAACCTTCATCTTCAAATAATGATACGTTCAGGTTGATGTTCAGCATCGCCTTAAAAAAAAAAAGGCTTCACAACAAAGCCCTCTGTCTGAAAATCAAATGTCGGTGGAAACTGTGACAAAGATCTGGTCTGGCCCCCCGGGATATTTAACACAGTGGGCGCAGCAAGTCAAATTTTATTCAAAACAAAGTGGGCGCAGCATCATTCTATTCAAAACAAAGTGGGCGCCGGCAGTCATTCTTTCCAAAACAAAGTGGGCGCAGCAGTCATTCTATTCAAAACAAAGTGGGCGCAGCAGTCATTCTATTCAAAACAAAGTGGGCGCAGCAGTCATTCTATTCCAAAACAGTGGGCGCAGCAGTCATTTATTCAAAACAAAGTGGGCGCAGCAGTCATTCTATTCAAAACACGTGGGCGCAGCAGTCATTCTATTCAAAACACAGTGGACGCAGCAGTCATTTCTATTCGACACACAGTGGGCGCAGAAGTCATTCTATTCAAAACACCCGTGGGCGCAGCAGTCATTCTATTCAAAACACAGTGGGGCAGCAGTCATTCTATTCAAAATGGGACAATTTTGAATTTTCTCACTGAAGTCAACAGAACGTTTCAAATGTTAGCAATAAGGTGCACATTTAGTGGAAAACTGTTAGTGTTTGTTTACCAAACAGTCCACAATCAATAACATGCGAATTAATATCATACATTGTTGTTAATGTTTTTAAGCCCCTTTCACACTTCCCGATGACAATTGGAATAGGGGTCAATGCTTCAGTCGTGTGGACTCCAAAAGTTAAGGGATGAGTGCCAGATTACCGCTTTTTCTTTCTTTTTTTTTTTTTTTTTTTTTTTTAAAAACTCTCTCCGTTCTGCTCCGCCAAAATTGTGTGGACTGAATCACGTGAAACAAGCAGATTTGCCATAGTAAAGCGCAGAGAAATGAAATAAGTGTCATCAGAAATGGATGGAAAACAGACGCAAGCACATCTCATCTGGACTTTCTTCAAAATTGAATTGTGTTTGCTTTGCGTTG
>CM065724.1:77945753-77963253 GCA_033310375.1 Conus canariensis
GACAGCTCCCTTTGCATGGTGAACATGCTACGTCACGTCGTGCAAGCTCAATGCGTTTTCACGAAAACTGAAACCCAATTCCAAGCAGTTGTTCTGAAGATAAAAAAAACACTTTTCATATGGAAGGAAATCTTCAATGAGGCTGGGAACGGTTAACACTAATTAACAAACAAGTACACTAACTCTTGATCCCATGATCAAGTAAATTGATGCCCATAACTCAAGACGAATGCTGCTTATGGCATCGAATCGCCTAGAAATGACAACACAGAGCACACACACACAACACACCACACACACACACGCACAAACAAGGAAACGTCGCCCTTTAAAAAAAAAAAGGGATGTTCAAACTTGCCCATATACCCTTGCATACAGTTAATGTTCCTGATAGCCGAACACACACACTTATCTGTGATGTCTCCTTGTTTGGTTTGCGTCCTCTTTGTTATCATTTCTGCTACGCGATTCGGTGCCATAAGAAATATCTGTTTGGAGTTATGGGCATCCGTTTCATCATGGCAGCAAGATTTTGTGTACTTGTTAGTTGATTAATGTCCTTGATAGCCTAACACATGCACTTACATAATTATGACGATAATTTCACACACCAAGGCTCTCTTTCAAATGACACCGTCAAGTTTGCGTCTTGTTGTGGCCAGGTCAGACCACACTGGCGCTTGAATCTCGCGCACTGCCGCCTCAGAATTCGCCGCTATACTATCAAACACGATACCTCAGCATGCAAAGACTTAGGTCATAAAATGGACACAAGGAAAAACTCAGGACTTACCCGAAAATGAGATGACACACGTCGACATCAGTGGAGGCCCTTTCGTTGTCATGTTTATTTATCTGCTTCTTGCTTATCTGTCTTATTTATTGAATCATCTGCCTATGTGAAGTATTGTCTAGGACATGACAGCCATTTACTCTCAGACTCGCTGTACCCTGTATGTTCTCCTGGGCATGCAGTCATCCGTCGTTACTCACTTTCCTATCAAACCAGGACATGCAAAACTTCATTAGTCTTGTTTATTTCTCACAGACTGTAAACAAATACAGTAAATATTGAAAAGCGGAAAGACTTAAGCAACCTAAGATCTACATAGTTCTAGCAAATTTACAGCGATCAGAATGTCTCAATAGCATACATGTTGCCATTTGGCAGGATATTTTTGTCATGAAAATAACGTTTAACAGAGTTCCTATTATGGTTTTTATACATACCAAAAAAAAAGAGAAAAAAAAGCACACTCAACTCCGGTTATGCGGCAAAATATACGTGGCATACGATATCAGTCCTTTCATGGCGTGTACTGGGCTGGTCATTCTCCATCCAGATCATATCTGTCCACGCATCTGAGAAACACTTGGGAACAAGTCTTTGATGCCAGAATCCCATTTTCAAACGCCGTCATTTAATAGTACACGCTGAGAACATGCTTTGCTTTCTGAGGTGCGAGTGTGTGTGTGTGTGTGGGGGGGGGGGGGGGGGGGTAGGAGCAAATGAAGTAAACTGCTTATTATTTCAAATTATACAGAGTGGGCCTTGCATGCGCAATCATTAGCAAATCTTTAAGCACGACACATTACTAATAGATTTAAGATTGACGAACTCGGATTGAAAAAAAAGTAAAGCTGGTATGTCAAAATTTTACCACAAAGATGCCCAAAAAGTATGACAGGTGACATGTTTAACAACATCAAGGAAAATAATATATTCCGATTATAAGAACGATGACCATAATCCAAGTTTTGCTAACATAGAAAAAGAAGATTCCACAAACATCCTAATACACAAGAAGGAAAGGAGCTAGATTTTATGTAGAATGTACATAGGATTTAAAGAGTGTTTTTTTTTTTTCAGACACGCAGAGAACTCGCTTAACATTGCGAGTGTTTTGCACACTAGGGTGAATTAACAACATGATGATATACATATATATATATATATATTTCACATAATCCGTACACCATCTTGTAATAACTCATTTTGTGAGCATTGATCCATGATCTATACAATATGTAAATGGTCTGGCAGAAAGATATGTTCTTTAAACGATGTGTGTGTTGGTACCAAATAATCGTTTACAAACAGCATATTTTTCAGCTGGCAGATGACTTGTTTGTTAGGGGTACTGCCAACAGTTGACATACTCCCCCAAAACGAAAAACATCCACAAAAAAAAAAAAAAATCGTCGGCCACAGGCGTCCAAATGCTGCAGTCTATTTCTGCAAGCAAAAAAACAAACAAAAAAAGGTAAACAATGAGGTGAATTTTTTTTCATTTATCCCTACATTCTAATCCCTTTCCATACCTGGCATGATTCATCACGTACACACCGTATTTACATTTCACCATCGTCACAGAATTTAAACACCTGCACTGGGTATTTATATCACGGACTTCACACATAAGGACAGGCGAAAACAATTAAGAAAATAACGAAAATAAATCGCCTGAGAATACAGAAAGGAGTTTTGAAGAGAAAACAGACAATTCTGCAGAACTGACAAATAATCGTTCAATCAGTAGTCTGGTATGAAAGACGTGCACATAGCTGATCGTCAGTCGCCGGCGTAGAATTCATTGCTCTCCCAATAACCCCCTCCCCACCCCCCGCACCCTACCCTCACATCACCCCTTCCCTTCCCTTATCTTCCACAGAGATGCCGGAAGTTCCTTCAGTATATACTGAACCCTTCGCCTGAAAATTCTGTGCTAGAAAATTTCCCTTTTTTTCTGTCATTCTCTCTGACTCTGCCATTTGTACATGTCATTCCAGAATTTCTCAGGAAACGAGACTGCAAGTAACGTAAAGCTTAGTTCAAATGGTATTTTTTTTAAAGTACTCAAACCTCTTCTGTCGAAAACATGTTTGTTCTTACTTACCTGAAGAACTTTTCTTTTTTAATACTTATCAAAGACCTGTCAAGGAAGATTCCCAGATACTCGGCTCATGTACAATATGCACTGATACAACCAAACCCGCTAAAGTTCCATTTCCCCGGTCATTCCAACTTTTTTTTAATGACTTTTCACCCAGAAAGGCCACTACAAAAAATCATGCAGATAAGACATTCCAGTACCAATTGAATTATCTAAAAAGGTTAGCAAAGCACTAAAGGATTATGCTTCGGGATCCTTTTTCGTATCAAGTCAATGAAAGTCACATGTGCATCTCCAGGCAATCAACATGCAAAACCAAACTGCAAAAAAGCAAGCAGAAAAAAGGGGGAGGGGGGTGCAAGGGGGTACAGAATGCAAATCACGGATACAACTATGAGCGTGCATATGGCAACCCAAGACCAATACCTGAATTAGTAGTCAAGGCAAGCAAAAGGTTAACAGGTCAGCAAGCACAATGTATAAGGGAATCATTCTTACTGATAAAAAGGTAACCACTTGATTTCTTTTAACCTTCCTATACATACATTTTTTCCCTGCCCTCACCTTTACAGTATACAGGTAAAGCTGGTATAATCACACGGACCTTCACCAAATCTGGTTACATGACAAGTTCAATACACCTTGAGTTCACTGCATGTTAAACTGACAAATTTTAGGCCTCCATTAACCAGTTTTCATCCAGTTTACATGTGCTAAAAAAAAAAATGACAGCGACAATTTTGTTAGATCCACACGAATGAAGGCACTGACCAAAATCCCAAGACATACGCTATCTTCATATGCACTACAGCTCCGAGAAGGGCCCAAAGCGAGAGCTATGATTTTCGTCGACAATCCTGATCATGATTTGGCTTCTTGTCGAAAGGGCTGAACGTGTAACCTTTTCTCCGTTTTTCACTTCATTTCCAATTGCTATGACGACATGTTTCAAAGGATGTTTTGTTTACCTTTATAAAGAAAAAATTGTCATTTTTATTTCATCTGGGATGTGAAGGGAGAGATCGCGCAGGACGCGATACAGAAAAAAGTAACAGAGGTTTCACTATTATGATGTCCGACTAAAGAGAAAAAAAAATAGGCTCATTATGTGATCACTTTTGTATTCCTGTCATTCAAAGACAATATCTAATCGACACAACTGTCAAGAAACATACCTTACTTTTGCTGGACAACAGACTGCTAAAGCCTTTGGATATTAATCAATCCTGTGATTGAAACCTTCATCTTCAAATAATGATACGTTCAGGTTGATGTTCAGCATCGCCTTAAAAAAAAAAAGGCTTCACAACATGCCCTCTGTCTGAAAATCAAATGTCGGTGGAACTGTGACACAAGATCTGGTCTGGCCCCCTCGGGATATTTAACACAGTGGGCGCAGCAGTCATTCTATTCAAAACAAAGTGGGCGCAGCAGTCATTCTATTCAAAACAAAGTGGGCGCGGCAGTCATTCTATTCAAAACAAAGTGGGCGCAGCAGTCATTCTATTCAAAACAAAGTGGGCGCAGCAGTCATTCTATTCAAAACAAAGTGGGCGCAGCAGTCATTCTATTCAAAACACAGTGGGCGCAGCAGTCATTCTATTCAACACAAAGTGGGTGCAGCAGTCATTCTATTCAAAACACAGTGGGCGCAGCAGTCATTCTATTCAAAACACAGTGGACGCAGCAGTCATTCTATTCGACACACAGTGGGCGCAGAAGTCATTCTATTCAAAACACAGTGGGCGCAGCAGTCATTCTATTCAAAACACAGTGGGCGCAGCAGTCATTCTATTCAAAATGGGACAATTTCGAATTTTCTCACTGAAGTCAACAGAACGTTTCAAAATGTTAGCAATAAGGTGCACATTTAGTGGAATCTGTTAGTGTTTGTTACACAAACAGTCACACAATCAATAACATGCGAATTAATATCATACATTGTTGTTAATGTTTTAAGCCCCTTTCACACTTCCCGATGACAATTGGAATAGGGGTCACTGCTTCAGTCGTGTGGACTCCAAAAGTTAAGGGAGTGCCAGATTACCGCTTTTTCCTTTCTTTTTTTTTTTTTTTTTTTTTTTTAAACTCTCTCCGTCTGCTCCGCCAAAATTGTGTGGACTGAATCACGTGAAACAAGCAGATTTGCCATAGTAAAGCGCAGAGACTGAAATAAGTGTCATCAGAAATGGATGGAAACAGACGCAAGCACATCTCATCTGGACTTTCTTCAAAATTGAATTATGTGTTGATGCTTTGCGTTTGACATGATTGGGCTTTTATTATTTTAGAACACTCTCCAGCAATTTCTAGGAGTCATTTGCTGAAAAAAAAAAGGAATTTTGTTCATTTTCAGCGGTCGTTTGGCCAACATCTGGCCTGGGTGTCCCCCCCCCCCCCCCCCCCTTTTTTTTTTTACAAATCTGACACTCCCTTAAAGCGTGCGACAATGCCCTGTACGTGGCAAGGAGGGGGGGGGGGAGGGGGGGGGGGGGGGGAGAGAGAAGGAAACGAGCACCGACCAAGGAGGCCAGGGGAGTTGTGGGCCTTGCCATTTACAGCCGGGTTCCTGTCTGCAGGCGAGTGATGTGAATGCCAGTATTCTGTAAAGACAACGTGACGCTCTGGATGTGAATGTCATTATTCTGTAAAGACAACGTGAATTTCTGGATGTGAATGCCATTATTCTGTAAAGACAACGTGACTTTCTGGATGTGAATGCCATTATTCTGTAAAGACAACGTGACTTTCTGGATGTGAATGCCATTATTCTGTAAAGACAACGTGACTTTCTGGATGTAAATGCCATCATTCTGTAAAGACAATGTGACTTTCTGGATGTGAATGCCATTATTCTGGAAAGACAACGTGACTTTCTGGATGTGAATGCCATTATTCTGTAAAGACAACGTGACTTTCTGGATGTGAATGCCATTATTCTGTAAAGACAACGTGGCAAGTTGCGGCTGTCAATGCCATTATTCTGTAAAGACAACGTAAAGACAAGTTGCGGCTATGAATGCCATTATTCTGTAGAGCTAACGTGACTTTCTGGATGTGAATGCCACTATTCTGTACAAAGTGATACGTTGTGGCTGTGAATTTCATTATTTCTTGTAGACAACATAAGCTGCTGCCTTGAATGCCATTATTTCTTACAGGTAACGTGAAAAGCTGAAGCTACGAATGCCATTATTTCTTACAGGTAACGTGAAAAGTTGAAGCTGTGAATGCCATTATCCTGTGCAGACAACGTGAGAAGTTGTGGCAGTGAATGTCATCGTTCTGCAGTGACAAGCTGTGGCTATGTATTCCTTAATTCTATGATGACAATGTCTTGTATTCTGCTTTTCCCCGCCCCGCTCTTTTCTAATCAAGCCAAGAAAAACCCAAAAACATACGCTTCCAGTAGCATCACGACTGCGTGACATAATTTCACGTTACCCAAAACACACCTATCCAAAACAGCAGTTAGGCGCCTTGAAAAATTACATGCAACAATGCATAGCTTCGATGGCACACATTACACGTCAAAAGAGATCAAAACATAATCTCTGTACCCCCCCCCCCCCCCACCTCCCCACTTACTCCATAATCTCACACGTGCACCCACCCAAACGCACCCAAACACACACTCTCATGCATACACACACGTGCATGCACGTACACAAACCCACACACCTAAGCATATTCACGCGTGCGCACACACACACACACGCACACGCACACACACGCATGCACACACACACACACACACAAACACACACACGCATGCACACACACACACACACACACAAACACACACACGCACACACACGTGCGCACGCATGTCATCCCCCTTTCCTGCACGATTTATGGAAACATAAACTGAAACGTCAAAGATTGTATAATACAAAAAAAATTCAAACAAGCATGGAATTTCAAACAATTGCTCCTGCATACTTTGCTCACAATTCAACACAAAATCTAAACATCATGCTTTCATCATGCTTGGGATGTTCCCAAGTTAAAACATCAAAATGCAGCCCTGAGGAAAGTCGATATGGTCGGCACACTCATGCCGCACACTCGATAAACAGGGAATAGGTAAGGTGGAATTATATTTCATAGCTGTATAGCGATACATATTAGGAAAATGTCAGCACAAAGAAAAGAACATACACCAATAAACAAAGAAATTATAAAAAAAAAAAAAACTGACCCATGAATATGAAAATTTACATTATAAAATAATTCTGCTTAAAACGCTGCAGCGATTAGTGTCAACCAACTTTTTACAATTCTGCTTAGTACAACTTCCGCTTTACATTCACCAACTTGTTTCATACACACACACACACACACACACACACACACACATATATATATATATTTTTGATGACAGCATCCAAACTCTCGCTCTCATTCTCCCCCCCCCCCCCCCCCCCCCATCCCTTGCCTCTCTACCCTCTCTCTTCCAAGCGCAAAAACAAGCGTTTCTCAAGTCTCCACCCCACCCTCCCCGTTTTCCCTTTCTTCTGACAGGAAAAGTGGAACCACGTCTTCAGTGCAACAGACGTACTCTGCCAATTTCAGAGGCCTTCCTGAGAAAACCTCTCAGCAGCAGAAAGCTACACGAATCGGAACGCCCTTTCTGCCCTGGGTCTGAAGTGTTGTCTTCGTTTTGACACAAGCCGAACACTGATCCCTTCGTACTGTATGTAAACACGGACTGTGTATTAACATGAAGGTTAGGTGGGCAGTTGGTCTTCTGCTTAACTACCAGCATTCCCCGGAAAAGGGAGGCAAGTTGAATGTGACGGTCACTGTGACGAGACGGAACAAACGAATCATTCGGATCATAATTATCTCGCCGTGTGAAATGCATTCAATATCAGGTCAGAAATTATAGATCGGTGGGACCCCCCCTTCCCTCAACCCCCCCCCCCCCCCTCCTCCCCCCATGAACTGTCAACTGGAGTATTTTGATATACGAGCGAACTACAAAGTTAACGGAACGTAGTTTCACACACACACACACACACTCACACGCACGCACGCACACACACACACACACACACACACACACACGAGAAGTGCAGATTAGGGAGGGAAGGGAGATTACTTTAACGAAATCAATAATCGACTCGGATCCATTAATCAATGGCGCAGTCGTTTTAGATTTGGACAATCTTTAAAACATCAGCATTTCCAAGTTCACCTGTTCATGGAATTTGTCCCGAGGGGGCAGGGGGGGGGGGGGGGGGGGGGGGGCGGGGGGCTGGGGGGCGCAGTTAGTCTAGAACTTTGTGCCTGCCACCTTCTTGTATTGTTCTTGAAAGCATGTTCTGAATCGAGTCACAACATCAACGTCCTGGACCGGGAGGCCACATGGTTCCGGAGAGGGGTGAAGGAGGCCGTCTACATCGCGGCCACCACACCAGCCCTCAACCGGGACAGGGGGCGACACATCCTGCCATCGGTCTACAACTCCCTAGTTCGGTCGCATGACATGAGTTCGACTCACGGACGTGCGCACCGAACACAGTTCAACCCGTCAGTCGAACAGTGCTGATGATGGCTGCGGATGGTAGCCGAAAGCTCCGCTTTCGTCCGTCTTTCGTGAGAGTCCAGGTACGAATGTTTAATCATGTTCTGGATCATTCTGTCTTCGTTCTGCGGAGCGGTTCTGTGGAGAAGAGCTGTTACACTCGCACAACGACCTTCACACACCGTTGATTTGCAAATGACTCCAAGCATGTGTCATTGTGGACTCCTCCCAAACCCATTTTAGCCCTTTGTCTGCCATCCAACTGTGCTTACCGGCTGAGTCTGCACGTAAGCAAGCTAGAATCATTCATTCCATGAGAACGACTTCCACCTGTTAATCTAGTGTAAAGTCAAACCTGGCAATGGACACCTAGAATGATGAAGTTTGCACAGCTGGGCTTCCTATTTCCATGAAAACGACTTCCACCTGTTAATTAAGTGTACGTGAAACCTCGCAATGGACACCTAGAGTTGTGAGGTTTGTACAGCTGGGCTTCCCAATTCCGTGAAAACGACTTCCACCTGTTAATTAAGTGTACGTGAAACCTCGCAATGGACACCTAGAGTTGTGAGGTTTGTACAGCTGGGCTTCCCAATTCCGTGAAAACGACTTCCACCTGTTAATTAAGTGTACGTGAAACCTCGCAATGGACACCTAGAGTTGTGAGGTTTGTACAGCTGGGCTTCCCAATTCCGTGAAAACGTCTTCCACCCGTTAATCAAATGTAAATGAAACCTCGCAATGGACACCTAGAATGATGAAGTTTGCACAGTTGGGCTTCCTAATTCCGTGAAAACGACTTCCACCTGTTAATTAAGTGTATGTGAAACCTCGCAATGGACATCTAGAGTTGTGAGGTTTGTACAGCTGGGCTTCCCAATTCCGTAAAAACGACTTCCACCTGTTAATTAAGTGTACGTGAAACCTCGCAATGAACACCTAGAGTTGTGAGGTTTGTACAACTGGGCTTCCCAATTCCGTGAAAACGACTTCCACCTGTTAATTAAGTGTACGTGAAACCTGGCAATGAACACCTAGAATGATGAGGTTTGTACAGCTGGGCTTCCTAATTCCGTGAAAACGACTTTCACCTGTTAAGTGCAAGTGAAACCTCGCAATGAACACCTAGAACGGTGAGGTTGCATAGCTGGGCTTCCGATGCAAAGCAAGTACACCTATGACGACAACCCTGTCAGTACGGTCTGATGCAGCCAGCCCATACTCACTCAGTCTCGCCAACTGCTGGACTAACACGAATCCCAAATCAGACCGACTTCTACGAAAAAAAAAAAATGTTGTGGCCTTCTATCAAGCAAGTCTAGCAGGGTCTAGAGGGTCAAGGTCTACCACCTACCTTGGACTTGTTCTTATAAGCGTCAAGGGCTGTGCGGAGCTTCTTCCCAAAATCCTCATGGACCTTGGAGAAGTTGTCCACGGCTCTTTTCTGCAGGAACTCCTGGGCGTCCTTCAGGTGGCCGGCGATGTTCTCCACCAGGCGGTCACGTTCCGCGGCATTCAGCACCTTTGGCAACCGAAGACATACTGATCAATCTGCTCTGAACACCCCTGAGTGTAAAAGTGCCCACATCCACTATCAAGTTTTCTTCTTCTTCTTCTTCTTCTTCTTCTTCAGTGATGCCACTACACTTAAGAGACTGGTCCTCTAAATGAAACGGATGATCTTTCTCAGACCCTCCACAGTCTTGTACAGCTTCTTTTGTAAGGCCACATGCCACAGTTAGATTTTTCACTAAAACACTATAAAACCCATGTAAGGATTTTGCACTAAAACACTATAAAACCCATGTAAGCGTTTTGAGGCCTGCTATAAATTTGGGCCAGTATTTAATGTTAGACTGATAACTGATCAAAAGAACAACTCACCCACCAATTATTTCCCATGTTTTGGGGGGATTTTCACTGATGAAATCCGAAACAATCTTCCAATACATGACCTTCCCCTTAGTTGACGTCACATTTCAGGCCTTTGCACTCATCCGTGACCCTATCTTTACGCCAGTCGGAAGCATCCAAGCAGTTCCATTAACCTGTCTGCTTGGAACCACCTGGCTTGTACCGTGATGGTTATATGAAAGAAAATGAGGAGAATCAACTTTCAGACACAATAAGAAAAAATTCTCAAAACAATCTAATTGCGCCAGTCTATAAATACTCGACTCCTTAAGCAAGGCCTCAGCGCATTAATTTTTGGTGTGCATCCATAGCGGTCAGCATGTCTCCTCTCTCGATCCCAGAAGCGCCCACACAGGTCTGGAGGTGCGTAAATGGAAATTCGTGGAGTTTTTTTTATTTTTTTTTAAATTTTTTACTACTTTCAGGCAATTCATCTTTCTAGCTGCCTCAGTGGCACCCGGTAACTCCTGTGCCAATCATCCCGTTTCCCCAATCATCCCGTTTCCCCAATCATCCCGCTTCCCCATATACACAACACCCTCTACCCCTCCCCTCACATCCCCAAACTTGTTCTGTCGCAGTCCTAGCACCGACATTAACAATAAAATTCCAAATTTTGTCTATCTGAACATTTAACCAAAAAAAAGTTTACTTTCCCAGTTTGCCCAGAAATGTCTCAGCATTAGTGTTAGAAAATTCCATAGATTTTGTCCATTAGAACATTACCAAAAAAAGAGTTTACTTTCCAGTTTGCCCAGAAATGTCTCAGCGATAGTGTCACAATAAAAGGACACTAAAACCATTTATGGCCATTAACCCTCCTCCCCCCCCCCCTCCTTTCAGTGTCTGTTGTGTCACAACCATGCCAAAGGACCCGCCGGGGCTTTGAAGGATGAACCACGCTACCCCCCTCCCCCCACCTCTGAACGGTTCGTTCAAATTAGCTACCCCCCTCCCCTCCCCTCCCCAACGGCCTCGTTTTCATTCAACGCCCTCCTTGCACCGAACATGAGAAGATAAGTGATCGCTCGTTCTTCGTTTTCATTATCCTGAGCGTTGTTCATGTTGCCTGAAGACCCAAGTGGTCGAAACGCGTCGTGTTTTGTCCTGTAACTAGTTTGTCGTTGTTCTCTGGCGGACTCACAAAGAATTATTCTTAAAATTCCTCTCAATCAGGTTGGTTGCCATCTAGACCCTTTTCCTCGCCAACTAACACATAAGAAATGGACCTGAAATGTTCTGCTCCTAAACACTCAGAATCAAGACTCCCCCCCCCCCCCCCCCCGGCTTCCACTTCACCTCCCACCCCTTCACGCACACACACACAACAGCAGTTCTCTACACAGTCTGTACCCCCCCCCCCCACCTCCTCCTCTCTCACCTTGGTCCAGAAGGTCTGGGCCTGGGAGAAGTTGTCCTCCTCAGGGGTGTCGAAGCGCTGCACGTCGCCCGTGACCTTGAAGCGACACTCCGCGTCCTTCGCATTGTCCACAGGCCCCGAGAAACTGTTGGGGTAGTAGTTGGGGGCCCCGCCTGTTCCATCACAATTGTAAGAAATATTCATATTAACACGATGATAATAATGACAATCATAATAAAAATAATCAAGAAGTGCTTGAACAAATGAAAATGTGTTTGGGATTATTTATATGCAAAAAAAATAAATAAATAAATAAAACAACTGTGATAATAACCATAACGATAAAGAAGTTTTTGAACAGCTGTAGACCTCATGTGTTTGGTTTGTCAAAAACGAATCTGTGATAATAATCATAGCAATAAAGAATTTTTTTTTTCTAAATAACAGTACATTCTGTGTGTTTGATCTGTCAAAAATGATTGTGTCATGATAACTATAGCAAAAAGGAAGTTTTCAAACAACTGTAGACTGTGAGTGTTTGGTTTGTCAAAAACAAATGTGTGATGATAACTATTGCAAAAAAGAAATTTCTGAACAACTACAGACTTCATGTGTTTGGTATGTCAAAAACAAATGTGTGATGATAACTACTGCAAAAAAGAAATTTCTGAACAACTACAGACTTCATGTGTTTGGTATGTCAAAAACAAATGTGTGATGATAACTACTGCAAAAAAGAAATTTCTGAACTATAGGCTTCGTGTGTTTAGTTCGTCAAAAACGATTGTGTGATGGTAACTACTGCAAAAAAGAAATTTTGGAACAACTATAGACTTCATGTGTTTGGTTCGTCAAAAACGATTGTGTGATGGTAACTACTGCAAAAAAGAAATTTTGGAACAACTATAGACTTCATGTGTTTGGTTCGTCAAAAACGATTGTGATAGTAACCGTAACATTCAAAGAAATTTCTGAATAACTGTGGACTTCATGTGTTTGGTTCGTCAAAAACGATTGTGTGATAGTAACCGTAACATTCAAAGAAATTTCTGAATAACTGTGGACTTCATGTGTTTGGTTCGTCAAAAACGATTGTGTGATAGTAACCGTAACATTCAAAGAAATTTCTGAATAACTATAGACTTCATGTGTTTGGTTTGTCAAAAACGATTGTGATATAGTAACCGTAACATTCAAAGAAATTTCTGAATAACTATAGACTTCATGTGTTTGGTTTGTCAAAAACGATTGTGATAGTAACCGTAACATTCAAAGAAATTTCTGAATAACTGTGGACTCATGTGTTTGGTTTGTCAAAAACGATTGTGATAGTAACCGTAACATTCAAAGAAATTTCTGAATAACTGTGGACTTCATGTGTTTGGTTCGTCAAAAACGATTGTGATAGTAACCGTAACATTCAAAGAAATTTCTGAATAACTGTGGACTTCATGTGTTTGGTTCGTCAAAAACGATTGTGATAGTAACCGTAACATTCAAAGAAATTTCTGAATAACTGTGGACTTCATGTGTTTGGTTCGTCAAAAACGATTGAATGACAGTTACATGGAAACAGAAAGATATCAGATCGACCAGCAGAAATGAGCAAACAGAACAACCATGGAGACATCCCCGTCCCCTGGGCATGTCTCCACGTCTGTTCTGTGTGCTCTGTGTTGGCATTTTCCGCTAGGTGTCGGGAGCAGCATTCATTCGGAGTTATGGGCGTGTAATTCATTCCATTTCCTCATGGGAGAAAAGAGTTATCCCACTTGTATGTTACTTAACTTCTTCACTACTCCTTGGCCTCACTCATTCAAAATTTTCCTGCCCTACATACAGGCAATGCAGACCTCGCTGACCACAGCACTGACCCTGATTGTTGTCCACGCACTGGGGGCCGTCACGCTGGTAGTTCTTCGCCTTGCAGCTGAAGGGGCAGTTGACGGGCAGCTGGAGGTAGTTGCTGCCCAGGCGATGCCTGTGCGTGTCCGAGTAGGAGTACAGCCGGCCCTGAAACACAGAGTCACCTCCCTGTGGCGCGAACGCTACACCTCACCTATCTCATTACTGTGGTTGAGTTACCTCCCGTGGTGCGACGTAGACCTCACACGTCTCATGGTTTACCTCCCGTAGTGCCACGCTACACCTCACCTATCTCATAACTCTGGTCATGGGTTGTTATAAGATGCCGCCTTTGACTTTCTCACAAAAACCCACCTGCGTCTGTTGTGGTTCTCTACGTCTGTGGGCGCCCTACGCTAACAGCAGCACTGTGGGCGCCCTACGCTAACAGCAGCACTGTGGGCGCCCTACGCTAACAGCAGCACCTATCCTTGCAGCAGTCCCACACACAACATTCTGCGGATTATTTTTGGCACTTTTGTTGATTAATCTTGTGTATTGTGGTTAATGCACTGAGTTTAGAATCCCCCCCCCCCTCCCCCAAAAAGGGCTATTTGAAAAAGGAAATGCGATTTCTGTACTAAAACACAGTAATACACCCTCCCCCGTGTGACAAGTAAATGCATACCATAGTATCGCCGCCTTATGCGCGCTCAATGACATTGGGTCAGTGCCTTTGTCCACACTATTCCTGGTCACTGTGTGTGTGTGTGTGTGTGTGTGTGTGTGTGTGTGTGAGAGAGAGAGAGAAGAGAGAGAGAGAGAGAGAGAGAGAGAGAAACAGAGACAGAGAAACAGACAGACAGAGCCCGCATGCCGCTAAGTCTGTAGACCCTAAACAGCATCTTCCCCAATGTGGGAATTTTACTGAAAGCGCGCGCTAGCCGAAACCGGCTCTGTGACGGACAACGCAGGCCATGCGCGCGGCTGTGGGAAAGAATGAGTAGGCTACATCCGCAAGGAACTGTGCACTGCTGGTAGCTTAAGGGGCCCACAGTCGTATCTCTGACAGCTGGCGAAGGACAAGCTTGTCTACTCCCCGATATTGTCTGCCCCCACTTTTTCTGTAGATAAGGGTGTAAAGTTGAGGGGGAGAGGGAGGAGGTGGGGGGGTGTGCACAATTTTTTGTTGCAAACATTTTACATGTTAATCAAACAATTCACAGCGTAGCAAGCTGCAATAACCTTGTGAACAGAAAATGACTTCTTTTCATGGTTGAGTTATGCTATGCAGGCTGCGATGACGTTTAAGCTTGTTAAAAGAGAGCGACTTCTTTTCAGGGTAGAGTTATGTTCCCTAGCTGGACATTGTGGGTCACCTTTGTGTAGGCCACACAGCCAGGTACAATGATATCCGGAGGTTTTTCCTTTGTCCACTTTGGGAAACTGTTGTGCTAGAATACTGTCGGGCACCTGGGCTAAAGGCGTAATCCCCCCATCCTACACCTGCCTCGGATTACGGAAGGATTCAGACAACAGAACACAGAACACGTGAGGAAAGAGTGAGGAAAAACAAATTTAAAAGTTTCAAGGAAAAGATTGGGATCCAAGGTGGACGGTAAAAGAAAAGACGGAAACAAATAATTCAGGACACGAGAATGAAAAGTGAGGAAAAGAAATTTAAAAAAAAGTTCAAGGAAAAAGATTAAGATTCAAAGTCAGGACCAGCCACCGTGGCGAAGTGGTTAACTTTGCGGACTCCCGGCTGGGAGGTTGCAGGTTTTCGATTCCCATCAGAGTCATGTGGAATTTTTCTGCCCCGAGTGGTTCCTACCCAGAGCTGAGTTTGCTACGGGCTCAGCTGGGATGACTGGGACCACACAGTCGAGTTTCATCCACTTAATGGATGCGTCTCTGAGAGTGTTGCTCAAACTTCCTGACCAACACTGCAGGCGTTTGTATCTCACGGGCCTGGTTGACAACAGGATATATTATGAAAGGAACCGTAGAGTACAGCCCTGTCGTGCAGTCTCAGATCGAAATGAAAATCCGTAGCGTCCTCTTCATCATCTTCACTCTCATCGATCAGCATAAAAAAGTCTCAAATTCTGTGGCTATTCATACCCTGCTCTCATGGTGACCTTAGTTTCGATGTCCTCTCCACGTCTGTGGCCTGGGTTTGGTTCCGTCGGGGTCACCAGTATTGGCAAGTCCATGGGGGCTGTCGTTGGACGGACATGGTGCCCTCTGGAGGGAGAGCTCACTCACGCCGACTCCGCGACTAAGCAATTATTGTCATTAGGGGGCTTAGTAGATGGTGTCCTGCGTATGTTGGATCAGAACAGGCGCCACTGAACACCACCGAAGTGACTCGGCGCCAGTGCAGTGTTTCCTCTGGTGGGTTGCCTCTTGTCGACTAGACATTGACTGCTCCCTGTGGACTGCCGGTGCCGGGGCTGCAGCAAGACCCCCCGGGCTGTGGACAGAGTGTTGGAATAAGCGGCGTGGGTGCACTGCCACTGTGGTGGCACAGAAGTTGGGACAGCCAAAAAAAAAAAAAAAAAAAAAAAAAAAGAAAAAGAAAAAAAATCGAAGGGGAAAAAAACAGGAAAAGGAAAACACGACCATGGATGGTGGTTGGTTGCACAGGATGACGACTGCAGGCAGAGATCTAAACAACCTTTTCTAAAAGTAATTCTCACGACTCCACCAAACAACATGGACAAACGAATCACAAGACAAAACACGACGTGTTTCGACCTCTTAGGTCTTCTTCAGACAAGATAAACAACACTCAGGACAACGAAATGAAGAACAAGCAATCACTTATCTTTGTCGAATTCGGAGCAAGATGGGCGTGAGAGCATGGATGATTAGAAGACAAAAAAAAAAATAAAAAATTTAAAGGAAAGAAAGAAAAAGAAAGAGGAAATAAACTATTTTTTTTTAAAAGCAGAAAAGAAAAAGTGCCCACCTGCAGCATTTTGTCCGGGGAGGGCTCAACGCCGGGCACCATGTGGGCCGGAGAGAAGGCGATCTGCTCCACGTCAGCGAAGTAGTTGCCGGGATTCCGGTCCAGCACCATCTTGCCCACCTGGATCAGGGGGAACTCGCTGTGGGGCCACACCTGGAACATCCCCCACACCCCAGATACTCACTGCATGCGTGATGGCGCCCTCTTGCTGGCACAGGCCCAGTTAAAAGTTAAAAATCATAACACTGTGCAGGCGTTGTGCTAGCAGTATCAGTGACTGTCTGTTGAGTTGTGACACGCTGGTCCCCTACTGAAATTCGGGCCTGTCTAACAAACAAAAAAAAAAAAGTATACAAAGCAAAGACAGACAGGAACTGTATTTTCTTTTTTCTTTCCTTCTTTTTTTTTCTTTAGTGGATTGGGGGAGGGGTCCATTGCGCAAATTTAAAGATATGCACCTCTTTCTGTTGGTCTGACTGGCTGTGTGTGTGTGTGTGTGTGTGTGTGTGTGTGTGTGTGTGTGTGTGTGTGTGAGTGCGTGCGTGCGTGCGTGTTTCTTTGTCTGTGTTGTGTGCAAGGCAATGTGTGCATGTGTGTGTGAAAATTCGATAAACTCGGTCTGGGAGTTGTGCAAGTCCACAGACATGTACAGCATGTTGAGCAAAAATTGTATCAAACTGATTTCTGATGTGCTGAGGATACGTCTGCGTGTGCATTTGCACGCGGGGGATGTGGGGGTGGGCATGGGGGTGGGAATGGAGGTACTGAGTTTGTGTGGGTGTATGTGGATACGTCTGTGTGTGTGTGCGTGTACATGCACAAGCGCATGCATCCATGCGTGAGCATGCATGCACGTGCGATCTATCACGTGCGCGCATGCCCAGTACACACAACCCTGTGCCCGTTTCCAGCACCTTGGTGAGGTCGAAGGGGCTGCAGTGGTACTTCTCCGCCTGCTGGAAGGTCATGACCTGGATGTACAG
>CM065724.1:77965753-77983253 GCA_033310375.1 Conus canariensis
ATCTTCCACGTGTTGATTCCCCCTTTCCCTTTCCTCACTACCCCCCCCCCCCCCCCCCCAATCTCCTCCTACCTCCCACCCGTCCCGGCTCCCCGTGTGTCCCTCTTTCCCTTCATCTGTCGACTTCCAGGACATGAACTTCGGGAGTATTTTGGATGAGAGACAATGAACCTAGCGCAGCACTCGTGGATGTGTTTGGTAGGCAGCCTACAGGCGATCGATCCCAAGGCAATGAGGGGATTTATCCCAGCAGAAAAACTCGTAGCACAATCCACTTGGATAAAAATTCTCAACACGGGACGCTGTGTACATTCTGAAAGAAATGTGAGGAAAGGCGGAGGGGGGAGGGGGGGGGGGACGATGAGGCTGGAGAGGTGTATAGTATGAAGATGCGCACTCAATGAACAGGTGGGCTGCCTGATTTTCACAGTAAATTGTTTTGACTGTCACACAATACGAACTATCAACATACACGTGCACGAACATACACGTGCACGCACACACACCATGCACACACACATAAAACACACACACACACACACGCACACAGACACAGACACACGCATACACAGACACACGATCACCACACCTTCCATCCCAGCCTTTCCCTTTATCCGATCCCTTCCTACCCCCCCCCCCCTTCCCCTCCCACCAAATGCACACAATCACCCATCCCCAACCTCCACCCACAACCACCCATCCCACACAGACCCCTCCCCAACACACACACACACACTCAAACACGAACACACACACACGAACACAGACACACACACACACACACACACACACACACACACACACACACACACACACACATTTTCCCCACAGACACGCACCTTGAAGTGGAACTTGCAGTACACAGCCTCATTCTTGCTGTTGACCAGCTTGAAGGTGTGGCTGCCGTAGCCGTTCATGTGACGGTAGCCGTCCGGGGTGCCGCGGTCCGAGAAGAGGAAGCACACCTGGTGAGTGGTCTCCGGCCTCAGCGTGATGAAGTCCCAGAACATGTCCGGGTCCTGTGACAAATTGATAGGGGAAAAACAGGCCCTAGCAAGTCACGGACACTTGTGGGTGGTAGGCATGGGTCATACGTGAGCTTCGGACTGGAACTAGGTCATTCAACATGCAAGGGACAAATAGAAAAAAACCAAACCAAACCAAACCAATTGTTAATGGGAATAGTTGTTGTTGTTGTCGTCGTACCCTGGCTAAAAGACTCCAGGGATCATCCAAACAGCCGAAGTACTTGAACACTATGGTACAAACGCATCAGCTGGGGATGAGAACATTACGTGTGTGACCGTTTTTGATTACCCTGCCACATGGGCAGCCACACTCCGACTACGGGGGTTAATGGGAACTGGAGCAAGAGAATAAATGCCCCGAGTTAGTCGGCTGTCAGGGAAATAGGACAGACAAATTTACAAAACAGACAACGCGTTTCGATATACTGGTCTTCTCCCTCATCATTCACTTCACTGTATTGTCCTCTTCAATCTTATCTTCTTTTCGGAATTAGTTGTCCCCCGCCCTTGCCCCCCCCCCCCCCCCCCCCCCGCCCGCCCGTCGTCCTTATTGTGGTCTCGCATACACACACACACACACACGCGCGCGCGCACGCACGCACGCAGGCACGCACGCACATTTATATACGAAAAAAGACAAATAATTCCAAATGAAACAGAAATCAAAACAAGAAATGTCAATGAACTACTCACCTTCAGGTTGGTCACTGGGTTCCTCTTCTGCGTGTGAATGAAACTTGGGAACTGAAGGAGCAGAACAAAAATACATTAATCACACACACACACACACACACACACACACACACAGCGCGCGAACGTACACACACACTCTCTCTCACTCACTCTCTCTCTAACTCCGACTGCATCAATTTAGGTCACAACTGAATCCTAATTCAACTCCAGTCAACTCCTACCCAACCCACACACACATCCGCATCAGTTTAGATCACAAGTAATGGAATGCCCCCACCCCCATTCTTCCCCTCCCCCCCCCCTCCCATTTCCCCTTTTTCTCCTACCTCCGCCCCCTTCCCGACTCCCATTCCAAACACAAGCCTACAATCCACATGCAACGACAGATCCGAGGAGTGGAAACTACACAGATCCAGAACAACATCCAAGGACTCCCCAAGAACCAAACCAAACACGATCCCCAACCCTACACACGCACACACACACAGGTAAAATCGCCACCACCACTACCACCCACACTTTTCCCACCATATCTTTGTACCCAAAGCAAACCAAACATATACACCTACTTTCCCACCATATCTTTGTATCCAAAGCAAATCAAACATATACACCTACTTTCCCACCATATCTTTGTACCCAAAGCAAACCAAACATATACACCTACTTTCCCACCATATCTTTGTACCCAAAGCAAACCAAACATATACACTTACTCTCCCCAGCTCTACACAACCCCTGCAAGGCGCTCACCAGAATGGGGTCCCGGATGAAGAAGATGGGCGTGTTGTTGCCCACCAGGTCCCAGTTCCCCTCATCCGTGTAGAACTTCACGGCGAAACCGCGCGGGTCACGTGCCGTGTCAGCCGACCCCTTTTCCCCGCCTGCCATTGGTGGAGAGAAGATCGTTAGCATCATGTTCATCGTTTTGCTCTCGGACGATTCAGTCCCCCGTCGTTTCACTATCAACACTTTATGTGACAACATAATTATCTCTGTAGACATCCAGATAAACGATGGGGAAAATGCCGATAGGTACGTTTACATTTCTAAAACGTTTCCAATCTTTTTTAACCCGTAGAGTGCCTTTAAGCCGTCAGCTGACGCCGCATTAAAAATGCTTTCCCAGTGCCTATGGGCCGTCCACTGACGTCATGCATTTTTCTTGAATTTTCATTCGTTACTATTTCTATCAACGGACTTAAATAGAGTGTGCGTAGTAAGCCTTATATGTCTGTAGTATTAAAATGATATGTAAATGACCACACGTGAGGGGAAAGCCCATTTATTCTCATCACTGACTGGATGACCAGCCAGCACTTCGTCTGGCTTGCAAAGATGGCGGCGCAACCTTCGACAAGCGCAGCGACCAAATCAACGTATTTACACAGCTGAGCAGGCTCTGCTAATGATTTTTGACAAAGACAATAATCTTTTATTCAACGACTCACTCGAGCATGAAGGTGAGATGATGATAGTGATGGAATTGCCAACCGTATTCGTCAGTTATTGTGTCGGGCTGTGTGACCTCAATGTGTGTTCAGCTGACTGGTTTGCCAGCGTCGAACGAGCTCGCCTAGTGTGTACTCTGCACTGCGTGCCAGTGGTCAGTGACGTGGTAGTCAGCGTGAGAGGGGAGCGCGGCCTGCTCGCGGCGCGGCACAGGGCAGAGGGAAAGGTAGGGGAAGAGGAGCAGTGAAAGAGAGGGTTGAAGTCCAGCAAGGGGGCGTGGTGGGGAGAGGGGGGCGTGGTCGTGGACTGACCTGTCTGCATAGAGTGTGAGCGTCTTGATAGACTTCTAAACTGTTTTACTTTCATTTACAGGTGTAGTGTGACAATACAAACTTTATTTTCAACTTTTTTGCTTTGTGTTCTTGTTTGGATGTGAAGATGTTGTGGTAAATACATATGCTTTTGATCGTGCAAAAAAATCTATCCAAATCTAATTGTCTAAATACTTTTTTATTATCAAAATTAAAACAAAAGAAGCCTAGATTCAAAATCTTCATTCAATTTCCTTCAAAAATCATATATATTTCATTGTTATATCTTTTGTAGTTTCTGAGCTAGAATTTTTTGTTAATTATTACCCCCAAATCATTAGATTTCCCTGGCACTGGGAAAGCCTTTGTTTGTAACATTTTCAAGCAGCTTCAAGCAGCGAACGGGTATAAATTCATAATTTGTGAAAGACGAGATTGCAGACGCGGTTTGGGTGAATCTGCAAAAGGGAAAAATAACAATTGCCGGTGATTTTTTTTCTTCAAAATGAGTTAAAGGCCCACGCAAACATCATCAGCCAAACATCTGAATCATCGCATCTCTGTTCTTGTATTTCCTTGTGTTATTTATTTATTTTTTTTTAACCCAAATCGAATCATATGCAAAACAACATTTGAATAATAATATATCTGCTTTGTTTTCCTCTACGCCTGAAGTATTTTTCTAGTCGACTTGTATGCAAACAATATCGGGTAAACATCTCAATTACAATTATTTGTCTTTCTTACTGTTTTTGTAATAATATTTTCCATCAGAACAATACTGGGACACTTGCCGTTGATAAGAACCGAACAAGGGGACATAATCGAACGGAACCATTCACATGACAGGTATGAAGGAATCGGGCAATGAATGGATGAACCACCTCCACCAAAGCATCCATCCACCGAACCTAAACCTACCCTCTCACGTGACCCACGCCCTAAACATAACCATACAACCCAAACCACACCCTTCTTATATTCACCAACACCTGGTTCTGACCAAATTCATTTATTTAACGGTTTGTTCATAGATTTCTTTGCTCGCGGTGGATTACATCACCGGGTGTTCAACACACTGTCCTCCATCATCCTTAATTCATCATTGCTAATGGTAAATCGATGGACCCGTCAGCTCTTGCACACACTGGGGATATGAATGGTGAATCAACGGACCCATCAGCTCTTACCCACGGTGGAGAAGCGCACGGCCAGTGGAGTCTTCTTGCCCACCTTGCTGAAGATGCTGGCCTTGCAGTACTTGGTGATGTCGTGGGTCACCTCCAGGTGACCGAAGGCGCCTGCCACCCAAAGACAACGACTACATGAACACTTCTACCGCAAAGCCAAGCTCCGAAAAACAGTTTCATCGTTTTCTTTTTACACTACCGTAGTCTAAGCGACCACATAGAGCCTTTTTAGGGATTTCAGAAAGTAATTCTAAAGCTCCACCGAAAATACGTAGACAAACGAATCACAAGACAAAACACGCGTTTCGACCTCTTTTGGCCTTTTTCAGCCAAGATACACAACACTCGGGACAACGAAAAATGAACGAGCAATCACTTGTCTTCATCCAATTCGGCGCAAAATGGGTTCAACGCACGTTCATTTTCGCTGTCCTGAGCGTTGTGCATCTTGCCTGAAGAAGACCTACGAGGTCGAAACGCGTCGTGTTTTGTCTTGTGATTCGTTTGTCTACGTTTTACGGCGGAGCCTTATACATACTTTTTAAAATATGTGTAGATTTCCGCCTGCAGTGGCCTCACTGTGCAACTAGATCTCACTGTTTAGGGCTGTCCAAGTCACACTGGGTGACAAAAAAGGTCGCATGCTGATAAAGAATGAAACAATGAGAACGATTCTCTCATGACAGCTAAACTGCTGACATGCTGAAGGCGGAGAGGACCAGGCCGTTCTGGGGGTACCAGCCATTCCGCTTGGTTTCCTGCTCCAGGCTAGAGAAAAGCGGTAAAACAACAATGAATAACGTCTGAATGTACCACACACACACACACATACACACACGCACGCAGGCACGCACGCATACACACACACACACACACACGCACACACACACGCACGCACGCACGCACGCATACACACACATACACATACATACGCACGCGCGCACACACACACACACACACTTGCGTGCGCACGCACAAACGCGCGCGCGCGCGCGCGCGCACGCACGTACACACACACTGAAAATACCGTAAGGACAGACGTGTCATTGCAAAACGGGTAAGCTAGCGTCCACCTTGGACAGCGTGCTGGACGATTTTCACTCTCCAGTGGCAAGATTAGGACACAAAGTTGGCGTGTCATTCTTTATCCCCGGAAATAAGCGCAAAAAGATTTCCCGGACGAAGACAGGAGAATGGTCCAAAAAGGCACTTAAAAAAGAAGAAAAAAAAAAAAAGAAAAACCACAGTCGACAACAGTGTAGAACAGTTGTTTTTAATACGAAGCCGAAGAGAGTAAAAGAAAAGAGGAACTTTACAAGCACAGAACTTCTGGAAGGCTGGAGAGCCGTCTCTACAGAAACAGCCCCTGCATCCTCAACGGGACGTCAGCTCTGAAATAACAATGGCAACAACGACACAGCAGCAACAACAAAAACCGTAGCAACTTATCGTCTGAAACCAAAAAAAGAAAAAAAGTAGCAGCTGCTTCTCGACATTTTTTTAACGAGCGACAGTAGCACAGCACAACAATGTTGTTTGAAGAAAAAGAAAGTACTACTGGCATGAAGTTTGACCCTGCATCTGTCTGTGGTAGTGGGCAAAACCTCAAATCTGGGGGGGGGGGGGGGGGGGGGGGGGGGGGGGGGGAATGCTGGACCGATGCATTTGCAACAACCGCCAACATTGCCTCTCGTACTTTGTGGTGAACTTCTAAATCAAATCAAATCCAGATGAAAACCGTTTTAAGAATCAATTCGTTTTACACACACACACACACACGCGCGCGCGCGCGCGCAAGAGAGAGAGAGAGAGAGAGGAGAGAGAGAGAGAGAGAGAGAGAGAGGCGCCTGCTCACGCGCATAGACAGACGGAGAAGGCAGAATGGTACAGAGAGACAGAGCCAGCCGGGAGACGGGCAACCGACTTCTCATGGTTCCTATGTTAGATGCTTAATTATATTGTTTTGCTGCAGCCACCGACATTACTTGCACGAAGGGGATCCACTTAGCACTAACGTGGAATGCTCGTCTGATTTAGTTCTGGACTCGAAAGAAATGACTGAAATACTTTTTTCCCCTCAAGAGCAGGGATCTAGTGCACAAATAGAACGACACTTTTCAGTAGGCCTATACGTTCTCTCCTGAGTTGGTTCAACTTTGGCCAAACAAAGAATCTATTATATAAAGCTCAGTTTGTCTGTCTGTCTGTTCGCTTATACACGGCCACAGTTTTAGGGCGATCACCACCAAATTTGGTATTAAGTATCCTTGGTGTCCTACAAACAGCAAGGTCGTGTCGGCGATCACGTGACGCATTGCGTCGTGACGCAATTTGTGTCCACAGACGCAAAACTGGACATCGGAACACAACACGACAGACAAACTCGCCGGGGCGAGACGGGGTCGAAGCGCGTAAGCGCTAGTAAGACATAAGTAATGGCTGTGACACACGACTTCACGCTTCTCCTCTTTTCTCCTTGCTAGAATGTGCAAACGCAGGCACTCACATACGCACACACACACACGCACACGCGCGCGTGCACACACACACATACACACACACGCACACACTAACACACACACGCATGCACACACACACGCGCGCGCGCACACACGCACACACACACGCGCGCGCGCACGCGCGCACGTACACACAAACACGCTTGCACACACAAATGCGCGTGCGCGCACGCATGCACGCACAGAGAGACAGAGACAGAGAGAGAGAGAGAGAAAGGGAAAGAGGCAGACGCACTTGCTCCAGGTATACGTGTATTCCAAGCCACACCGTCTCTTAGGAGAAAGCAAAAAAAAAAAAAAGAGACTGCTCGCCCGTCAAAGCGATTTGAATAATACGAGCGAATCCACATTATACACTGCAATGATTTGCCTTTGTAATCAGGGGAATAAAAGAGGGGGGGGGGGGGGGGTTCGCGCTGACAAAACCGTGGAAGATCAGCATTTTTACATTTTATCTCACCTCGTCACAATGCTCAGGCATTTGAACGCCATCTTAACAAAATCCAGACCTTTGTTTCGATCAAATGTACACGTTCAAATAACGCACGAACGGTCAGGAAAATGGATGGGTGTAAATAAATCTAGATAATGTGGAAACAAGGCAGACGTTACGGCGCAAGACTTTCCGGCAGTTAAGCTGTCTCCTATCAGATCTCAGACTTTTGTAAAGTTCTATAACCCCAGCCGACCCGATGGGGCCTTGTCAGGGTTGACAACACGGAGGGGAAAAAAAAATAGTCCCGTACAACGAAAACAATATCTACAAACAACAAAGACAGTATTCACTTAAAAAAGTAACCTGGCCGATGAATAATTACTGGCTTCCTAAGAAGACTGATCAGACCTTTTGGCCGTGCTAACAGCGACAGTCAGTCCGCTTAGTGAAAAGAAAAAAAAAGAAAGAATGAAGGGTAGCAAAAAAAGAAGAAAAAAAAGAACATAAAAAGGCCACAAGGCAAACACACACTGTTGGAAGGACGCTTCATGGCCACATTGAAGAGTGTGTATTTTTTCACAACTCGGTGGCCACGTTCTCTCTCTCTCTCTCTCTCTCTCTCTCTCTCTCTCTCTCTCTCTCTCTCTCTCTCTCTCTCTCACACACACACACACACACACACGAAGCCGTTTTTTAAAAAAATTTTTATTTCTTATATAAATCCTGACCTCAGACAGAAAAGAAAAGCACACAATCATTTCCAGAACAAAGACACTATGAGAACAGAGCACAAAGGCAGAAAAGCAGCAGACCCATAGCAAAAGACAAGCAAAACAAGAACGATAATCTAGAAAAAAAAAAAAAAAGAAGAGAGGGGGGGGGGGGGGGGGGGGGCAGAGTCGAAGAAGAGTGACAGCAAAGAGAAAGTTGCAAGCACCACAGAATTTTCAACTTTCAGAAGGCGGGCGTAACTATTTGCGCGGGAAAAGCCCCCACCTCACCATATAGACTGTCAGATCAAGGAATGCTCTACCGTTAAAAAAAAAAAAAAAAAAAAAAAAAAAGAAAACAGAAAGAGAAAGAAAAAAAGACAAAGGAAAAAAAATGAAAAAAGAAAAAAAGTCGCAGAAACTAACGTGAAAGAAAACTGGACATGTATCCAATGGTTCACTACCACCATAGTTTAGTCTCCCCCTTAAAACTCAATGATCTGATATGTGGCATAATCATCAGCCACCCGAGTGTCGTCTTTCTGCAGTTCATGCACATCCTGCTTGACACGACGAGCTGCCTACCTGGGGTAGAGCCCACTGAAGAGCTGCCTGCTGGCGCTTCATTCAGTCGTTGACCTGCGTCATCATTCCGTCAATATCAGCCACTCAAGTTTTTTTTTTTTTCCGTCCCCTTTTCACACAGGGTGCATGCTATGTGTAACGTGTCATCCATACCAACGGCCAAACTGGCCTTCTCTTCCGAAAAAAGTCGGTGATGGAATTTTACATGTGTGCAAGATGATGTATACGCGTTTACATACGGAACCTCGGTTTATAGTCTCATTCGAAGAACTTTTGGGGTGGGTGGGGGGTGGAGGTGGGGTGGGGGGAGGGGGTGGGGGGTTGAGGATGGATTCAGAACCAATGTTATCTCCGAGGGAAAACTACCCCTGCACCGAAACGGCCCGGCGGAGATTCGAACAATCAACCCCAGGACACCAGGATCACAAGTCCGGTTCGCTACCAACTAAGCTGTTCCCGCCCCCCCCCCCCCCCCCTCCTCATCTCCCACCCCACCCTTTAACAACTACCACCATGGTCTGATAGTCTCCAATGCTGAGCACCTCCCTCCCACCTTCCACCCACCAGAAATGCAAATCTCGCCAGTTCCACCCCGCTGTCCGCATCATCTCTTTGAGCAGAACCTCCTCAAGGTAAGAACAAGAAGAGCTGAGTGGAGCAACTCGTCTATGGACACCGCCACCGAACCATCCTTGAAAGTCTGATTGATTGATTTGATTGATGATTTAATTTAACGTCTGTTCACAACAATGGTGATATTAGACTAAAAATGAACCAATCCACAAAAAAAACAAACAAACAAAAAAAACAACAAACAAAAAAAACGGGTGTGTGTGTGTGTGTGTGTGTGTGTGTGTGTGTGTGTGTGTGTGTGTGTGCGAGTGTGTGTGTGTGTGTGTGTGTGTGTGTTGTGTGCGTGCGTCGTGCGTGTGTGTGTGCGAGTGTGTGTGTGTTTAGTGTGAATATGCACTCATGTGTCAAAGGCTACATATGAATATTAATACAATAACTATAAATGACTTAATATTTACAATAAATTTGAAAGTATAGTGCTGGATAAAACTGATGCAATTTGTATCATTTCTTCGCTGTAGATCATATCATTTAAAGATCCCATTTTTGCTACATCTATCCCAGATATGTTGTATAATAGGGATAGCAATGGCAATCAAAAAGAATATGTTCAATTGATATTGGATGACCACAAGCACATTCTACATTTTTTGAAAATTTAGTCTTCCATGAATTTAATCGAATTTTGTAAATGAGACTAGACAAGGATCTTGAACACGGTAATATTTTTGACTTTGAAGGAAGCTTTTCTGTCATTATACTACTTTCTAACATCGAATTTTTTTCATGTTTTTCTAATTTTAGTGTACTATCAGGATATTTTCTAATAGCTCTTCTTTCGCTGATCTATCGGCCATTTCATTCCCCAAATACCATAGTGAGATGGAATCCAACAAAATTCTACATTGATACCTTTACATATAATTGAATGTACTAAGTATTTTACATCAAATATCAAATCTTTTCGAACTTTTGCATTCCAGTTTTGCAGACTGTAAAGAACACATTTTGAGTCAACACAAAGTAAAATGCTATAAATCACAATATCAATATCAGCTATGAAGGATAAGGCCATAAAAATTGCATATAGTTCTGCAGTAAATACAGAAAAACCTTTTCCTTGACAAAATGACTTTCTTATCTTTAAAGCAGGAATAGCAGCAATCCAGCCCCTGTGTATGATTCCAAAATTGAACCATCTGTAAAAATCTTTAAACGATTCGGATACATATTTTCTAGATGTTCTTTTGCTTCAACGGATATGAGATTGATGTTATCCTCTTTTTTTTTTTTTTTTTAGAGTTGTATAATCTGTATCAAATCTAGCAGAAATATGCTCCCACTGAGGAATAATGGGTATTATGGGACTACTTGAAATTGATGTAATATCAATATCACAACTCTTAAAAAGATCATCTGTATAGTTTCTAATAGGTTGAAGATATAAAATGTTTTGCGCTCTCTTCGGGAAATCCTGTCTTGAGTCAAGAAAAATGTCATTTGTCACTGAATTAGAAACTGAAAGACATCTAGTCACATACTTTGCAGTGGCCGACTTCCGTTGGTCCTCAAGAGTTAACAGATTCGCTGCTCTGTATGTTTTGAGCGTATTTGTGTGTACTGGCACACCAAGTGCCAACTCAACAGCCTTACTATCTATGCTTTGTAATTTTTTTAGCAGCGTCTGTGGAGCGAGAAATAAACCTCTCGACCATAAGTTAATTTCGATCGAACTAAACTGGTAGCAAGATGTAAGAGTGTTTGAGTATCTTGTCCCCATGACTGAGCATTAATTATTTTGAGAAAATTTAATCTTTGTCTAGCTTTACTTATTATGTGTTCAATATGATATCGCCACTTTAACTTAGGGGTTAAATAGACTCCTAAAAATTTTTACAGCTTTTGAATATTTAAGAGTGTTGCCTTTTATAACAAGTTGAGGAGGATGCTTTGGAGTATCACCATTGATAAAAAGCATTAATTGTGTCTTTTCTCCCGAAAGTTCTAAACCATTTTCTTTCATGTATAAGTCTAACTTATCTAGCTCAACTTGATATAGTTTTTGAACATGCGTTATAACTCTCTTATTTGTTTTCTGACGTTTGTATTCATCCATATAGCAATGTCATCAGCATATTGAACGAGATGGATATTGTTAGATGGAACGTTTGGGAGATCATGAATAAGAATAGTAAAAAGAATTGGAGCAATGATAGATCCTTGAGGAATTCCAATATCAATATCCTTGAATGACGAATAACATGTGCCAATTCTTGTACAAATAGATCTCCCAGACAAGAAACATTTTACAAATTGAATAATTCCTCCACTAACTCCAATATGTTTTAGCTTATAAAGCAGACGAGCATGCCATACACTATCATAAGCTTGTCTAATATCAAAAAAAGTAGCAAGTGTACTTTTTCTTCTTGAAAACTGTTTTTTAACTTGATTCGTAATTTTGACTAGATTATCAGTCGTACATCTTCCTTTCCTGAAACCTGCTTGGTTGTTTGGAATAATATTGTTCTTTTCACAGAAATGTAAAATACGACGTTCAACAATTTTTTTCAATATCTTACCAACTTGCCATGTTAAAGCTATTGGACGATAACTACCAATTTCGGATCTACGTTTACCTTGCTTTGGAACTGGTATTACAACCGTCCTCTTCCAGATAGTAGGGAGAGTTCCATTTAACCAACATTTTTGGTAAAATAGTGGAGTAATTGTTTCCAAGATAAAGGCAAATGGCAGAGCAATTGATATGAAATACCATCGATGCCAACAGCAGTGGTATTGCAAGTAAAACACTCCAATGAATCATTAAATACCTCAAAAGTTATAAAAGAATTTAAGTAATGATTTTCATCTGGAGGAGGGTCACAATAAATATGTTTTTTCTCTTCCTCTTCTCGGTAGCTTCTTATATCTGATGAAAGACTTGATGATGAATTATTCTTTGAAAACACTTCAAAATAACTCGGCTTTTTCTGCTGATGTGGGGATAGCGTTGTTATCTGATTTAATGGGATATGATGGTAAATGGCATCTGTTCTTTAATTCTTAACCTTCTTCCATACTTTGTGCATGTCCTTTGATGCAGATATTTTTGAATAGCAAAAAGTAGTGAAATAGATACGTTTTGCTTTGGCCACAGTTCTGTCACTCTGATTTTTTGCACGTTTCATTGCAATAAAATTTTCTTCAGTTCTGTCCTTTAGCCATGTTTTATAAGTTTTCTTTTTACTGCTCACTGCTTCTGCGCATTCTTCATTCCACCATCCATTTCCTCTGTACTTCTTATCATTATAGCACTTACGCGTGGGCACAGATTTTTCAGCAGCGTATAAAACAGCTTTTCTGAAGTTCTCATAAAATATATCAGTGTCTTCATGTTCCATGGAATTATGATCTATTGACAATAGAGTTGACTCATAGAGGTTCCAGTCAGCGCTATTGTATAAAAACTTAGGAATCATATCTTCAACTTCTTCATCTTGAATCTTTATTTAGTGTAAGAACAATAGGGAAATGATCACTTCCTAATGTGTCTTCTCTGTTATCCAACTAGCATTCAATGATATATCAGGAGATACTAACGTTAAGTCAATAGAGGTTGGCCTATGATTTGAAACATCAGGAACTCGGTGTTATGCTTCCATCATTCAATAAAACTAATTTGGAATCCACAATATTTTCAACAAGCGATTACATGTTGTGACAGAGCAATCTGGTTCCCAAAACGGAGAATGTGCATTGAAATCCCAATATGATCCAATTTTTTTCTGAAGAAGGAAGTTGTCTTAACCAGTCTGAATTATCTGTGTTTGGGCCATTTGGATAATATACAGAAAGTATATTTATACTAGAATCTTTGCTCATTTTTAATGATAACCCAGTAATAAAAAAAATCTTATCTTTAGCTGTTGAATTGAAGTCTAACTTCAAAGATCTATAATTAAGATCTGATCTAACATATATTGCAGTCTGAACCCTTTTAGTTGATGTACTACAGTTATATACAGGAGGGTAGTAGAATCCCTTGAATTGAGGTAATTTACTTGGTTCTACATATAGAGACTGCAAAGCCAAGATACAAAAGTTGTTGGAATAAATGTAGTTCTCAAAATGAAGTAGATTTTTAACGATGGATCTACAGTTCCATTGTAGAACAGTAATACAATTGTCAACATGTTTCATAATAACTGGTAG
Source organism: Conus canariensis (assembly GCA_033310375.1). Taxonomy (NCBI): domain Eukaryota; kingdom Metazoa; phylum Mollusca; class Gastropoda; order Neogastropoda; family Conidae; genus Conus; species Conus canariensis. The sequence goes on from CM065724.1 coordinate 77,979,466, forward strand.
AATAAAACGTTATAAACAGACGTTGGGCAAAGTCAGTAAGGTTGAAAGATGGGGACCCATGCCCGAAAGGCACTCTGGGGATGCGCGCAGGCCTGTAGCCACTGCTGGATGGACCCCGATGACCACTGAAACCATGTCCACCGACAAGGTATTGGGAGCGCCTCCTGTGTGGCCGTTCCCAAAAGATGCGGTGGACGTGACGCCCCAAGTTGCCAGCGAGGATGCTGGTGCCCCTGTCTGACGGGTGGATGGAGTCCATCAGCCTGTTGTTCGTGGAGTCCATGGGACAGAAGGGACACGTTGTGCATGGGGAGCTCTGCAAGGAGTAGGGCGTTGAACATCTCCCGCTTGCTTTGCAGATGTCGATCTTTCACTGGGGCCACTCTACTAACAACAATCTTGGTGTTTGGATGATTTGCTTTTGCTTGTTTTACAAGTGCGGACATCTTGACACGACTGTCTTAGGATCTTTTCCTTTTAGATCGTTGATCCCACAGTGAAACACTAAGCAATCAGCAGTCTTCACTGTCTTGGTGTCGTCTAGGTTTCCTGCACAGGCCTCCAATCGGTAGGATGGTTTTGAAACCAGATGTACACCGTACGCATACCCCAAGCGACGTGGGTTTATCTTCCCCATTGTGAAATCATGGAATAGAATAACCTTAGGCAGACCAGACTGGTTGACGTCATCCCTCTCTTCATCATGTTTTGACGTCATGACAGGCTTGGATTTGTGTTCTTGATTTCTTTGCTGCCTTTCCTTGAAAGTCTGTCTATACAGGATGTGTGTTGTGTTGTTCGTCCCGTCGAACCGACGAGGACCACTTCAGTCATCTAGGGATTGAGGGGGAGAGGGGTGGGTTGGGTGGGTGAGATGAGTTGTGGCTGATCAAGCCGATGCGTGCACGGAATGTCGGTGACAGCTTGGAAGGCAATATGAGAGACCTGCTCTTGATTGCTGATGCGGTCTTTCCTTGCCCGTCTCTATTGTTGCGCTGCAGCTGTCCTGCTTTCTTGACATAAATTGGCGCCTTTGTGGATAGAGTAGCGACATCTGACTGGATCCTTAGCAGTTTTCCATGTGTCAGGGTTGATGTTAAACGCCTTCAAGGATGTTTGTTCCCATGTGTCAGGGTTGATGTTAAACGCCTTCAAGGATGTTTTGAGGATGTCCTGCGCCCTTCCTTTTCGCAGAACTGCCTGGAGGTAAGAACAAGAAACAGCTCCTGGGTGGAATAGCTGGCCTGAGGATTCAGCCACCGTATCATCCTTGCAGGGGTCTTTCAATCCAGGATGGGGCCCTTGACGGACAACAAACTGTCCCAAATCCGTCCAGACCTGAAAAGTTTTTACCATGTTCCAGGGGAGACCGTAAAGAGGAAACAGTCCTGTGCCGTTTGCATACAGGCCACCCCTTTCACATCCGTTCTTATCTTTTAAAAGGTGAAGAAGCTCCGTGGTGCATTCCATGTCATGTGCCACTTATTGTGAAGTGTGTGTGTGTGTGTGTGTGTGTGTGTGTGTGTGTGTGTGTGTGTGTGTGTGTGTGTGTGTGTGTGTGTGTTAGAGTGTTGGGACTTGCATGATGTGAGACATAAACACTCTCCACAGCACACTCCATGAAAACCTTGTTCGGAGATGTCCCACCTGATATGACCTTTGAATTTCTGAAAGGGATCAACATTTTTCATCGGTTTTAACATTTTTACGGAAGTTTGTAGAGTGGTTTTTCGTTTTTTTTGTGGAACACACTGTGTGGCGTTGCGTCTTTGGTGGGGGTGGTGGGCGGGGGTGGGGGGGGGGTGGGGGGAGGGTGTTGGTTTGGGGTAGGAGTGGATGGGAAGGGGGGAGTGGGGCGGGGGGGGGCACTGGAGTAGGGGGCGTTGGTGGGGGGGGCGCCCGGGGGGGTGGGGGGGGGAGGGCGGGGGGGGTGGGGGTGGGGGGGTGGGTGGCGGGGGGGGGGTGTAGGGGCAATACAGGAGTTCCGGATTGGGGGGGGAGGGAGGGAGGGGGATGGGAGGGGGTGTCGGGCGGGGGGAGCGGGGGGGATGCGGGAGGGGGGCGGATGGGGTGGGGTGGAGTGGCGGGGGGCGGGGGTGGGGTTTACATGGTTCGCCGCTTTATCTGTTCTTGTGTTTTTTGTTCCTTGCCAGTCCTGTAAGGGGTCCCTAAGTGTAGTGGGTGCGGTGTGTGTGCCTGTGTGTGCAGGTGGGTGAATGTGGCGTAGGTCTGGGTGCTATTCCATGTGTGTGAACGGTAGTGTGGTTTAAATGATATTGAGTTGATTAATAGCGGTGACAGGCCAACGATTTTGGCCTTTGTGGTCTGGCTCCCGTTGCTGTAAGCCCAAGCGCAGAAGCCCGAGAGCATTCTCTCTTCTCTCTCTCTCTCATATCTCTTCTTCTCTCTCATCTCTCCTATTATCTCTAGCGAAACTTTTCCTGTGTTCGGGTACGTGGGGTCGGGGTAAAAAAGTGAATTATCAGTTTTTTTTTTAATTTTACTTTTTAAAAACGGAGGTCGAAAGTAGCGACTTAATTTGCGGGCTGTGATACCAGTAATAAGACAACAGCTTGAGGTTTGTAACAAGGCCCAGAATAACTTTCACTGGGGGATGCGGGAAGTCATTGGAAATCTGGTCGGCAGCCCTGCATTTTAACTGGCGATTGTTTTGTCTATCTGGTTTGTGTGTAGTTTGTACGAAGGCTGTACGAGAGGAGTCCCCTCAGTACTACACTGGACATATGTGCACGGGCACGGATTGGCGTAGGCAGTTGATATGATTATTTAGTATATTTCGAACAGGTTTTATGTCTGCGAGGACCACCGACCACTGGAAAGAAACGTGGGTGGTGGGGGGGGGGGGACGGGGTGGTGGGGGGAGGGAGGCAGGGGATCCATCACTCAAGATAGAAGTCTACATCTGGACCTGCTATTGGGTTGGGGGTTTGGTTGTGTTTTAGGGAAGGACACTTGGAACGGGGTTTCTTGTGTAGTTATGTGCTTTGGGTTTGCTTTTGGGGGGGGAGAAGGAAGGAATGGAGTCTGATATGCGTTAGTGATCTGTTTGAGGAAAGGCGGATTGTTGTTTTGTTTTTTTTTCTTTTGAACATTTGGTTCTATCCCCCCCCCCCCCCCCCCCCCCCCCCCCCCCCCCCCCACCCCCCCCACATCCCGCTCTTGTTTACATGAGGGGTTGCGAGCGGTCAGGCTGGCAAGCTGTTCCGATTTTTTATTTTGTGAGGGCAGATTCCATTGGGTGATAAGATTCTAATTTGTTTTGACAGGTTTGTTTTTTTTTGTTGGGTGGGATATAAGTGTGTTGGATGTTTGTGTGGTATTTAGGGGGTGTGTTGATTGCGGTGCGGGGGATTGTGTTTGCTTAGTGGGGGGGGTTGAGATTGTGAGTATAGGAGAGTGGCGGTGAGGGGGGGGGGGGGGGGTTTGGGGGGCAGGAGGTTGGTACTTTAGGCGATCAAGGATCAGGGGTTGTCATTAGTGCATTAACACGGCGTCATTTCCTTTTTTTTTTTCTGTTTTTTTTTTTTTTACATGGATTGGGTGTCATAATATACGAGCTTCTTTGGGTGACTGATCACGGTTGCATTGCAGTTTGGGAAAAAAGATTGCGGGGGGGGATTGACACGGTGCCCGGCTGTTTCAGCTTTGTTCAGATATACTATGGAAATCATTCCCAAATTCAGCATGTAGCAAGTCTTAAGTGTGTGGTCCTGGTTTGGGGACAGTAATAACACTGACCCGTGATGGCTGTGGTGTCTATGTGCGCC
>CM065724.1:77988253-78004436 GCA_033310375.1 Conus canariensis
CACGCACGCACGCACGCGCGGGGTAGCTCACATAATACACACACAGCGCGCGCAAAACACATGGTCAGAGTGCAGCATGAAGCACGGCAGAGGCGCGGCGGGGGGGGTAGCTCACATATACACACACACCACGACCGCGCGCACACACACACACATGGTGTAGAGACAGTTGGGAGTGAGTGGGACAGACACACCAACACACACAACTACACACACACAGTGAACGACTTGACTATTATACAGCACCGCAAACGAGACGTTCAGGGGACACGTGCCAACACCGCAGCGCGCGCGCACGCACATACATACATGCACAAAGGCGGCGGGGGGTGGTGGGGGGGGGGGGGGGGCAGCAGAAAGAGATAGAAAGGGGAAGATAGACAAACACAACCGTCAGAGAGAGAAGAGAGAGAGAGAGAGAGAGAGAATGACAATGCATTGTTCATAAAGCGTTGCACTCATCAAGACTACACGGCCAGTGTTTAAAACACAAACAAACAAACAGGGTCAATGTCACCACGTCATTCCAATGTGTAATGTATCGCACGATCACGTACAATATACATCCGCGAATATAATTTGTGTGCGCGCACACAGAGAGAGAGAGAGAGAGAGGAGAGAGAGAGAGAGAGAGAGAGAGAGAGAGAGAGAGAGAGAGCGAGAGAGAGAGAGAGAGAGGGGAGAGAACGAATTTCATTTTATGAGGGTAATGGAATAAGCTTAACTACTTTTTTTTTTTTTTTTACATCTAGCCCTCGAGGCAAGAACAATACATCATTACCTTTGAGAGAGAGAGAGAGAGAGAGAGAGAGAGAGAGAGAGAGAGAGAGAGCATGGTTTCTCACAGCTGATTTGAACCAAACTTTGTTCACTACTTCAGTAACAGGACTTGGGGCGCACAACAAGCCGAAGCCTGAAGCACTGACTCAAGCAGGAACTGGATGTAATGCTATCGACGATGACATCGCAGAAATGTTATGTCCGTGTTGACACTTACGCATGGATTTCTCGTCCGTGAGAGAGAGAGAGAGAGAGAGAGAGGGAGGAGAGAGAGAGGAGAGAGAGAGAGGAGAGAGAGAGAGAGAGAGGAGAGAGAGAGAGAGAGAGAGAGGGAGAGAGGAGGAGAGGAGAGAAAAAGAAGACGATAGCAGAGGACAGAGGTGCGTGCGTGTGCGTGCGTATGTGTGGTGTGGTGTGATGTGGATGTGTGGTGTTTGGTGTGGTGTGGTGTGGTGTGGAGTGTGCGCGCGCGCGCGCGCGCGCGGTGTGCGTGTGTGTGTGTGTGTGTGTGTGTGTGGGGGGCGCGCGTGTGTGCGTGCGTGCTGGAGGCAGGAAGTCAGAGAGAGACTGGATAGGGGTGGGGGCAGTAGAGAGGGTGGGGAAAGAGAATGTGTAAGTGTGTGTGAGCGCGCGCGCATGCTTGCACGTGTGTGCGCCCGTGCATGCTTGATTGCGTACACAGTTTGCATGTGTGGAATGAACTAGCGTGTATGGGGGAAAGCAACACACACACACACACACCACACCACACAACACACACACACACACACACACACACATACACACTCTCTCTCTCTCTCTCTCTCTCTCTCTCTCTCTCTCACTGACATCCATCGTCTGGTTCAAATTCTTTCTGTCAAGACCGTTTGAGCGATGTTGTGAGACTAGCAGATGGCACGGTGATCGATCATAAATCAAACGTCTGGTTATGGCAGCGCTGTCCTATAAATCAAAGGACTACTTTTGAGAGCACTGTCATTCATTTGACAAAAAAAAGCCCTCGTCAAAATCGTACAAAAATGCCATTTCAGCCAGGACAGTTTCAGTTTGAAACAAAATACCCTCGCCTTTCGAAACTTAAAAGAGAAGGGGAAAAAAAAAAAATGGAAAAAAAAAACTTGAACGTAAAAGCTATCGTTGGTAAGTGGGTTAACTAAAGCTTAAGTGTCATCCTGGACATAAGCTAGTCGGTTTTAATCCTCCCTCCCCCAAAATAGAAATTGAACGTAAAAGCTGTTCATCTCCTGGACATAAGCTAGTCGGTTTTAATCCTCCTCCCCCGTACTATATCCCCCTTTTTAACTCCCCCCCCCACCCCCCCCCCCCCCCCCCCCCCCTCCCATCCTTCCTCCCTCAAAAGAATTTCAAAGAACTGTGTGCGTTGAAAGCGACACTCTAAAGGGCCCCTTCACTTCTTCATGGCCCCATTCTAGCATGCAGAACAGAAGAACTACGCTGGGATACAGTTCTTAGTCGTCTCACACGGGGGTTCATGCGGACATATGTACTCGAGTACGAGCACATGCGCCTGGGCATAAACACTTGTGTGCACGCTTGCGTGTGCTTGCGCGTATGCACGCACACGCACACACGCACGCGCGCACACTGTCTCCTCCTCCTCCACTCGCCCTCTTTCTCGTTCAAATTTTTTGTCCGTTCGCATTCTCTCTCCTATCCATCCGGTTCTTTTGTCTGTCCGTCTCTCTCTCTCTCTCTCTCTCTTCTCTCTCTCTCTCTCTCTCCTCCCCTCTCTCCCTCCACCGTATGTGTGCGTGTGCGTGCGTGCGTGCGTGCGTGTGGTGCGCGCGCGCACGCGCGTGTGTGTGTATGTGTAAGTGTGAGTGTGAGAGGAAGAGTGAGAGACAGACAGACAGACAGACAGACACACAGGGAGTCTTAACAACACACACAATAAACCGATTGTCTGAATGTTATGAAGGTGCACTCTCCTAGACTCAACTGTTTATACAGGACCGACCTGAACAGTTTGTGTACATATACAAACTAAAAAAAAAAAAAAAAAAAAAAGACAAAAAAAAATGTAAGCTGTGTGGATGGGTATTTCATGTTGTCGACCGAGTTTTCCAAACCTCGTTTTCCGATTTGTGGGAACTGTGCATTTTTCATCAAAACGAATCAAACCATTTCACACTGAATGTGACTTGAATTCTGTCTCTCTCTCTCTCTCACTCACTCACTCACCACACACACACACACACACACACACACACACACACACACACACACACACACACACACGCTAAATTATATAACTGGTAAAAAGTAGGCCTTCTGATCAGAAATTTGGCTGACACATGAATTACAGTGGAGATTTCCATGGCAAACATTACGAAGCACAGACACTCACCACGGGCCAGCTGAAAACGGCTATGGAAATTATCCATGTAAATTTTTTATTGAAACTTCAGCTTCAGACTGTAATGTTTGTATGGAAGGGACTGTTCGAGGGAATCAACACAAATCATGCCACAGTCGGTTTGATGTGGATTAGGACGGCACTTTTCAAGTACGACAGTTGTTGAGACAAACTGCGGTGGATATTGACAAATTTACTGATTCGTGTTCATTTGGTACATATCGGAGTGACGTCCGTACCGCTCAACACAAATGTGCACGTGAACACAGCTTTTTTTCTTTTTTTTTTTTGCTTACCGTTTGTAATTAACAACAGGAAGAACTTCACTTTGTTTTAAATGCCTTGGCTCATTCCAAGGAAAATGAGATCACTCACTGCCAAAGTTGACTTTCTTTGCCAATGTCGGCGACGAATGAAAAAATTGTAGCAAAATTAAGAAAGAGATGGGGTTAGTTACCGCCAAGGACATTGACAAACAAAGCGCAGGACAAGACACAATGCATTTCGACCTCCTGGGTCTTCTTCAGGCAAAAAAAGATAATATTTAACAATTAGGACAGTATGAACAAAGAACGAAGAGTCACTTATCTTTCCATGTGTTCAAATAAAATGGCCGCCAGACGGAAACGACAGAGGGGATCCTCGGAAGAAGACCCAAGAGGTCGAAATGCATTGTGTCTTGTCCTGTGCTTTGTTTGTCAATGTCCTTGGCGGTAACTAGCCCCCTCTCTTTCTAAATTTTGCTTCGTTCTCCGCCATCAGTCACTCCATTTTGAAAATATTGTATGCCTACTACACAAACTGGCGCTGTTACTTTGTACAAGGCCTTTCAGTTACATCAGCCGCTCACATAACTGTGTCTAAATCTCTCCAGGTATAAAAAGAGATCTATTAAACGTTCAGTCCCGCCCATGAAATGATACATTGCTGCCCCCTTTCCGTTAGGGGCCAAGATGACCGTGGATTATAGCATGAATCCATGACTACCGGTCACAGTCATAAACTGTGTTCAGCCTCTTTTCGTCGTGGGCCCAGATGGTCCAGGATGAATGAATTACTGCCAGTCACATTCATAAAATGTTTATTGATGCCTCTTACGGGGGATCTAGACGGTCTTGGACGAATGTGTGTGTGTGTGTGTGTGTTGTGTGTGTGTGTGTGTGTGTGTGTGTGTGTGTTGGTTGCGTGCTGCGAGAGAGAGAGAGAGAGAGAGAGAGAGAGAGAGGAAAGAGGGAGAGAGAATGTATGTGTGTGTGTGTGTGTGTGTGTGTGTGTGTGTGTGCGCGCGCGTGTGTGCGCGCGCGCGTTTGAGTGAGTGAGTGCGTGCGTGTTGTGTGTGTGTGTGTGTGTGCGTGTGTGTGTGTGCGCGCGCGCGCGCTCCAATTGTGCTTGTAGTCAACTGACGCATTTATCATGTTTTTACTATGTGCAGATTTGCTGGCAAAATTTTGGCGTTTTCGAAAATTTGGTTGTATGTATATTTCCTTCGATTTCTTTTCTCCGTATTCTACATTTTGAGTCCCCTTTCCACGAAGAATATTGTGAACCTTAATTCTTTAATTAACCCTCCATAATCATAATTCTGACCCAGTACATGTCTTCATCCCAAACGCCAAGCAGTACATATGCACGACAACGCACGATGATGCACACATCACTGTGACGACACCACCACCACCGACCACCGCCCCGCGGCTTTAACTTGCCGGACTTCTCGTCTATTCTTAGTGTGTGGGCCGGAATTCCGGCCTCATGTCCAAAATGACGATACCGCCCAGTGATGGGGGGATGATGCGGAAACCGACAAGTAACGGGAAAACACGATGTGAGCATGACTGTCGATTTTCGACTGTCCTCGTCTCTGCCGAGGATGTGTGGTGTGTGTGTGTGTGTGTGTGTGTGTGTGTGTGTGTGGTGTGCGCGTGTGTGTGTGGTGTGCGCGTGTGTGTGGGTGTGCGCGGTGCGTGTGCAGTGTGTCGCGCGGTGCGTGTGTGTGTGTGTGTGTGTGTGTGTGTGTGTGTAGGCTACTTGAACAGATGTTCCGATTTTTTACCATAAACGCGAGTGACACGTCAGCACTTTTTTCATCTTCGGTTTGAGTCTGTTGATGCGATCAAGTCAGGAGACAGTATGTATTTCCGTTACATTCAAAACGGCTTGTACCATCACCTGTCGGAGGATCATGCACTGACGCAAAAATTCTACCACAGTCTCCTCTTTAAGGCGCACTGTGCCTGACTTTAAGCGCCTGTCCTGACTTAAGGCCTGTGCCTGACTTTTCATAACGCAAACATTGTTGATAGGCCCTGTTAACGACCGATCTGTCGCCCCTGCCCAATTTGTCGCCCGGCGTACAGATTGGTCTTCAAACCGGACCAATCTGTCGCCCGGCGACAGATTGGGGGCGGTGTTGCATATTTTGATGGGATAGACCTTATAGGGAAGACATCATGACTGAAGAGGGAATATTTGAGCGGACAGAAAAACACAGCGTCACAGCGAACTACTTTTGAAGTTGGAGTGTTTCTACTCCTGTGGCGGGGTAATAAAGAATCGCGGCCCTGTAACTCCAGGGTATGGGGCCAATTCTCTTCTGATTTGGTGTGAGGGTTTATTGTACCAATTCCTTTTGTGATAGACACTTCTGGCAGGCACCTCTCGCACACAGTTTCTTAGTCTAGAAAAAACTAGAAATAAAAACAATATAAAAACACTCAAGTCTGTATTCACATTGAGACAGCATGAGAATTGGCACCATGCCAGCCTAGAAGCTCTTCCAAAAATCTTGTTAAATTGTATTGGCCCCATGCTATCCCGAAGTGGATACAGGCCCACGTCAATAACAAAAATATCGTGAAAATATATTTAAACATGAAAAGAAAAAAAAAAAGACCACCGTTCAAGAAAAGTAAAAATGGAACATTGAACAAGTCCTAAAACAATGTCACACATTAAAAGGGGTTTTCATAAAACCTCCTTCAAAGTCTTTTCAGAAAAAAATGGTAAATAGGTTTTCAGTCTTCTGCAATCAAAAAAATATGATTACGTGTGTGTGGGGTGTGTGTGTGTGTGTGTGTGTGTGTGTGTGTGTGTGTGTGTGTGTGTGTGTGGTGTGTGTGAGTGCGAGTGTGTGTGTGTGTGTGCAGTGTGTGGTGTGTGTGTGTTGTGTGTGTGGTGTGTGTGTGTGTGTGTGTGTGTGTTGTGTGTGTGTGATGATAGTTGCTTATGGAAGAAGAGTTTACGTTTATAGGGTCGATTTATCCGAAGTGTTGATTTATCCAAGAGCGATTTATCTGATTTTTTTTTTACAGAGATAAAGAAGGCTTGTAAATAGAACCAAGCCTTTGGGTCAATTAATCTGGAGGTGGACTTATGGAGTCGATTATATAAAGTCATCTGGCCGACAAATCGATATTTTTTCTGAACAGTCGAGATCACTGGTCATTGTCACTGACCACTGCAACAACACTCTTCTGTCAAACATTTTTTTTTTTAAATATGGAATTGGCATCAGACTGATCACTGGTCATTGTCACTGACCACTGGTCATCTAAACTGCAAGAAGCACAGAAATATTCATATAATAAACAGTACGCAATTACATTTTCCAAACTGGTCACTGGTCATTGTTGCTAACCACTACTCATACGTTTTAAGAAGCATATACACCCTATAACACATCAATACAGAATGAGATAGTGAAAATATGAAACTACATAAAACTGACCACGTCTTTCTTGCAGACCACTGGTCTTCTACATTAAAAAAGAAAGCATTAAACATATCAATATGGAGTGAACTCAGGAAAATATTAAATTTACATGAAACTGACCACTGGTCAATCTTGTTGACCACCGGACATCTATACTGTAAACTGTACAGAAGCGTTTATAACACACCAGTATGCAGTGAAATAGTGAAAACGTGAAATTTTCATGAAGCTGACCACTGGTTTTGGCACTGACCAGTAGTTATCTAGGTTGTGAATATTATAAAATTACCATTAGAGCATACGCAGCCTAAGTAGTGAACATTTGGATTTTACAATAAACTGAACCACTTCGTGGTCACCCCATTCGATAGGGAGAGTATTGGACAGGTAACGTTTATGGCCAATGTTTAATACCATGTCCATATAAACTTATCAAAATAACATAAGCAACATTTTTTGTGTTTGCCTACTTTCCAGCGTGAACTATGTTATTTGGATTTGATAACTAGTTGATTTAACTACTTGACACTTGCATGTTTGATTTTTTGATTGATTATGCACTCTGAAGATTTCTCAATGTGACCATTCAATAGAAAAACAACAATAAATTCCTGTCTCATTCCATCACTTTTTATTAGATTTTATTATCATTTGGCTCTTAGTTTGATGTTAAGGAAAGACAAGAAACTAATAACGAAATTGAAAATAAATAAATAAAAAATATGGGGCACACCAGCCGCCGTGGCGAAGTGGCTAGCGTCGCGGACTCCCGGCTGGGAGGTCGTGGGTTCGAATCCCATCAGAGTCATGTGGGTTTTTCTGCCCCGACCGGCTCCTACCCAGAGTTGAGTTTGCTGCGGACTCAGTTGGGAAGACTGGGACCACACAGTCGATTTCATCCACTTAATGGATGCGTTTCTGAGAGCGTTGCTCAAATTTCCTGACCAACACTGCAGGTGCCTGTATCTCTCGGGCCTGGTTGACGCCGGGATATATTATGAAAGGAAGCGTAGAGTACAGCCCTGTCATTAGTCTCAGACCGAAATGGAATTCGTAGCACCATCTTCATCATCCCCATTCTCATCGATCAGCATAAAAAATGTCTCAAATTCTGTGGCCCTTCATGCCCTGCTCTCATGGTGACCTCAATTTCGATGTCCTCTCCGCGTCTGTGGCCTTGGTTTGGTTCCGTCGGGGTCACCGGTATCGGCGAGTCCATGGGGGCCGTCGTTGGACGGACGTGGTGGCGCCCTCCGGAGGGAGAGCTCACTCACGCCGGCTCCGCGACTAAGCAATTATTGTCGTCAGTAGGGGGCTTAGCAGGTGGTGTCCTGCGTATGTTAGATCAGAACAGGCGCCACTGAACACCACTGAAGTGACTCGGCAGCAGTGCAGTGTCTCCTCCGGTGGGTTGCCTCTTGACGACTTGACATTGACTGCTTCCTGTGGATTGCCGGTGCTGGGGCTGCGGCGGGGCCGACCGGGCTGTGGCTGTGGACGGGGTGTCGGAATGAGCGGCGTGGGTGCACTGCCTCTGAGGTGGCGCAGAGGTTGCGACAGCACACAAAAAAAATAAATAAATAAATATGGGGCACTTCCCACACTTTCTCTTCACAATCGGAGAAAGTGTGGGGGCGCCCTCATACTTTCTCTCACACGGGAGAAAGTGCGAAAGGGGAAGGACCACACTTTCTCTCAACCCCGCACTTTCTTCTTAAGTGAGAGAAAGTGAGCCCCCACACTTTCTCCTAAAGTAAGAGAAAGTGTGGGAATGAGAGAAATGTGGCCCAACATCAACTTATTGAGAGCAAGGTAAGTTGGCGACAAATTGGCCAAGGTGCGACAGATTGGACAGTGAAGTGCGGCCCAATCTGTCGCCCTCAAAAACTTAGAATGGGCGACAAATTGGTCCTGGTGTTGAGGCCCAATCTGTCGCCGGGCGACAAATTGGGCAGGGGCGACAGATTGGTCGTTAACAGGCCCGCCATGTCGCCACGGGACAACCCACCGGAGGAGACGCCGCACTGCTGCGGAGTGACTTCAGTGGGAGTTCAGAAGTGCCAGTTCTGATCCAAGAGACCCGATGACGTCACCCTGCTAAGCCTCCCACTGCTGACTGCCTTTTCGTGGAGTCGGCATGCGTGGACGTTCCCGTCTGGAAGGCGCCAGCACGCCCATCCAACGACAGTTCCCTTGAACGTAGTAATACCGATGACCTTGACATTCATTCGTGATCCGTGTTGGGTGAAATTTACGTCCTATCGGCCGGATGCCCTTAAGGACGAGATTTCCCAAACTGTATGACTCAAAATACAAATGAAAATGGTAATAATAATGAATACTTATATATCGCCTATTCTCGGCTAGAGACCAAGCTCTAAGTGCTTTACAATCCACACTCGTGTACACAAAATAAGCCCACGAAACAAGTTGTAAAGTAACGGAAATTTGATGGACTGTAGGCTACAAAAGTGACCAGTGAACTGGCGACACAAAGTCTTCCTCAGGCGTGAACAAACATCGATAATGAACGAAACAGTACTTCCCTTGTGGGAAGTTATGACCGAATCGCGGCATGTTTTCGAAGTGGCCGTCATTCTTGTAGGGGAGTAGTACACTGTACGACCTGTTCCAGATGACTGTAGTGTCAAATATCGCTGAGCTGCTTGGCTGGGATTAGTCAGAAAACCCCAACATTGAAATCTAGTAAATTTCATTATCGTTCCTGTGCTTTAACAGTGCTATCGCTGAGTGAGTCCCAATAACTGACATGTGTCGGAGGTGGACGATAAAATGATTCGAGAGCAAACTCTCTTGGTTGATTCTCGTTTGTACTACCCCCCCCCCCCCCCCCCCCCCCCCTAAACTGCTTCCAGATCGTTGATGTTAAAGTAGGGTCGTGGCCTACAATAGAGACGTCTCTCGGGTAAATAGTTACACCACCATCACCATCAGGGTCGGTCGCTCTGTCCAAACGGACAGCAGGGTGAGATGATTCTAGACGTAAAAGTTTGTTGATGGAATCCGACTGCAGATGGCCAACTTTCAGACACGGTTGTGATGATTCAACGCCCATCTAGCGGCCGAATTCGACAAAGATAAGCGATTGCTCGTTTTGCATTTTCGTTGTCCTGAATGTTTGTTTATCTTCCCTGCAGAAGACCCTAAGAGGTCGTTACGTGTCGGCTTTTGTCTCGTGTTTCTTATGTCCACCTTGTTCGGTGGAATAAATCTATTTAGATCTCCGCCTGCAGTTGCCTCACTTTGTAATATCAAAATGAGATTTTGCTTCAGCTGGGTCGTCTTTTTTGTCTACTTTCGGGTACTGAAAGGAAATCTTAAATGCAGCGGGGAACAGTAAACAGAAAATAACGAATAAGTACAGTAACGCATGCTCCAAAAACACGCCCGTAACTCCAAAGGAATGCTGCTTACGACACCGAATCGACTGGCAGCAATGACAGCACAGAGCACACAGACCCCCCCCCCCCCCCCCCCCCCTTCCACACACACCCAAAAGGATGTTCCAAGCTAACCTTGTACCTGAAACATCTACACAGCAACAACAAGTAGAGAAATAAACGAACATATCTTAACACTGATTCAGGACTGGCACAGCCTTTTTGATCTTCAATATAGTCAAACACACACACACACACACACACACACACACACACACACACACACACACACGAACAGTAACCAATACAGATAACCTCGGTTTGCTTGATCTGAAAGGAAATCTTAAACGAGACGGCGAACAGTAAACAGTAAATAACGAACAAGATGGGTAACTCTTCCTCCCATGATGAACTAAACACACGCTCAAAACTCAAGATACTGACGAGCATGACACAAGAGTTCTCCACGATCAGCGAGACCAGGGTTCATTTCAATGTTGCAGGACTTTGGGAGTAAATAACTGTGAACCTTGGAGGAAGATTAATTTCACAATTATCAGACAGATGAGAAAACGAACTAGTTTTCATAACCTCTCTTTAAGTGCACTGAGGTGGTAAGAGCACGTCACCAGTTCAAGCTACTGTGAAGAAGACCAGCAAGAGAGACATAGTCAAATCTTCGTCCGTCTTGGCAGACAGAGAGAGTGAGTGCGTGTGTGTGTGCGCGCGCACACACACACCACGCACTCTCTCTCTCGGTCCTCTCTCTCTCTCTCTCTCACACACACATTCTCTCTCTCTCTCTCTCTCTCTCTCTCTCTCTCTCACTCACACACACACACACTCACACAACACACACTCCTCTCTCTCACACACACACACGCACTCACACACACACAACACACACGACACACACACACACGCGCGCGCCGCGCGCGCGCGCCACACACCGCGCCACACACACTCTCACACACACACACACACACACTCTCTTTCTCTCTCTCTCTCTCTCGTACGTGCGAGTCGATCCTTTTTCACTTCTGTCACTACAAAGAGACAACGCACAGTGGAAGCGAGTGTCGGTTACCTCCTAACGCAAGTGCAGGGAGCGGCAATAGGACAGTCATGTTGTCCCGTTGTTGTATACATATATTATTTGTTCTGACAATTGTTCCCAGTCTGATCTGCGTCTCGGCACTGAATAGGAGAAACAAAGGCGTGTGCTCTGTACAACTCGTGCAATTGGTGATATGACACGCACGAACTTGCGTGCGCCAGCACACGCCCACGGACACCCACAAAGGCGAGCTCGCCGAAAACCGTGTTTCTTGTACACGTGCGCGCAGCAACGCGCGAAGTGCACACACACACACACACACACACAAAGAGAGAGAGAGAGAGAGAGAGAGAGAGAGAGAGAGAGAGAGAGAGAGAGAGAGAGAGAGGCACTGGAAGACACACTGACAAAAAGACTGCAGACCAAGATTACTACATCGAGAAAGAAAACTGTTCATGGCACTGTTGTCGACATACATACACACACAATCACTCTCTCTTGCTCTCTCTCTCTCTCTCCACACACACACACACACACACACACACACACACACACACACACACACACACACACACCCCTACTGGTTGTCTGCCCACCTATCTACCTTCCTATTTACCTATCTGAAAATTACATACATAGCCATCCATCCATCTACCCATCCATCCACCCACCCACCCATCCAATGCATGTCGCCTATAAGCTGACCATACACGCAGCTCACATCAGAAGCAGACAGGAGAAAAGAACAGCACAGAACCACGCGCCGTTGGTGTTGACAGAGACAAACTGTCTAGCGAATCGCGTACCTCAATGCACTTTTGAAGCTGACAGACAGAGACAGACAAACAGGAAAAAAAAAGTTTAAAAAGAAAAGAAAAATCACCTAGCAAAGCGCTGGGTGTCGGTGTCGCCCTGGGTCAAGATGTTATCTATGACCGGGCCATGAGCGTTGCGGGTGCTGTGTTGGGTTCCGGGTTCGCATCCGCGTTTCGCCTTCTGCGCAAATTCCTTTTCTTTACGTTTCCTCTGCGCGCGCGCGCGCGTGTTGTGTGTGTGTGTGTGTGTGTGTGTGTGTGTGTGTGTGCGCGTGCGTGTGTTTCCTTTTTTTTTGTTTTTTCAGTTCTGTCCTCTATCTATTTTATTGGTATTATATCTCTTTCGTTTTCCTTCTGTTTTCTTTCTGAGCTTTTTTCTTGTTTTCCTTTAATGAATTTAATTCTTCCATCTGGTGTGTTTCCTTCCCCACCCTACACCCATCCCCCCGCCCCCCCCCCCCCCCCCCCCTTTTTTTTTTTTTTCTTTCTTTTTTTTTTTTTTTGCATGGCTTCATTTTCTTGCATGCTCCCCGTTAGTTTTCATCCATCCTTCCCCAGCATTTTTATTTTCTTTCATTTATTTACTTCATTTTATTCATTTATTTTGGGGGGGGTGGGGGGGGGGGGGGTCCAAACCCTGTTCGCTCTGCCTGCGTTTTCTTTTATTCTGATTCAAAACATTCATTGTTTATTGGTGTTCTTTTTTTTCCCCTCTGTTATTCGCTTATTTCATGCATTCGTTGGTTTATTGGCGTACAGCTTTTGATGAGATTCATTCATTAATTCAATCAGACTACCGACCGATTGACCATCCGCTCGCCCATCCATAACACTTAAAGTTCACTGTCCCCCTCTCCCCCCACCCCCCCTCCATTTTTCGTCGCCGATTTCACGCCGTCAAAACATGTCTCTAACACTTGCATGGGTGCGAGATGGAGAATTGTGCGTCCGTCTGACTGACGATCGATTTAACAAGGTACGGGTGGTTGTGCGGCCCCCAGCCCCGTCTCCCACCATCTCCTGCCCCATCCCATCCCACCCTCCACCCAACCCTCCTTATCCGGCGTCTCTCTCTTCCCCTCCTTCGCGCGTCCTCTCTTTCCCCCCCGCCCTCCTTCCCCTCCTTTCGCGGCGTCTCTCTCCTCCTTTCCCCTCTTTTTCCCCCCCCTCCTTTCCCTCCTTCGCGTGTCTCCTCTTTCCCTCCTCCTTTCCCCCCCCCCCCCCTCCTTTCGCAGGGCTCTCTCCCTCCCTCCTTTCGCATTCTCTCTCTCCTCTCGCGTGTTCCTCCCCCTTTCCCCCTTTCTCATTCTCTCCCTCCTTCTCAATTCTCCCCTCTTCCCCTCCTTTCTCAACGTCTCTCTCTCTCCGTTCCCCTCCTTTCTCAACGTCTCTCTCCTCTCCGTTTCCCCTCCTTTCTCAACGTCTCTCTCTCTCGTTCCCCTCCTTTCTCAACGTCTCTCTCTCTCCCTCCTTTCCAACGTCTCTCTCTTTCCCCTCCTTTCTCAACGTCTCTCTCTCTCCCTTCTCCGTTTCTCCCCTCCTTTCTCAACGTCTCTCTCTCTCTCCTTTCCCCTCCTTTCTCAACGCTCTCTCTCTTCCTTCTTTCTCATCTCTCTCTTCCCCTCCTTTTCAACGTCTCTCTCTCTCTCTCTTTCCCCTCCTTTCTCAATGTCTCTCTCTCTCTCTCTTTCCCCTCCTTTCTCAATGTCTCTCTCTCTCTCTCTTCCCCTCCTTTCTCAACGTCTCTCTCTCTCTTTCCCACCTTTCTCAATCTCTCTCTCTTTTCCCTCCTTTCTCAACGTCTCTCCTCTTTTCCCTCCTTTCTCAAGTCTCCTCTCTCCTCCTCTCTTTCCCTCCTTTCTCAACGTCTCCTCTCTCTTTTCCCTCCTTTCTCAAGTCTCTCTCTCTCTTCCCTCCTTTCTCAAGTCTCTCTCTCTCTTTTCTCGCCTCCCCTTTCTCAAGTCTCTCTCTCCTCCTTTCCTGTCCTCCTTTCCTCCTCTCAGTCTCTCTCTTTCCCCTCCTTTCTCAAGTCTCTCTCTCTTTCCCCTCCTTTCTCAATGTCCCCTCTCTCTCCCCTCCTTTCTCAATGTCTCTCTCTCTTCCCCCTCCTTTCTCAATGTCTCTCTCTCCCCCTCCTTTCTCAATGTCTCTCTCTCTCTCCCCTCCTTTCTCAATGTCTCTCTCTCTCTCTTCCCTCCTTTCTCAACTGTCTCTCTCTTCCCTCCTCTCATGTCTCCTTCTTTTTTTTTTTTTTTTTTTTTCTCAATGTCTCTCTCTCTTCCCCTCCTTTCTCATGTCTCTCTCTTTCCCCTCCTTTCTCAATGTCTCTCTCTTCTCCCTCCTTTCTCAATGTCTCTTCTCCTCTCTCTCCTTCCCCTGCTTTCTCAATCGTCTCCTCTTTCCCCTCTTCTCAATGTCTCTCTGTTTCCCCCTCTTTTCTCAATGTCTCTCTCTTTCCCTCCTTTCTCAATGTCTCTCTCTTCTTCCCTCCTTTCTCAATGTCTCCTCTCTCTTTTTCCCTCCTTTCTCATGTCTCCTTTCCCTCCTTTCTCAATGTCTCTCTCTTTCCCCGACTTCGGCCGTCTTTGGTAATGGCAATGGCAATGGATGGAACAATTTCCGCATAACCAAGGACACTCTCTAGTCATGCAAACAGCTGTGATGACCTCTTATTCGAAAGATGTCAACACAAGTTTTCGGCAACTCATATTTTGAAAAATTTTAACAAGTCTTCGTCGACACACTTCGAAAGATAATCAACGGTGTTTCGAAAGATTTAAACTCAAGTTCACACTCTGTCTTCGAAAGATTTAAACTCAAGTTATCGTCAACTCAAATTCGAAAGATTCATACACAAGTTTTCGTCAATCCATATTCGAAAGATCTAAACACAAGTTTTCGTCAATCCATATTCGAAAGATTCAAACACACGTTTTCGTCATTTGCGTTCGAAAGATTTACACACAAGCTTCCGTCAACACACTTAAACCCCAGCTCCGTCTTAACCTTATCCGATGATCTAGCAACCGCGTTGTCCGGGTGATGGTATTGTTGTAAAGTCCCCAAACCTCGGCGGCACATGTGAGCAGATGTTCAATTTGTGTATAACACAATAACATCAATACAATCCAACCTTCTGGTCTCTTGAATTTTGAAATGAAGAAGTGTCCCAGGTATTTCTATTGCACCTACCTTTCCTTTTGGACACGTTTCATCCCAAGTTTAAATCAAATTAAGTCTTACTGTAAACAATAGTCCTAGGTATTTTGTAAGAGTTGACAACTTTTGCTTTCAAATTATCATTGTACCATCCCCCCCCCCCCCCCAAACAGACAAATGGCCTCTAATGCGAAAAACTATTACCTTTGCTTTCTCCAAGTTGACTTATACCAGCCCCCATACTGTTCCTAAAATAATATGCGACGTCGTCAAATAACAAAAATACCGCAGCATTGCTTATAATTTGAATATCCGTGTCTACCTTTCTTGACAACAGCATTAATGAACACACACACACACACACCCCAAAACCACACACACACACAAAACACACACCCCCCACCCCAGGGCACGCACGCACTCATACAGACATACATACAATGCATGCATACAGAGAGGGGAAAAGAGAGAGAGGAGAGAGAGAGAGAGAGAGAGACTCAACACACAGCCCTTTTTTTAACACTAAAGAAGACGGAAAAAAAATCGGTATATGCTCATCAATCCCTCAGGCATATAATAGAACTGAATCGAAAACACGGCTTTACGGGCACTGGAAGATTTACCATTCACGCCACTCTTCGACGAACATTCCATGATACATTATGTTCACAAATCAAAGGCTGTCTTAACCCTCAACAAAAGCCACATAAAGATTGTGTGGTTTGACATATACTTCTGCGCTGACGCAAACAGTGTAGAAATGTTATCAGTTGTGCCTTGTTTCCGGGGCTAAAATCCTCTTGTTTCTCTGCAGTTTGTTTCTTCTCTCTCTGTCCACTGTGGGGGGGGGGGGGGGGGGGGGGGGGGGGGGGGGGGGGGGGG